>CM077518.1:34947315-35547315 GCA_039654895.1 Mongoloraphidia duomilia | reverse complement strand
ATTTTACCGTCTGCCGGGAAGTTACAACCAGAGAAAACGTCTGCCGTCTTAAATTTAAACTTTTAATATTATTATAAACAACATATATAAAAATCAGATTTGGTAAAATACTTTTGAATTTTTTTTTTTTTTCAAATTTTCAATGACGTCTGCCATGAGGTTATAACCGGCCAAATTGTCTGCCATTGCATTTTTTAATAACAATAGTTGTATTCTTTAAAATATCCAAGCGGCAGCTTTGGTAAAATACTTTTGAAGTTGGTCTGATTTTTGTACCTATCTTACGTGAGTGACGTCATCGCTACCTTCGCTCGGCTTAGTGACTCCCCATCTCATGTATAGTAGCTATAGGAGAGTCGCTGAGAAAAATTTAAACTTTGGTAAAATACTTTCTGTCTGCCGGCCACTGTCCTCTGTCAATAACTGATATTCAGACTTTAATCTAAAGCAGCGGTTCCTAATCTTTTTCAGCCGCGGACCCCCAAGGAAATCAAGCATAATGCCAAGGACCCCTGAGTGAAAAAAAGGTGCAATTTTCGGACAATATTATATTTTAGTATTCCTTCATTAAATTAAAAAACAAAAAACAAGCGTAATAATTACGAGATGTTTGGCGTAGGTAATTTATTTATTTTTGTTAATGCTCTAAGTAAGATAGATGCGTATGGGACCGCGGACCACCAAACATATGCTCGCGGACCCCCAGGGGTCCGCGGACCACAGATTAGGAAACAATGATCTAGAGTACTTTTTATTCGGTTATGCCTGGTAAAGTTAGGGTTCCAATCAAACCCGCCAGATCTAAACCCAAAATCAGTAATCTATATATTTTTAAAACTATTCTGGATTTTCATTACATTATCAGCTGTTAAATTTAATAATAACATTTTAGCTCGCTCCTAATTTTAGTCGGCCTGAGGGAATTTAGATTCAGACGAGTAAGTCAGCCTCAATATTTTGCCTTCACTGACTAATCGTTTACGACCGGCTGAATTTGATTCTAATCGATAAATTATATTATTCTGAGCATAACTATGTTTTTTTAGTTTTCAAGTGGGGGAACCTTCCAAAATAGCGTCTTTAAAATGAAAAAATCATATAAATATATGTTTTTTTCAGCTCCCACTCAAATAAAAAAAAAACATATATATAGGTAAGTAGTTACGTTCAGAATAATATAATAATTTTATCGATTAGAATCAAAATCAGGCGGTCGCTAACGATTACTCACTTATTCGTTTTCTAGTCATCTTGCGTGGCTTGCTCACCTAATTTTTTTTCTCTTGCAAAGATGTGACTACTTATTCCGTCCGTGGGGTGTACACTGTACATTTTATCTTAAAGGCGAATGTCTCGGCGCACACAAACTAATTCCCAATACAAATAGCGCATTTACATGCTATCTAAATTCTGAATACTAAACATATGTATATGTATGTATTATGGGTGCTTAATTCCGACCCATCGGCATATTCCGTCTTAACGAACGGCGTCTCCTGCAGAGCTAAGGCCTCGACGGTGTCGCCGTCGCCTTGTTGTTGTCAGCTTAGCAAACATTTCCATTCAATGGATATTTTTTATACGATTATCTTTTATCTTTGCGTTGTTCTGTTTTAATAGGCTATAGCTACTTTATCTTAAACTCGTTGTGTTGTCATTTGTCAATCTAATAGTCTGTGATATAATACCATTGTATTTTGCAAACATCTGATTCTGACAGCTGAAAATATTGAATTTAGAAAGCAACTACTCACTTAAAATTATGGTGAAACCAAAAGAGGGTAATGTGTTTCACATCACACATGTCTGTAAGTTTGTAAGTCGTTTTTCAACTGAAATTTTAAAGTTTATTTTAGCTGTTATTGACTATTGCGTTAAACGTAGTTTTGTGATTATTTTCATAAATATCTATTATATAACAAAAAACAATTAAATTATTATTTGTAAACCTTCCATTTTTATTAATAAAACCTGAATTATCTTGCGAATTTTCATTTTATTACAATTTGCCGTAAGCCTGTTAAAACTTGCCTCAAACCAGGGGTAAATTGTGACAACGAACTTTTTCTTTGATAAAAAATGATACCTAATTTATAAGAATATAAAAATATTTTCAATTATTTTTCAAATAAAAAAAAAGAAAACAACAAGGAAAAATTAGAATTACTGATGAAAAATGCTTCGGTGTAATTAGTACCATTTTTGCGTGGCTCTTTTTTTCCAAATTTGATAACAAAATTTGAAATTTGTGTGTGTGTGTGTGTTAGCAGGATAACTCTCGATAGACTAATTCGATATAATCAAAATTTTGTACACATGTTGGATTCGATCATCGCACAAAGCCTATTTAAAATGGGCCCAACCAGACCACATTATGGGTTGTTTTTAGGGGTTGAAAAGTGTTTTTGGAGCAAAAACAGCGAAAAAAACTCGGAATTGTTTCAAAATTGAAATTTAACCCTTTGGTAGAGAATAAAATGTGCTGCTAAACTTTTAATAAAATCGGCCCTACAGGACCGGACTTACAAATGTTATGAAAACGCTAGTTTGCACAGTACATAATTTGGTGCGGATGTTGTATTGACAAATTCATGTCGATTGTACATGTATACTACCGTCCATTTTTTCATTGTTGTTGAAAAAGTTTTAAATCTAAATAATTCCAATTAACAATACAAATACTATTTATTAAACGTGAACGGGTAGTGCAAAGCATCATTAAAAGTATTAATTGATGTCACCTTTGATAGATAATATGTTTACCAATAGAGCAGTGTTTTTCAATCAGCCTGTGTACACAATATGTATAAAGCTATAGGTACAGATTAAGCTATTAAGTATTCTGTTTAAAGTAGAACACGCGCTCCAACTGGCTGTCAGTTATAGAGCGGAATGATTGGTCCTTCGAGGCCTTGTAGGGCTCCTATATATACTTCGATATAGCCGCCGTACACAAAGATGATGTATAATACATCCTAAACAATTTGAAATAAGTTATTGGACGAAATATTTTCGCATTCAAGGACCTGAACGCTTATTAAACCAAAAAAATATTAATTAAACATCGCAACCAGAGTCCATGTCAGTTATTTATAGTTTAATAGTTCTACCGTCATTCCAAAATAATTTAAATAATAAGAAGTATTAGAAATACCTTGTGTCCGTCTTGTGACTTCATGTGTTGTTAACACGATGCGTTTCAGCAACGAGTTGCCATCTTCAGGTGTGGTTAATTTTTACTTCCCACCTCTACTATGGTAGGGAAGTATGGATTTAGTCCGGAAAAAATATTTCGAGATTTTAACAGATTTTTACGTTTTGAGACCCTAGCAATCGTTTAAGATCATTTTCTGACTGATGTCTGTATGTGTGTGTGTGTGTATGTGGTCAATTTTTCGCCTTCGATATCTTAAAGGAACAACATACGGCCATGTCGATTGTTCTATTGTGTTTATCAGCCTTTAACTTAGATCTGATTAGATTTTGAGTCAAATCGGTTCAGCGGATCCTGAGATATTCAAAAAACGTTCTCAATGTCACGTATAGGTAAAAAAAAAAAATATAAATGAATTCTAGATGTTATAATATGAAAAAAATGTAAATATTTTTTTTCTCAGAAATGTATAGTTTTCGAGAAAAAAAATATTTTACTAAAAAAAATAAAAATTGTACGTAAATCAAGGTAACCATGATTTTTGCTATATTAAGCTAGCCATCAGTAGATCACCAAACAAAAAAGAGGGCCATGCTTCAAAGAATAAAAAAAGAGTGTTTATTTTTTGCAAATATTTACTAGGTGGAAAGTATAGGACTGGTCATCAGTCGAATATTATAAAACACACATTGAGTATTCGTAACACGTTATAAAATTATGATGCTAAGCACATGTCTATTATGTTGTGGATTCATCAGTACTTCACAATCCACAACATAATATACACGTGCTTAGCATCATAATTTTATAACGTGTTACGAATACTCAATGTGTGTTTTATAATATAAAAAATTAACCACACCTGAAGATGGCAACTCATTGCTGAAACGCGTTGTGCAGTTAACAACACATGTAGTCACAAGACGGACACAAGGTATTTCTAATACTTCTTATTATTCATATAGTAACCTGGAGACCTAACACTCCAAAAATGTGTAAAAATAATTTCTTTGGATGCTAATTTTTTTTAGAATAATTTGATATAGACCAAGAAACCGTAAAAGTACTTTTTTGGGTTTGTTGGTCTACATCAAATTATGCTTTAAAATGGACCCAGACTACACTTGTAAATTGAAGACCATAAGTTACAAAGGGTCTAAGTGCCACATCCACCGATTTTAAGTTTATTGCACAAAAAGGTTATATGTGTGAACCCCGATACTATCATAAAGGGTCTATGTGCCAACAACAGTTAAAACATTCACGATTGCTACGAATAGATGACGCTGGGTCTAAGTTCGCATATTATTGTAGGGAACAAGGGTCTATGTGCCATTAGTTAAACGGTCATTCAGTAGTTACTTGGTGTTTTTTCTTCATTTCTGTTGGCACATAGACCCTTTTTGGTTGTAATGGGTATCGGACTTAGTTACCTTTTTTGTTGTAATGGGTATTGGACTTATGACCTTTTACGAATATTTGATTTTGATTTTTTTTTTCTGTGTTATATAGCTTAGTTTCAAGTTAATTTTTTACAGTTAGTATTGCATTGGTCTATGAATTACTGTAAAAAAAGTTTAATAAAATAAATCCCTCCTTTTTCACAAAAAAACAGTTTTTCTCAACTATCTCTGAATTCGGTTTTTGTCGCTTAGACCCTTTGTAACTAACAGTCTTCAATTTTCAAATATTACATTTTTTGTTATTACAAACTTTTAGTCAACTTCACACGTTTGTTTGTTATTGTCTGTCAAACCTTGCAATTTCAAATTTTGTACACATATGTATTTCCGATGTAAAGTAAGAATTAATCGTTTTTAGAATTAAGCAATCAACAATAAATTTAGTCGTATCAACCAAATGTATGGTGGCAGTGACGGGACATGGTGGAAGAGAAGTTACAATTGAAAACAAAATGCTATTGCATTGCATTAAAATATTTCTTAGTATCTAGTGATGTAACCGAACAAACAATAACAGTTGTTTTGGAACTGTTAATAGAAAAAAACTGGTTCCAAAACTAACGATTATCAAAATTGTGCGCTCTAGATCTCAAAAATGTTTTCTTCTCTGCTCTGTTATTTATTTTCGATTATTACCTGTTATCAGTTAGTGGTTACTTATTAACTAAGGCTTAACTTATACCTCAGCTCTGGCCAACGAAGCTATATAACATAGATAGGTACTGCTTACGAAGAAGAGCTCATGGCTGTACAAGTTGCCTGCACTGCTGTATACGCTTCACCGAACTGTCTCTATTATGACGGCGCGTTAACTGAAATTTGTTTCATGTAATGAATACGTCCGCCATCACGCGACATCTGTTGTGTCTCTTTATGTATAACTACGGATGAATAAGTGCCTATATGTTATACAGGACGAGCCACATGAGACTAATTCGGAGCACTTAATATACCAGTATAGCAGCTAGCTACATACGTTACTTCCTTAGTGTTATGGTTTTTGGTACGACATTCAAAACTAAATCTATTTTTAAAGTACTTTTAGCTCTGAAGTGCCCCGTAAACTACGATAACATTCAGTGTTAAAAGTAATTTTATCTTAAATCTACTTTCAAAGTCGTACCAGAAATCTGAGCTATACAAAATTGCTATATGGGGTAACAACAGCCCGTGTACTCGAATTTTTGTATTGTAAAAACGCATCATCAGAACAATATTCAATATTGGTCGTAGGGTCTCATGTCGTACCTTTTTCACTAAAAATAAATTGCTAACATTTATGTGTATTTATATATATTGGCTGTCATTGTAGAGCAGGGGACCACTTGGTTCAGCTTCTAAAATTTTTGAGAAGTTGCCTGCATCGATTCGAGATAGCAATTTCAACAGCTTTAAACGCGCATTAAAACATTTTCTGGTTATGAATTGCTTTTATAATATGAATGAATTTTACAATTGAAGGGGTAAGTGGAAGAAGGGGTTATGTTACAAAAACACTTTATAGAGATAATTAAGTTTTAGTGAAATTAGTTGGCATTTTTTAACAAATGCTTATAGTAAAACTTGGCTTGTTCAATTAGTAGGAATAGTTTATGAATTGTTTTTAGGAGTTAGGGGATTTTAGATTTCATTTATTTTTTTGACATTTTTTTTGATTTAATTGTACTTAACCCCTTTTTCCATTTACTGCCAAGCTGATAATAGGTAAAATAAAAACGAAATAAGGGTCAAATACTTTATATTTCATTTAAATCCTTTTGAAAAATCACAGCACCCTTTGGAACTCTCTGAGTTCTAACGCGATCTATATCGAGAACTGTCCAGAACTCACTAGAACTCCGTTATTTTTTGGGAAAATGGAAAAAATCACGGTGTTGGCGCGTTTTTTTCGATTTCTTTGAGTTTGCCATTTAAATCCTTTTGAAAAACTACAGCACCCTTTAGAACTCTTTTAGTTGTAACGCGATCTCTATCGAAAACTGCCCGGAACTCACTAGAAGTTCGTTATTTTTGGGGAAAATAGAAAAAATCACGGTGTTGGCGCGTTTTTTCGATTTCTTTGAGTTTACCTTTTAAATCCTTTTGAAAAACTACTCAACCTTTTAGAACTCTTTTAGTTAAACGCGATCTCTATCGAAAACTGCCCGAAACTCACTAGAAGTTCGTTATTTTTGGGGAAAATGGAAAAAATCACGGTGTCGGCGCGTTTTTTCGATTTCTTTGAGTTTACCTTCTAAATCCTTTTGAAAAACTACAGCACCCTTTAGAACTCTTTTAGTTATAACGCGATCTCTATCGAGAACTGCCCGGAACTCACTAGAACTCCGTTATTTTTGGGTAAAATGGAAAAAAATCACGGTGTTGGCGCGTTTTTTTCGATTTCTTTGAGTTTATCTTTTAAATGCTTTTGAACAACTACGGCACTCTTTAGAACTCTCTTAGTTCTAACGCGATCTCTTTCGAGAACTGCTCAGAACTCACTAGAACTCCGTTATTTTTGGGGAAAATGGAAAAAATCACGGTGTAGGCACGTTTTTTTCGATTTCTTTGAGTTTGCCATTTAAATCCTTTTGAAAAACCACAGCACCCTTTAAAATTCTCTTAGTTCTAACGTGATCTCAATCTAAAATTGCCCAGAACTCACTTGTTCTCCGGTATTATGGGGAAAGTGTGAGATATCACCATATATATAAATTATTTTTACTCGGAAGTTTACCCGGAACTATTCAAATTTTTGTCAGAGAACTCTAGAACTATCGTTTCTCTATCGAAATAACTGCTCAAAACTCTTTTTTGGTGAGAAAAGAGTGCTGCGTGAAGTTAGCACCCCCAAAACGTTTTTTTTTAAATTTTTGCGCTTAAATCGATAGAACTATTTTTAATTTTATTTAGGAACTCCTAAAACTTTACAGAACTCGATAAATTTAACTGTTTTTCCGAAAAAAGAGTGCCCTGTCATGCCAATATGATAATAAAAAGCCATGTTTTGGAGCGGATGAAGGGGTTATATGGGCACATAGCTCCTTCTACCATACCAGTCTTGTTAATGAGGGTGACATGACTCCTTCTACTACTCTGTATCTCAGTAAATATAATAAACAGATAAAAATAAAAATAGGAAGAAATCCTTTCCAAAATTTTTTAAAATCATTTATTAAGCGCTTTCGGAACTTAGTCCATCTTCAGAATAACAAGAGATTTTTTATATTAAAAACCTCGAAAATAATCACAAATTAAAACAAAAATTTTTAAAAAAATAATATTACCGAGTAAATATCAGGCTTGCTGCCCTCAATGAACTGACTGACAAAAAATAATAAAAAATAATAAAACCAGATGTAACCTCTATTGTCCTTGAGGAAACAAAATTTTTATAAATTGTAGTGATTAATACTATTTCGATAAAATTTGTTATTATCTAAATCATCCATAATTATGTTAAGATTTTTATGTGGCTCTGATTTGATGACATCTAAAACTATATGAAATTTTTCTAATTCATTTAAAAGGCTAGATTTATGTTTGGTTTCTAAAATTTGAAAATAATTGTGGGGATCATAATTGTGATTTTCATTGGTTAAATGTGAAGCGAAGCTGGATTTGTGGTTATAGATATTCTTTAAATCTACAATGTGTTCTTTAAACCTAGTACGGAAATTTCTACCGGTTTGGCCTATGTAACTTGCTCCGCATTCACAAAATAACCGATAAACACCGCAATGTTCCAGAACATTGCGTTTCAGCAACGAGTTGCTATCTTCAGATGTGGTCATCTGTCTGTATCCGCGATACAGACATACCCTTTTTTTTAAATGGGTGAGTAGAGAATTAAAAAGCCTTTCAAATGAGTTGCAATAATATTTCAGACGCTAATGACCTCTGTTGTCGAGCGTCTATAATCCACAATTCAATTGAGTTGCAATATAACCTGGGCTTGAGAATAGCCGAGAGTGTACGGGCGCTGTTGTTTACATGGCGTTGCTATGGTTCCTCTATTACAAGTCCCCAGTTCTCGGGTTCTAACCCGAGAGCTGGTAAAAGTGTCAATTGGATTTTCAATTTAATATTAAAAAAAAAAAATAATGAATTGAAAATATGAATTGGTGCTAGGCCCAAATAGCCTTAGCTGTTGGTGGTCTTTAAAACACAATTACCAATTACAATTGCAATATAACCTCCCTTGCTATCTAAAAATTTTAAGTTGGTAGTGCTCCTGGCGCCATCTTTGAATTTCTACAAACAAATTTGTCTTCAAAAGATAGCTTATATGGTAAGATTTTACCTCAATTTTGTCCGAACTCTCTAAACTCGTTCAAAAATTAAGACGCGCACTATATAAGCATTATCATTGGCCGCAAGACTTCTGAAAATAGCTTTCATTATAAAAAAAAAACTTTTAAATTATACTTTTATCTTTAAAAGCTCTGATATGTTTTGGTAATTCATCATATTCTTGGCATTCGCATAATAACTAACGATTTTTATAGCATATATTTTTAATATATTCTTTTTTAGGGTTCTGTACCTCCGAATAAGTGACATTTCAACTTGCCTAACTGCATACCTACTACACCTATATCTACCCTGTACTAAACTACGGGATTATGTGCTGGGGTAAATCTCCTGATATAGAAAGGGCTTTTATATTCCATTTAAAGCCTACTGATTCCTGTAAGCCAGTATTAATTAATTATAGAATTATGACAATATATACAATATACATACTAAAATCTGTTTGTTTTCTATTCAAAAATAAACATATTTTTCAACGCCATTTGCCGGATCACAAATTATTACGATACGCGAGGTCGATTCAATCACGGTGTTCTAGAACATCATCTCGCATTATACAATAAGGAACCTTGTTACTCAGCTGTCAAACTATTTGACAGCTTACTCGCCGAAATTGTAAGCGTCAAAAGTTACAAAGTATTTAAAAAAAAGTTGTAAATTATCTTATTGACAAGTGCCCGTACCAAATTT
The DNA here is from genome assembly GCA_039654895.1 of Mongoloraphidia duomilia. NCBI lineage: Eukaryota > Metazoa > Arthropoda > Insecta > Raphidioptera > Raphidiidae > Mongoloraphidia > Mongoloraphidia duomilia. Next base: position 35,537,715 of record CM077518.1, on the reverse strand, counting down.
TTTTAACCATGTATCACATTTAATATTGTACAATGTACATTCTTGACCGAAGCATTCTTTGTCATTGTGACATTTTACTGAATAAAGTTATTATTCTATTACTGAGGCTACGATGTCTGTCCGTTCGTCTGTCACAAAGCTCTATCTCACAAACGATAAGAGACAGCTAGTTGAAATTTTCACAGATTGTGTGTTATTGTGGCATGAATCCTGGCAAATAATAATTAGAATTAAATAATCAAATAATTTTATTAAATAAATGGTTTTTATTTTACAATGATGTTAGATGCTCTATAATATGAGTCTTATAGTACAGTATAGCAGTACGGTTGAAGTAACCGTATACTGCTATACTGTACTGTAGACTCATAGAGCTTCTAATATCATCGTTCGGTTGGCTCAGTTGGTAGACTGAAGATTTAAAGGTACCTGGTCGATGCTGGGATTCGGATCGCAATATATTTTTGTTTTTTTATTCATCAAATATTTTGTTAATATATTTTTTTGCTTTAAAAATTAATTAAATCTGATAAGTACGGAAAAATTTGGAACATTAAAAAGAACAAAATAAAATGTAAGTAAAAAAAAGCTTTTTAAAAACAAGCTTAAATAAATAAATCTATTAATTTTTTATCCTTACCTAACTCCTTATTTTTATTATTGTATGGAACCCACGATACGCGAGTCTGACTCGCACTTGACCGGTTTATAATATTTAGAAGAAAAAAAACTTTATAATATTATGATTTAATTTAATCCATATCGATCTCGCTCTCTAACCAAATAATAGGAAAAATAAATTTACCATAACTTCAATATTGGGACAGATTTTCTAATAATTTTTTCACGAAAATGCCAACATTTCTTTACAAAAAAAGTCAACTGGGAAATTTGGTTATTATCTAAAAGAGTGAAAACTTTTGAAACATGCTTTAAATTAATTCAATTTTATTTGAAACGATAGCATTTATTTAGGTAAAATATATACACTTTTCCTTAAATCCAATTAAAAGCTGATTGCCAAAAATGCAGCATACAAATTCCTTTAATTCAAAAAAATGGTTTGAATAGAGTTTTTTTAAATTGAAATCATCAAATAAAAGAAGACACGACAATAAAATAAATTATTTCAGGTACCTATCTTGAAGAAAGCAACGAAGTTATACCAAGTGCCATTTTATACAGGATTCTCCATATTAGACTTCCATTTTCAAAATTGAAATAAAAATAATTAATCGAGGTAACTGATTAATTTTTTTTCTTTAGTGGACCATGATCTGCAATCTTCTGGATTTAGTGAATTGGCGCCTGTCACAAACTAGTTTCATTAATTATTTTGTAAAACATTATTTTTTCTATGAAAAAAAACTTACAAATATGTATTTGACAAAGTTACATATTATTGAAATATAATAGATTTCACTGGAAATTTACATTCAGTATTTTGAAGACATAGGTAATTTTTAAAAGTTGAAATCTACCATAAATCCCGAAGAATTATCTGTAACTTAATGTAATAAAATAGTAGGTCGTATATCTAGCGTCATAATGAGGTACCTATATTACGCACGAGTAGTGACACTGTATTAAAACGAGCGCAGCGACTTTTAGCAATCACACGAGTTAATATCATTACGAAAGGGATATATTATAATACAGTATTTTTTGTCATAGGTACCCCTTATTAAATAGCTGCTTTTTACTTTATTTTCAGCATTTTCTAAAATGTTGACAGTCCATGTCAATGTGCGGAAAAGTAATTTTTCTTGCACACTTGCCTGTTAAGTGACCCATTACAGGTCGGTATACATAGATGTAAAGTACCTATTTTATAGTGGGTATGACAAAAATACTTTTTACTAAACTAGTAAGAATTTTTTTCGAATGTTAAAATATGTTGTCTAGTATGGGGAACCCTATAGTAATTTTATCTGAAACAATTTACATGATCAAAAAAACAAAAGAAAATTGAGAAACATTACTTTTAGCATCGCATTTTTGAAGCGTAACTTCTTATGCGACTTCGGGCCGCTTAATGCGTTACTCTTTCCACTACATGCGAGACTTTTTACATTAATAATGAATTATACAGAAGTTAATTTAGGAAAATAAATAAAATCGTAGGTAATTAATTAGTTTGTAATTGTGTATGGTTTGTAGAATATCTAGACCAAATTTGCCATCTTTATCATTTCTTTTTTATCTGTTTAAGTCACACATCCTCCTAGTATCGCGACACACACAATTTTTTTTCCAATACATCTTTAGATATAATTTTGTGATTCACAATACTGACTACTGACTAAGTCGGTACTATATCAAAGAAGTGTCACTGTTTTTAACTTCCCACTGGAAGTTATTGTAATGGGTCCGAAAATCGAAATCAAAAAGGAAAAAAAATTTTAATGTTTCAAGGTCACTACACTATTTTTACACTACTTTTAGAAAGATGTCTGTGTGTGTGTGTGTGTGTGTGTGTGTGTGTACGTACGTACATACGTATGTGTCCATTTCTTTCTAAGACGAAATCTCGAGAACGAAAAATGATATCGACTACGTTGGGGTGGCAATCGACGCGTATTAACGTAAATATGATCTGAAAGGAATTTTTTTAAAATCGGTTCAGCCGTTCTTTTTTCTTAACCAAATAACCTCCAAAAAAGTAGATTTTACACAATATCTCGCGAATAAAAAATTATATCGACTTCGTAAGGGTGTCAATCGAGGCGTGTTAACGTCATTTTGATCCGACATAAATTTTATAAAAATCGGTTCAGCCGTTTTTTTTTTTTTTTTTTTTTTTAATTATTGATGTTTTAATGATTAAAATGATTACTTTTCTGTGTAATATCTAATTTAATTATTATTATTAAATATTTATCAAACTGGGAAGTTCGTCATGTGGACCTCAAGGGTCGCACTTTAGTCCTAATAAACGACCCACCTCACGGCTTGTTCATAAATTATATTCAATAGATTAAAAACGTACCAAATTTTAGCTTTTTCGAATCACTTACTGACCTAATTTTCACGACACTAATTCGATGGGGCTGACACGATGTGTTCTATCATTGCGCTACTTGACAGATTTTTCAGTTTTTCATTGCATATACTGCTTAATGCTTATAGATCAGCTTTTCCAAAACACTTTAATGACACTAGTTTTTTTTACATCTTTCAAAGGGCTTCTGCGCCAGGTGTTTCCATACCTGACTGCAGTATATTTATTTTATACACCCTAAATATTAGCTAATATAAATACTAGTCTTTTCTATATATTTTTTTACATGATTTCTTTCGGCACACAGGAAACTGGGTTTTAATAATACTGTCCAACGCAGTTAAGAGAATTTTAAATGATATTAAATTCGCTGCGTTTCGTATGTTACCTGCGGACTGCGTCTCAATGCGGGCCTTGTTTTAATCCGACGTATAATTACACGAACAGATCAAAGATGACGTATGTAGAATTTAACAATGAGTAAGCTCATAGCTTAGACCGGTATCTAGACAAATTATTGAGCATTATTACTGCTAAAATAATTAAACGATGTGAATAAATAGAATTATTTTACAGGAAAGGGTTAACTTTTCAAGTGAAGAAGCGAGTCGGTTTATATAGTTACGAAATATAATGAATAAATAAGTAGTTATACTACACCTTCGTCTCACAATCAACATACAAACAGCTTTATCTCACGCTTCGTGCACTCTTTAAGACACGAAGAAAAAATTTCAACGAGCGATGTACATTGTACAATAATCGTGTATTGTTATGTCTTTTTTTCGTTTTGCATGTGTTTTTATTATATTATTATATACCAACTTATATAGGTACGGAAAAGCTAATACATATAATATATAGCTAAATCGTTTATGACATCTTTTCTTTGTTCGTCTGTTTGGTTGTTTTTTCAGTACTCTGAATTCTTTTGTAAATTGAAAAAAATTATACTTCTATAAGGAGGGTTTTAAACTGTTATCTGATAAATGAATTAGATCATTATTCTGTAATAACTACTAGGTTACAGTGCAAAATTGAAAAAATAATTTTATAAAAATGCAAATTTTAATTTTAAATCAAACTTTGAATTTGGCAAGTTTTTAATTTTTTGGATTAACTTGTTAAACACTTTCGGTCCTATCCTGACTAGTCGTTTTAATGGCTCTAATAGTTAAACTTTTTTTCCAAAGTGCCAACACAGTAAGTTCAAAACTTGAATGCGTTCTTAAAAAATGATAATACTAATCAGCGGACTTAAATTAAAAAATGTTTCTATTTAAGATGTACAATTTTTTTTTAAATGCTTCTAGGTGTATTTTATCGCACTGATTTATATCGTCCTCTGTCCCTTTTACATTAGGTAATAATAAGAAATTTAAAATTAAATTCTAAAACCTTGTTTCAGCAATATTACTAACATCAGGATAAATATTTTCATTTTAATTGTCATTTTAATTCTTACAATATTACTATATGAAAAGCAAAACCGCACGTCAAATCAAAGAACTGTTTATAAATAAAATTATAATTCATTGAAATTAATATAAGGTATATACAGTAGAATCTAGATAGAACGACAGGCGACATTATGTCGTATTAATCGAACGTCGCACAAAGCGATGCATAATTTAACCTTGTTTTTATATGTATAATATATATAGGTGTACAATAGAATAATTTCTATGAAAATAAAATAAAATATATTAACACTTACAAATACATATGTACATATGTATGTATGTATTATGTAACTTTAATGAAAATTAAACATTTCACATATGTGTGTATTACAGATTAGAGGAACAATATGTATTGAAATTTCGTTCTAACCGGACGATTATTATAAAATTAGGTCGCTAAAAGCCGTTGGTCGCTTAAACCGGAGTCGTATTATACGGATACGCTTTCATAGTACGTCTATATGAAACCTAACTTGAGTTTGCATTTACGTCGCTAAAAACGGTTAGCCGTTATAAACGAAGTCGTAATAGACAGACTCTACTGTACTAATATAATATGTATCATTAATAAAGATTCAATTTTGGTGTTTCTATTTACGAAGCTCCTAATTTAAATTATTTTATATTAAAAAAGTATAGTACCTACCAATATTAATAATAATTTATTACAGCTTTGTTTAGTGTTTTTTAATAGTCATTTTTGTACATGGCTTACAAAACAATTCAAAATTAATTAAACCTGTGGCACACTTTTATGAGTTCACAAACTCAAACTATAATTCAGTTTTATTAAAAAAATATATGCCTAAGGGTTCAACAATATATCTATCTGCATTTGTGGTATTTTGCTTTTTGTCAGATTTAATATAAAACTTTTTCACAAAAATGTATAATAAACAATTCTAAAAGCTGAAGAGTATTTCAGTTTTTTACTGCTCCAGTAGATATTAATTATCATACAATTACAAGAAACTTCCGGTTCCGCCGATTACCTTTTGTTCAAAACGCGTTCCACACAAAGTGTACTTATCCTTTGAACTATGCCAGCAATATGGCGTATAAAGTTTAGATATAGAATGTTCCAAATATTATTTTTTTTTTACAATTTTCCCCCAATTTAATTTAATTTTAATTAATATATTAATATATCTCTTACTCTTGAAAAGATTAAAATAATAAATTAATATAAAAAATATAAATTAATTATATTCAGCACATGCACCCTTCAAGTGTTTTTTCGTGTCTGTAAAGCGAATCTTAAATGACCGTTTATTGAGTGGTGACGCCATGATCCATTATGAAACGCTTTTCGATGCTATAATGAAAAACACTTGAAAAACCCGTTACATAATGAACCATTATGTAACTCTTTTCGATGCTATAATGAAATATGGTTATGGTAACGAAGTAAATAAATATTGTATCATGTTTTTAGAATGAGATGCACTACTGTCAGTGAATCTGCGGTGTTTGACATTAATAATTCAATATTAAAGCTCGAAAACCATGCATGTGTCGAATAAACTATAGTGTGCAACGCGTGTGCTATGTCTTTATGCATCAGACGCGATGTTTTCAGCACGAGTAGTATGCGACCGCGCACGAGCCTTGGCGAGTGTGCATCTACGAGTCGTATACGAGTGCTGAAAACATCGCGCCTGACGCATAAAGATGTATTAAGCACACTAGTTGAACAATATACTATTATATCTTGTGAAAATTACTATTTAAAAAAGCTATCTAATTACATCAGTATCATCAATATTACATAAAAAAATCCCAGTACCTAGAAAAAAAAACGTTTTGTTTACGTGCAAAGCTGATTTTATATTTGAGGCACCACGACGTGTTCGTGACTTTTTCCTCATATTTAAGTAACTATACAGGGTGCTCTATTTCTTGACTATTATTCGCCGGGTAACTTCGTTACTTGTAATGATAAAGAATATGTTCAATAAGGAAAGTAGTCCAGTTTTTCATAAAGAATTCCGTCGTGAAAAGATAATTGATATAAAGTGACGCCTATAAACTATATATCTCGCCAAATGAAGAAATGCCTTAAAAATTCGAAGTCAACGACGAAACAAAGAATGATAATTCACTAAATCTAACAAAAGATGCTGATGATACAATAGAAAATTTATCTAAAGGTGACGGTAGCGAAATCTGCTGCAAAAACTCAAAGATCGATAGTGGCCACATATTGGGGAACAATGTAACAGAATGTCTGGACAAAAGTGAAGAGGCGTAGAAAAACATTTCAGTAAATTATGAAAAACAAAAAAAGCTACTGGAATATTACTGTGGCATTTTTTTGCTTTGAAAATACACATGCGTATACATAGTGGTGAAAAACCACATCAGTGTGACGTTTGTAGTGAATGTTTCAGCCAACCAAACAGTTTAAATAATCACAAACTCACACATACTGGTGAGAAATCATATCAGTGTGACGTTTGTAATAAGTGCCTCCAGGCCTCGCCGTATCAGGTCAATTAAATATGCACCAACGTACGCATACTGGTGAGAAACCAAATCAGTGTGACGTTTATAATAAGTGCTTCTCCGTATCAAGTCAATTAAATATTCAGAAACGGACACATATACTGGTGAAAAACCATAATCAGAGTAACGTTTGGTAAACAATTATTTAATCTAATTAACTCACGAATACTCGCGTGCTTAAACGTACTGAGGAGAAATTATCTTTATTATGTAAGTGTGATCTTTGTAATAAATGTTTCGTTGAACCATACTGTATAAAATCTCACAGGCTTACATTAACTAAAAACAATTTATTTCATCCATAAGAAATTTGAATTCTATGAATTGCTGGCTACTGACATCAAAAATGAAAACACTGGTTTACTGATACTGCATTAGTTTACTGAAGGGTTTATACTATAATTTCATGCAGATGTATGATAAAATGATAAAATATTGGAAATGAAAAAAAAATTAAGGGATGTATTACGGGATTACTTTTTACTTCCCACCTCTACTATGGTAGGGAAGTAATGGATTCAGTCCGAAAACAATATTTCGAGATTTTAACAGATTTTCACGTTTTGAGACCCTAGCAATCGTTTAAGATCATTTTCTGACTGATGTCTGTATGTGTGTGTGTATGTGTGTATGTGTGTATGTGTGTATGTGTGTGTGTGTGTATGTGGTCAATTTTTCGCCTTCGATATCTTAAGAACGGAACAACATACGGGCATGCCGATTGTTCTATTGTGTTTATCAGCCTTTAACTTAGATCTGATTAGATTTTGAGTCAAATCGGTTCAGTGGATCCTGAGATATTCAAAAAAACGTCCTCAATGTCACGTATTAACATAGGTAAAAAAAAATATAAATGAATTCTAGATGTTATAATATGAAAAAAATGTAAATATTTTTTTTCTCTAAAATGTATAGTTTTCGAGAAAAAAAATATTTTACTAAAAAAAATAAAAATTGTACGTAAATCAAGGTAACCATGATTTTTGCTATATTAAGCTAGCCATCAATAGATCACCAAACAAAAAAGAGGGCCATGCTTTTTTCAAAGAATAAAAATTAAATTGTGTTTTAAAGACCACCAACAGCTAAGGTTATTTGGGCCTAGTCAAAGAATAAAAAAAAGAGTGTTTATTTTTTGCAAATATTTACTAGGTGGGAAGTATAGGACTGGTCATCAGTCGAATTTTTTATTTTGTGAAAGAACAAATATAATTTTACATACCTAATAATATCCACATTTAAATGACAAAATGCATATCTTAGAAAATACACTATTTAGTCGGCAGGGTTTTGCACTGCAACCAGAGTTTTTAGTAAATGTCGAGTAAATTAGAAACAATAATTGAGATTTATAATTTATTGATTTAACACTCAGGGGATTGTTAACTAACTAGGACTGATAACAAGGGAAAACTATGTGGACAAGTGTACCGGGCCCCACACTGGAAAGGGCCCTGTCGCGAAATCTAATTTTTGCAATGTTCCATTTTGTTTTAAATTTGACTCCAATTTTTTTGCCGAAATTTATTTCTTACAATTTGAAAAACTCAATAGGTACACTACTATAATATAACACCAAATTATTTTCTTTCTGTGTACCTATTCTTTTTTTCCTCTATTCTATTGGTATTACTCAACATTGGTATAGCCGGCTTCAAAATTTCTGTCACAAAGCTTACCGATAATAAAAACACGTAAAATATTCCGCAATAACATTGTCACATCACCTGACTAAAGAAAAAATATCTGTTTAAGAATAGATTTAAAAATAAAGAATGTAATATAATATTCTAATAATATACAAGAGACACAATAGAAGTCAACCGATTTTTAATCATTATAAAATCAGTTTAACATAATTAATTTTTTGAGACAGTCGATATAATACGCACGTACGAGAGAACATTACAGTGCTGGAGAATGAAATAATCTGATTTTAATGACGAATTCATTAATTTAATTTATGTTATTATTATATTACGTAATACTGTGCAGAGTGTTCTTGTGATACGTGGACGAAAAGTTTAGGGTCTCCATTACATCGATGAGTTATGTTCGAACTTTACAGCAATATTCTAATTTAATAACTTAAACTAAGAAACAATAGTCTCTGTAATGCGATAGTTTGATATTTGCCATATTCATACATAAGTTGAATTAACTTTTAATAAAAAATAAACCTTTACCTATTTTCCTAAGCAATTTACTACACTAATAATTTAGAACCACTCTAAATTAATTTTTAACCGACTTCAAAAAAAGGAGGTGGTTCTCAATTCGGTTGCATTTTTTCTTTTTTTTTATGTTTGTTACCTCATAACTCAGTCATTTATAAACCGATTTTGACATTTTTTTATTTGAAAGAATATACTTTCAGATAGATCCCATAAAAATTTCATCAAAATCGGTTCAGTAGTTCGGCTGATTTTAATAAAAGTGAGTAACGGCGTGTGATTCTTTAAGGTAAATGTCACTTTTTGACACTAAAAAGTAAAAAATAAAAAACTTTTTAACAAAAAAAAACCCCTTAATGAATGAATAATGAAATTTTGAGGTCTGTGCCAATTTAATAAAATATGAAGTTGGTTAAAAAGAAGATATTAATCACTATACTATAGGTATTTTTTAACCGACTTAATATTTTATTAAATTGGCACAGACCTCAAAATTTCATTATTTTCCTCTTTTTAGTGTTTTTTTGAAGGAAGTTTTTTGTTTGTTAAAAAGTTTTTTATTCACTACACTCATTGCACAATAATTAATATATTGTCTAACTTTGATTAACACTAGACAAACACACAGAGGGTATTTGATTCTGACCGACATATCGACTTTGCATGTGAAATATCTCTATTTGATCAACATTACTGTGCAACAGTTTATCGTTCTTCAGTGCACTTTGCTGTAAATTTATCGCAACTCTGTGGTGTGCCTACTGTACTTACGATCTGTCGTCGGTTTGAAACTTTTAATTTAACTTTTTTAACAAAAAAAAAATGCAAGATCATGTTTACATAATCGGCGAAATACTAAACTCTGTCTCGATATTTTCAGATAATTAGACTTTTTTTAGAATGTTGAGTTGCATTTGACAACTGATTTGATGCCTTTTTTGTGAAGTTCTAAACTTTTTATATTTAAACCGATCATTCGTTAATTGAAAAAATGAATTATGGTAATAATATTAAATTGTTTTTATTTCATGAAGACACTGAAAAGTGTATGAAACGAGTCATAAAAATGTTACAGATACGTCATATTAAAATATAATATATGCAGGGTGACATAGAACAAACTGCAATGCATAGAACCACACGATAGAAGACCAAAAAATAATTAAAAAAATTCGACTGATGACCAGTCCTATACTTCCCACCTAGTAAATATTTGCAAAAAATAAACACTCTTTTTTTTATTCTTTGACTAGGCCCAAATAACCTTAGCTGTTGGTGGTCTTTAAAACACAATTTAATTTTTATTCTTTGAAAAAAGCATGGCCCTCTTTTTTGTTTGGTGATCTATTGATGGCTAGCTTAATATAGCAAAAATCATGGTTACCTTGATTTACGTACAATTTTTATTTTTTTTAGTAAAATATTTTTTTTCTCGAAAACTATACATTTTAGAGAAAAAAAATATTTACATTTTTTTCATATTATAACATCTAGAATTCATTTATATTTTTTTTTACCTATGTTAATACGTGACATTGAGGACGTTTTTTTGAATATCTCAGGATCCACTGAACCGATTTGACTCAAAATCTAATCAGATCTAAGTTAAAGGCTGATAAACACAATAGAACAATCGGCATGCCCGTATGTTGTTCCGTTCTTAAGATATCGAAGGCGAAAAATTGACCACATACACACACACACACATACACACATACACACATACACACATACACACACACATACAGACATCAGTCAGAAAATGATCTTAAACGATTGCTAGGGTCTCAAAACGTGAAAATCTTTTAAAATCTCGAAATATTGTTTTCGGACTGAATCCATTACTTCCCTACCATAGTAGAGGTGGGAAGTAAAAATTCCTATACACTAATGTCCGATCGCTTTTTGTTTTCAAGTTACAGGCTGTTAAGTTTTTGCTCTACAGAAGGTGTTCAATTTGGTGACCTTGCTCTTGGATACATTTAATTAAATAGGCAATAAAAAATATTTAAAGGCAGGCCATGATCTCATGAAACAAAACGTTGGTAAATGTCAAACTAATATTGCAATAATTTGTTCAAAGTTTGTCGCGTTCCTGATTTCCTACGTCTTTAGTTCACTCATTTGTCGTTTTTAATAGTTGCTTTCAAAAATAGTTCGTTATACTTATGCAGAATACAGGGACATGATTATGTGTTACGGCGAAGCTTCTTCAAATAGTTCCGAAGCTCAACGTATCTATCGAGAGAGATATCCATTAAGACAAGTTTGTAACAGCCTGTAACTTAACAAAAAGCGATTGAACGTTAGTGTATAGGAATTTTGTTAATTATTGTTTGTTCCTCTATCGCGTGGTGCCATGCATTGCAGTTTGTACTACGTCACCCTGTATATTAAAATAAAATCATTCAATTAAAGAGGCACCAACTTCCTGGATCATATACCTACGTCTTTCGAACCCATTTCCAATGTAATTGTAGGAAACAATAATATCACGAAAATTACAGCCAATATTAAAACTTTGACTACGCCACTAAATTCAACTAAAAATTATTTTTATCACATTTTTTAAAATTTTTATTAGGTAACAACAAAGTTATAGTGAATTATCACAATAAAAAATTAAACTTGTTTATATCAAAATTGTCCCATCCTGAAGGCTACAAAATAAATGTCTCAATGCTAAGGATAGAAGAAGTTTTTATACTTATACTTCTTAAACAAAAAATATAAATGCAAATCTTTGCGCCATGCATTATTATATTTTCAACACTGGAGCGCTTGTGTGATGTCATTTGAAAGATGATAATCTTTTATGGTTCTGTACTTTCAAAAAACTTAAAACAAAAATCGAACAAACAAGTGGTGTTAGAGGTATACGCATACTTTACAAGAAAACTATTACGATGCTTCTAACAGCAATTAATAATATGGTTGATGGTACGGAAGCATCGACACGCGATGCTAACTCGCACTTGTCCGGTTTTTTTAGTATAAGAAAAACCGAGAATTTTTCTAGTGACAAAGATGTTTTTATACCTGCTACGCAGCTTATGTTTTATGTTCCAACCTATTTTTATTTACAATAAAAATTGTTATTTTTTTATCTTAAAATAACTTTATAAGAATTTTTTATACACAAAGCAGTGTGAAAACCCTTAAAACATAAATAAAATTACTGTTTTGTCGTAAATTTGTAATCGCATTTTATGTTAATAAATGAAACGGTTTTATGCTGAAGTTAATAAATGCGAATAAATTAAAGATGCTCGTTGAATTAAAACACGAAATACGTGTCTTACAAGAGAATCTAATGAACGTTCATAAAAGAAATAAAGCTCCTCATCGTAATGATGACATTGTTAGCGTGTTTATTCAGAAAATGTTATACAAAAATCTCTTTAAATTGAAATTTGATGTTTACAGCGAATTTTTATTAAAAAGAGGATCTTTTTAAAATTACAAAAAGATCGATAGATTCAACTATTTAATTAAATGAAAACAAATTTTAAACACTTTTTAGTACTTAAAATCCAAAATTTTGGCTCCCGGTTCTATTTTTAACGAAGAAAGGTCTCCGGAGTGCCATCCTGAAAGGTAATTTTCGTAGCTTCATACTGTTAGAAAACCTTTCTAAAAATTTGTTGTGCTGTGTTTCGTCAGATTTTTTTTTAATTTGAGGTCACCAAGTTACCAACTGTCAGAATTATGCTAGTCTAATACCAATTTTCAATTCATTATTATTTGCAATTTGAAAATCATATTGATACTTCCACCACTTTTTGAATTAGTTCTGGGACCGCGTGGTTTGTAATAGGTAAGCCATTAGAATTATAGAAACGTCTGATAAGCAACGACATCCCCATGAGCCGATTATCCTCAAGTCATTTTTTGCAAGCTTTTATTTAACTTGCTTTCCTGTCTGTCTGTTTGTCCGGGACAAATCTGGCAATCGAATTTTCGACCACTTCCCGATATCAAATCATGCTGAAATTTTCACACCTTTGGTTTTGAAGACAATACAACATAGTATATTTAATATTATGGTAGATCCAATATGGCGCCCACCACAAAATGTCGTATTACCTTATTCTTTACAGTCCCCACGACATGGATATCAAATAAAAGGGTATGACAAGTAGAATACAATAAGCTGTGTGACGTCATTATAAATCCAAAATGACGGCCGAAAATTTTGGAAGACTAAAAAGAACAAAATAAAATATTAGTAAAAAAAAACTTTTTAAAGCGTGAATCGTGACTAATAAACTATCATAGCGTTTACAACTCACGTTTTTATAATTATATGAACCTAAATTATTAAAATTATTTTTTTTCTTTTTAGTCCATTTCAATAAAAGCTAGTCTTTGAAAACATTTTTTTTATAATAATTTTTTCACTACCTATAAAACATGTAAAGCTATTAAATTGCGAATGCAAAAATTAATGATACCATACCAATTTTTCACTTCACTTCAATAATATAATCTATATTATGCTATATTTTTACAGATAAATCGATTTTTAACGCCGACAGTTTTAACCACCAAAATAGTAAACGTTATAATAAATTATCCTGCCATAATGCACAACACTGCTCTGTTTGAAAGAAGCTGTCACTACAATTGTGTTAAATTTTTTAATCACCTGACGGTAGAAATAAAAAATATATTTTAAACCATCAAATCGTTTAAAAAACCGTTACAGTTAGACTGTATATTATAAAGTCAAAGACTACGTTTTAATATTGTTTGTATTGACTCTATAGGTACGTCATGTATTTTATACCTCTGTATTTAAAAAAAATATTATTTATTATTATTGTTCTTCATTTGATATCTAAACGAAATATGATCGAGACTTCAGAGCTTTAATGTAGCTTTTTCAAATGGAAGAAGAAATTACTGTACCTATACAGTGAATATTTGCATTTTGTAAGTGTTAAACGTTTACAGTAATATATAAATTCTCAAGGCGATCACTTAAACGACTTCATTTTTTATATTGTTTTATTCAACACATGCACGCTTTTAGTATTTTTTCGTATATGAAAAGCGGATCTTAAATGGCCATTTATCGACTGGTGACGTCATGATTCATTATGAAACACTTTCCGATGCTATAATGAATTAATATGGTTTACTATGGCTACGAAGTAAATAAATATTGTATCAAGGTCAATGTTTTTAGTATGAACTGTACTGTCAGTGAATCTAAGGTATTTGACATTGATTTAATTTAGTGAAATCTATAACCATGGATGTGTTGAATACAGTATAGTGTGCAATCTACTATTAAATAGTTAAATTATGTTTTAAAATTATTACATTTTGAATACAAATATATGTGATTGTTTATTATTTGTGTATTTCATCGACTATAAAAAATCCTCCACATATTTTGCTGGAATGTCCACAATATGCTGTTGCACGAATCTCTTGCGGATTTCCCGACGATCTCCCTAATATATATTAGGGAGATACAGAAAACGGAATTAATCGCAACTATTGTTCCTCCACTCAACAGGATTGTATACGCTCATATAGTTTCATTAGATTAATAATTTATAGTTCCGGGCGCTAATGACCTTCGATGTTGATGCGTCCAAAAATAACTATATTAAAAAAAAAAATCCTCCTACTACCTATTGGCGAAGCCTGTATAAGAATTCTATTTGTTATAGGTATCTTTGTATGCGACTATATTATGTTTTTATATGAAATTCAAGATTATTTTCTTGTTACAGAACATCGCGGTATCGTCTCCCCTGTGATTGTGGAACATACTGGTACAGTGCACGTGTCGCAAGATGAAGGGGCAGCCCTACTGTGCGTCGCTCAAGGCTGTCCATCACCAGAATACAGGTAAATCATAGAGAAAATAATACAAATTTTTGATTTACGGTTAATAAGACAAAAAAAAATTTAAGAAAGGTTGTTACTGTAGTAGACTAAAATAAGACAATCTTACGAATTTTTATTTTTCAGTTGATTCAGCAAATTACAAAAATTCAATGCAATTACTGAACTTTGAACCCAATACATAATTAGTACCTATAATGGTTTTCTCAGAGAACTGGTACAACTGGTATATTTTTTGAGTTCAAAAATTCATTAATAATGTCCAAATTTTTGAGAAATGAACTTTTCTACAAAAATGTGTTAACAATGACTTCACAAGTATATATTCAAAGAAAATTGTTCCGGGCTACTATTCCAACAATGCATTCAGAATAATTATCAAAAAGATCAAAGTTTTAGACTTTGGACAGATTTAGTGCTTAGTTTCTTATAGAATAGAATAGAATAGAATAGAATAGAAAACAAATTTATTGTTTAACCAAATTTGGATACAACAAGTCATTAAATTAAAATACAATCAATAAAAGCAATTATAAAAGTTCTTTTAAGCTATATGGTTCCACCTCTATAAGCCATTTTTTTAAACATACATTAAATTTATTTTTTTTTGTGCAGTTTTGTATTTCATTTGGCAATTTATAAAACATTTTAAAACCGGTGTATACTGGACATTTTTCATAAAAAGTTGTATTATGTTTAATACTAACCTCATTCGTTCTTGTATCATATTTTTTTTTAATATTTGTTTTAAAGAAGTCTTGTTTATTCATATATGTTAAAATTTCATAGGCATATATTGCATACAATGTTAATAAATTATTTGTTTTAAAAATATTTCTGCAAGTATCTCTTGGTTTCATATTAAACATACAGCGAATTACTCTCTTTTGAATAACAAAGACTCTATTAATGTCTGTAGACCTACCCCAATTTATAATTCCGTATTTAAGACTTGGAAAAATGAAAGCATTATATATTAATAATAAATTTTTTGTATTAAAATAATCCCGTGCTTGTTTTATTTGATAATAGTATCCACAAATCTTTTTACAAACTATTTGAATTTGATTACAATAGTGCTAATTATTATTTCATTATTAATATGTAAAATCTTTTTGTCTAGATCAATTGTTTCTTTTAATTTAAATTGCAAACATTTGGTTTTACTAATATTAACAATTAACTGGTTTTTTCGACACCAATCAGTAAATTTATTTAACACGTTAATGCTTTTTCTTTTCATTTCGTACATCGACGATGCAGAAATTAATACTGTCATGTCGTCCGCATACATGATTATTTTATCCCCAGGAACATATTGTGGCATATCATTGACGAAGCATATAAATAATAATGGGCCTAGATTACTTCCCTGCGGTACACCCGTTGTAATTCCTTTGCATTCTGATTTACTTCCAGCTATTTCCACATAAAATTTACGATGACTTAAATAACTATTTAACAAATCTTGACATTTCCCTCTAATTCCCATTTTGACTAGTTTTTGTATCAAAAATTTATGGTTGACAGTATCGAAAGCTGCCGAAAGATCAAAGAATAATCCTAATACAATTTTACCGTTGTCAAGATTTGACGCAATGTAATCATGCAGTTCGAAGCATGCATTCACTGTAGAAAAACCTGCCCTGAATCCATATTGAGAATCATTCAGAATATTATGTTTATTCAGAAATGTGTAAATACGATTCTAAATTATTTTTTCAATTACTTTAGAAAATACCGATAATAAAGACACGGGTCTATAATTTTCAACATTATCTGGATCACCTTTTTTATGTATAGCACATACTTTCGCAATTTTTAATTTGTCTGGAAATTTTCCACTTTGAAAACAACCATTTATAATGATATCAAGAGGCTCTATAATATACTTCGAACAGTGTTTAATAACAGCCGCCGTAATTTCATCTGAACCTGCTGACGATTTATTAGGCAATTTTTTTATGCATTTCTCAATTTCCTCGATTTGTACCGGATGTAAATACATAGATTTGTCGTTATTATATAATGGCAAAGTACATTTTTTATCATCTATGGTATTTTGCAAAGCATTTATTTTGTCTTTAATGGAGTCCACAAAATAATTTGCAAATTTGTTTACAACTACAGCTCTATCTGTAATTATTAGTGTATCCTCACATTTAATTGTTAATTTACTAAAATCAGATGTATTTTTTTTCGCCCTGTTTAGTGTTCTATTAATACTATTCCACATGGATTTTGCACAGTTTATTGATTTCTTGACATTGATATCAAAATAATATAGAAATTAGCGAGGAAAATACTATGGAATTTTTAATACGTGCAACTTTGGCCTAAAATTTGGCAACAAGTAACACGCGCGCGGATTGAATTCTTAAAAAAGTTTTGACATAAGTATTATCAATACTACAGAAACAATATTATAATGTAATCAGCAGATTGATTTTGTCAGGCTTTTTCAATTTTCTCGGGTAGCTAAGGAAATAGTATATTGCATTACAAGGGTACCAAAAATCGAATACCGTTGGCACCCCAAGTCCATAGATGGCACTGTCTTTTTCTACGTATTTACTTGTATCTATAGTATATTTTCTTATAGTATTTGCTGTGTGTGGCAGGAACGGGTATGGCGAGCACAGGCAGTTCCCATATCAATCTGGCTGACGGTATGGCAAAAATTTAAAATCCCCGACTTAGAAAATACTCGGGGATTTTAAATTTTTGTACTCTCATTGAAAAGACAATGCTAATTTGAGATAACTCCACCAGACTCCTAACGAAGAATCGATTGAAGGTGGGGTTTTCGAGCAACCAATCACATTTTTTTCTTCGTTTCTCATCCCCGTCAATGTCTTTATCATATCTGAAATTCAGTCCTTAAAACGCAAAAACGTAATAATATTTTGCCCTACCAACCATTTCCCTGAAATCCCGCCTCTGTGCTGCATGTATCAGCGTATAAATTTATGATTCATAAAACTAAAATTAATTTTTTTGAAGAATTTGTAGTTGTAATTATTTTAGAAATGGTGGATAATGGTACCACTTTACTTGAAAAGGATGACAACATTTTAAAATAATTAAATAATTTTTAACACCACTTTGACGTGAAAAAAAAACTAAATACATTTTCATACTGACACAAAAAAGCATTTATCACTAATAAATCATTTAAGATGCAACATTAGTAACTTTGAAAAGCGTCGAAATTGCTAAAATGAGTTATACATACGAATATGGCAGTACATTCGCAGATAAAAGTTGCAAAAAACTCTGCGAATTACAAAATTCCAATTACATTAGACACTTTGATTTTACAGTATGTCGAAACAAATGATAACAATATTATTTTTAGTGGATAAGAAATATTTTCACTGAAATCATGTTTTTTTGGGAAAAAGCACTTCCCGTGTTTATTTATATATACAGGGTGTATCACAGGATTGAGAACATAGAAAATAAATGAGTGCAACAGGGAAGACATAAACAAAATGGGTAGCGTGACAAAGATGGAATACGCATGGCTAACTCAACTAAATTAATTATCATGGTTTTAAGCGTGAAAAAGGGCACAGCAATCACTGATCTTAACTAATTTTCACATTGGAGTTTTCCCTATGTTCGGTTTTCTGTGGTACACCCTGTATAGTTTGGCTCCAGAGGGGAGAATATAAAAAGGCGCTGTTTCCCGCTTATAAATAGCTAGCTCAAATAAACCCAAATCGATTATATAAACATATCTTAAATTAAAGAAAAGAAAGATTTTGTATACCTATCAGAATATGTCAAAATAGTTTTGAGTGCCTATGTGTTTTGATTCATATAAATGTAATATGTTTTTGTATTGACGTCGGTCGGATGGCGGAACCTAGTGGTAGGACCATAATATTTCAACATTTTATCATTTTGAACAATTAGGTGAAATTTTAAACAAAATAAGCTAGATAGGGCCGGACTTACAACATTTTATGAAAACGTGTGGATAGTGAATTACTTACTGAATGGTGTACTTATATAATTTGGTACAGATGTTGAATTGATAAAATGCTTGATTATAATAATTTTAAGGTGTGTAAATGAGCAGCTCGTGGTTAACACTCGTCCATGAGCGACTCGTTGAATTCCTCGTCGAGCTGCGAGGTCAGGCGCGAGACACATGTATAATGGAGGGAATATTATAATATGTGATTAGTGCAAAGAGTTAAACCTAGACTCGCTATCTTTATCAAAAAGTTTTCTAAGAATTATATAGGCAATATCCACAATTACACGCAATATAAAAATAAAGTTTTAATTGTCCTTTGTTATAAAAAAATTCTTCTGGGTACCTGAGTACTTACTATGTCCTGAACCTACTCGAGCAAAAATATTTCATCTGAAAATAATTTGGCACGAATGCGCCAATACTGCCTACTCTCCCACTGAGTTTGATTCTGTTAATTTAAAAAAATTATTTTGTTATTGTATCAAGTTTGTTTTAATTAAAAGCCGCTAATCAATTTCTACGCTTATAAGATTTCCGGTATCGAGTAATTCAAAATTTCAGTGTATATTTAAAACATTTTAACACAGAGTGTACCCGTGAATGTAGGTACATAGTTTATGGTTACACATAAAACATTGCACTGGGCACCGACCTGTAACCGTATAAAACATAAATTTCACAACTTTTTGCAATATTAAAAACAACATCTATATTAATACATAGTATTAAAACATGTACGCCTGTTTCAGAACACCAAATCATTAAAAAAAAAAATACACGATGTTAAAAAAAATCTGCATTATGAAAATAAAATATTATGGCATTCTAAATTGTTAACATTTTTAAATTGATAACGAACTTTTTTGTCCTAAAACTAACCGTTTTCCAGTTATTTCCAAATAACTGTTTTCTGGACGCTTTGCAACCTCCTATTAATAGACTTATGCTGCATCCCCTCCCCCTAGAAAAAATTAACGTCGTTGTTAGGGTTCACAGGCCTCTAATTTCTAAACGAAATGAGATAGGGACTTGAAATTCACACATAATATGTACCTACTAACGCGGCCCAAAGACGGAGAGAATATCAAAAGATTAAAAAGGTTTGGGTTTATTTTTCCTGAATAATTGGGAGTTTCAAGTTCAAGTGCTGATAGTGGCATTTACATTCTTCTTATATAGTCTTCTAAAAAATATCAGTGCGACAGTGTCGTTTGTTATATTATGTTAATTCACTAATATTTACGATATAAGGATTTATTAACATTTTCATAGTTAGTGATAAATCGTTGTGTTTATTACCTGTTAAGATTTGTCGACACGAATGTAGGGTAAATCAGGAACAATAAACGTATATACGAACGGCAATCAAAATACACAAACGTACAACGTTACAGACTGGAAATGATTTTGATGAACGTGTTCAGAAGTAGGTAAGCCTTCGGCAAACTATGTAAATAAATTACCAAAGCGGATATTGGAGATTTACATGGGCATGTCTGCACATAGAGAACCATGTACCTATGTCGCTTCGCACACATTCACAGCTGTTAGCAGACAATCGGCACGGACATACATACATGCATATACGCTATTCCCGCAGTGTTCGGATTTCGTTCGACCCGGCGTTCCCCGACGCTCGCTTGTAATACATCCAAAGGTAGACTCACAAGTGTGGGTACAAACTGTTTCTATACTCTAGAGCAGGGGTCGGCAACCTTTTGAGACGGAAGAGTCAACAGTTACAATTTACAAAATTTCCCAGGTTTTAAAGAGCCACTAGCATTTTTATTTCAATATTATGGTATTTGATAAGGATTAGGTTTATAAAAAAAAAGTTCTGACTGCGACCGTTGACAACACAGTGCACCAATAACTAAACAAACAGAACAGTGTTGCCACATTTAAAAAATGTCAGCTGTCCGTATACTCTCTACTCCACCTATTCTCACTATTCTCTGTTGAGTGTTTTTATCCTGTTTAAAGTTTTTTTTGTAGTATAATATTTTTTATGAGTTTTGAAAATAAAATAATATAATTATTAATATTTGCGCATGGAACTGGAGAGCCGCATCTTGACATCATAAGGGCCGCATGCGGCTCGCGAGCCGCAGGTTGCCAACCCCTGCTCTACAGAGATGTAGTGACAATCACATTTTGTTAATTGAATCAAAAGCTCAGAACAGAGCTTGCTATAAAAACGTCACTTGTGAAGCCACAACTGTACACTAAAGTGCGACTTGTAAGGCACATTATGATCACTAATTGCTTGTATTCCGTAGGGTTAATTACTATTTATATCATGTTGTGTGTCTAGATAGTATAATAAAGGTTCCAAAGCGCTTTTGAAAAATCAAGGTGTATCTTATCATCAGTAAGTAAAAATATTTTATTATATGTTCAATTTTTTCAATTAGGAAGTTTCCCTTTTTTATTTTTTTAGTCTAAATTATAGTTCTAAAAATTACAAAATTAATGGCGGAAGAATTTTTGAAATATCTTTAAAAACAACAAAGTAATGCTACTTCAAAGTTTGAATTTGACAATTCTCCAAGAAATTCAGTTTTCAGTCGGGGTGACGTCATAGTTTAGTCAATGAGTGCTCACAAGGGGAATGTGGATGGAAAAGTCGAAAGCAGAAAATTTGACTTAGGAACTTTGTTTGGACTAGTTAGGAGATAAACATACTAAAAGTCCTTACCCCTCCGAAGTACGCCCGAGGGGGGCGGGCACAAAGAAGGTCCCGTTTTTTGGTTTTTTGCTTTTATCTCGAAAACGGTGCGTCGTACGAAATTTTGTTGTACTACATAATGAAAGCTGATAAAATTCTCTACAGCTTTAACTTTCACACTTTTTATCTATCTCCATTCTTTGCCTAGCTATGAGCTTCGAAAAACGACCGATTTTCAAAAATGTGTTAAATTCTCTGTAGCACACTGTAACAATACGAATTTTCCAAAATCATTTCTTATTGCTCATCCACCTTATTAAAAAATTAATTATTTAATTCGCCGCCTATTTGGGCGTGACGGGCCTGGTTGTGGTTCCTCAGCGTTTGCCTCTTCTTCTTTCTCCTCATCTGTCGAATCTACGGCTTAATTTCTTAGATATAAACTAATTAATAATTAATAATTAATTTTTATATTTTTATTTTTTTAGCTCGATTCTGAAGAAAATCCAAATCCGGATCGAAACGTCAATTATTTGAATTATTTGTTGTAATTTTTTGTTAATACATTGTCTGAAAAATTGGTCGAGAATTTTATTCATTGAAATTATTGGGAGTTTTATCCAGTTTAAAAGTAAACTGTTTCCACCATCACCGCGTGGAGGTACTCCCAGCTTGTTATTTTTTAATAGTGTGTGGGTGTTTTTAATAGTGTGGATGAGCAATAAGAAATGATTTTGGCAAATTCGTATTGTTACAATGTGCTACAGAGAATTTAACACATTTTTGAAAATCGGCCGTTTTTTGAAGCTCATAGCTAGGCAAAGAATGGAGATAGATAAAAAGTGTGAAAGTTAAAGCTGTAGAGAATTTTATCAGCTTTCATTATGTAGTACAACAAAATTTCGTACGACGCACCGTTTTCGAGATAAAAGCAAAAAACCAAAAAACGGGACCTTCTTTGTGCCCCTCCCCCTCGGGCGTACCTCGGAGGGGTAAGGACTTTTAGTATGTTTATCTCCTAACTAGTCCAAACAAAGTTTCTAAGTCAAACGTTCTGCTTTCGACTTTTCCATCCACAAATTATTCGTTGCTTAAGCTATCAGGCGGCACGATATTAAAAATTATTTTCAGTTTATATTTGTGGTAATTTAACATGGTACCTTCAGATAAATCTCTTTGTTTAAACTCGTAAATTGTTATGGAAACACTAAAATCAAATCAGTTGATGACGGAAAATATTGACATATCTAAATTTTTGACAGTTAATTTTAATTTAATATAAATAGAAAAGTCTGTATTACAACAAAATAGTTAAGTAACCTCGGTTCTAATTATTCACAAAGCGTGACGTCATATTCATAAATCAGTTTCGTTTGCGACCCCACGTACAAGAAATTGAATATCTCCCTTGAAATTAAAGATATCAAAATAATTCGTTCAGAATTTTTAAAGTTATCTTTATTACAATAATGTGACAGTATCATAATTAGTATTTTCGTCCAATGGAATCTTCCTAATTGTTCCCCGCACGTCTCGACTGACTTCAGTTGTACATACTAAAAGCTGTGATATGCCACTTCTATAGCTATCTCTGTTGTGAGATCGAAAGTGTTGTCTTCGTGTAACCCATTATATTTCCCTACTCTCGCCTGTAACTAAATCATAGAGTCACAATTTTGTGTACGGACTCAGAGCCGGCGCGTCAAAATATGCCGCCTAAGGCGAATACAACTTTTGCCCCCCCCCCCTCCAACATATTAAAAAAATTAATAAACCGATGATATATTTTATTTAGGTAAAAAACAAATGTAATTCTAATAACAATATTTACAAAAAATAATATAGGTATAGGCACTTTGAAAAAATATAATCATTTTTAAAAAGTAGAATACCGCACGAAAAATTCGTTGCTACAAAAATATGCCGCCCTAAAAATATGGCGCCGTAAGGCGATCGCCTGTCCGACCAGGCGCACGTGCCGGCCCTGTACGGACTGTTTCTAGAGAGATGTAGTGACAACACATTTACTTACAACGAACTTGAAGCGTCGTGTTATTGCAGGTTGGTATTAGCTGGTTCTTTTGGTTTAAAAACGCCTTGCTGATTTGCTATAAATTAACTTTATTTGATCACTGTTACATAAATGATTGGTACCTCATCTACTCCTAGTAGCCAACCTCTCTTAAGGTACGTGCAGTATGGAGCTGGGATTCTAGATGGTAGCGTAGATCATAGCAGGGCTTGCTTAAATTAATGCATTGTGATAATATATGCGTGCGTACACAACGAAGCAGTGAGTGTAGCAGGTATAAGCGCTGTTACAAGAGCTGGTAGATACAAGGATGTATCTCACCATTCTTTCAGCGCGCTGACTACTACAATCAACATGTAACAACTGTCAAATGGCCGTTACAAGTTTCACAATGGATGTGACTAGTTTAATAAATGAAATTTTGCCAGTTTTTATTTAATTTGTTTTGAGTTTTTTATAAGACGTATTTAAAAGTATTAGGTTCCATACGTAAATATTCAAAAAATCGGTTTGGGTAAAATTTTAATTCTTGGTAGAAATGATGAAACTCGCCATGTTTAGATCGTTTTCTATTAATAGGGTGGACATGATAGCTCCTACCAAAATTTGTATTTAAAATATACCACTTTGTAGCAGAAGAACACAAATATTCGTCTTCGCTATCTGACATTTCAAACGCGATTTAAGCTTGTATCAATGCTAGTATCAAAGCTTCGTTGTGCAAACCTTTAAGCGCTTATAATTTCAGCTACCATCTACCATCTAGAATCCCAGCTGCGTACTGCACGTACCTTTAGAGCTAATTATGGTATTTAATATCAACTGAAATCCTAAATACACATAATTTTTATTTAGAACATAAATATTACTTGTGCCTATTTCAATATTCAAAATAAAAGTCTGTTGCACTAAACAATAATTATTTGCATTTTAATTGATAAACATAACAACCTACTTAATATAATATAGACTAGTTGTCTTCGTCTGATCCGGTATTCCCCTACGCTCTCCTGCAATACATATCACGGTAGACTCGGGACTATAATAATGTATACCTACAGAATGTTTCTAAACAGATGCACTGACAATCACATTTACTTAATTGAACCTGAAGCGTTCTGTCTTCGTCCGGCCTGCCTTCCCCTAGGCTCGTTTGTCGTACGCTTGCTTGCAATACTTATAAAGTATGGGATTTTGTACACAGAATGTTTTAGAGATAAATACAATTAATGTAGGTACCCGTACGATTTTAGCTGAATTTTTCTTTTGGTGTTTGAAATATTTCTCATAAAAGTTTCAGCACATCGATTTGGTCATAATATATAATATTTCGATTTATAGCGTTGTTTTTTTGTTTTTTTTTTTGTAAAAGCCACCAACTTCAATGAGTTATCAGCGCTTATGTTAGCACAAGTCATATTTTAAATTTAAATTTATTGACAAATTGACTATTCTCATTATAATATATAATTTAAAATACCTAGAAATACCAATGCAGAAAGGTTCCGGGTTCGATTCGAGCTAGTGGAAAATTAAATGTTTTATTTTTTTATTTAGGAAAAAAAATGTGCTTCGACTACTATATGGTCATTAGCACTTAATACAATAATTGCTATGAAATACATGATAATGTAAGATAAGTACCTACAAAATTACATGCTAACAGAAGATATAATTATTTTTCAGAAAAATGAAGTATGTATACTTGCAATAAAAATAAGTTACTTTTAATGAAAGATTATTTTTATCGCTTTAATTATTTCAATGCAAAATTTTAAATCTTTTTCTGTAGGTACATGTTCTATAAATAAACAACAATAAATTATTATTATTACGCCTACTAATTACATATTTTGTCAGTCTAATAATATAGACTAAGGACTATCCGTTTAATAATACTTTGGCGATATTCTCGTAACATTTTCCAACGAGAACAGATAAAGAGAGAGACAAAGTCCCGAGTAACTTGTTTTTGTTATTTGTAACGATAAACTGATAATAAAAGTAATACATTTACCTATAATACTGTTTCCACATTTCTGTTGTAAAACTATTTTAGTTTTTTTCAGTATATTATGTTAGTTTGTTACCCCATAGGGCCAAATCTACTGGGCCGATTTGCATAATCGAGGTGTAAATTTAATTTATCTTTATCACGCGAGTGATCTACGCTATAAAATATTTTTGTGAATTCAAAATGGCGGCCATGAGGTGGAAAAAATCGTAGTCTAAATTTTTTAGGTCAATTCAATCGAGTAAAATATCAAATGAATGAAAATGTTATGGCAATTTCAAAAATATATATACTTTTTATGGTTTATATAATAAATAA
Organism: Mongoloraphidia duomilia; assembly: GCA_039654895.1. NCBI lineage: Eukaryota > Metazoa > Arthropoda > Insecta > Raphidioptera > Raphidiidae > Mongoloraphidia > Mongoloraphidia duomilia. Next base: position 35,511,690 of record CM077518.1, on the reverse strand, counting down.
GTTATATAAAGAAACTAAAAAAGACTGAAACAAAAAATAAAAGGTAGAAAACTAAAACCCAACTACGTCACAGATGAAATCAAGCAAATCAATACGTGAGATAGTACCTACTACCTATTTTTTTGTTATCAGTAGTTGGAGACTCGAATACTGACGCATTTTTCTTCAACTCCCGAGCAGGTCTCTGACTACTACTAATAAGAAAAAAATACTCCCTCGTATTTTGATTATCTTGTTTTCTTCTTTTACGTAGTCGGGTTTTAGTTTTTAGGGTTCCGTACGATGTCTGTCCGTCCTTCCATCCGTCTGTCACAGGGTTCTACCTCACAAACGGTAATAGATATAGTTGAAATTTTCACAGATTGTGTGTTTTTATGGCATCAATCCTGGCAATTAATAATTATAAGAATTAAATAATCAATTAATTTTAATAAATTGATGTTTTTTATACTTACAAACCAATATAACTAGTGGCGTCATCTATACTATATTATTTAAAAAATTGATTTTTTTCAACTTTGAGGGGCTAGGTACCTAGCTCGATAACAAAAATTTTTTTTTTTTAATTTCGATTTTTTGCTTTGGAGTTCTGAGTAGCCCTCCAAGAGTTCTAGCGATACTTCAAATGACTTTTTTTGATCCAAGGAAAATTAGAGGAATGCTGGGCAATTTTTTTTTTCAAAATAAACTTTTAAATTTTCAATTTGTACGTTTTAACGAACGGAATTATTGCTCAAAACTATAAAGAACTCCAGAACTATTAGAGGGCTACTCAGAACTCCAAAAAAATTGATTTTTTTCAACTTTGAGGGGCTAGGTACCTAGCCCGATGACAAAAAATTTTTTTTTTTTGTTTCGATTTTTTTCTCCAGAGTTCTGGGTAGCCCTCCAAGAGTTCTAGCGATACTTCAAATGACTTTTTTTGATCCGAGCAAAATTAGAGGAATGCTGGGCAATTTTTTTTTCAAAATGAAATTTTCAATTTTCATTTTGTCTGTTTTAACGAACGGAACTATTGCTAAAAACTATAAAGAACTCCAGAACTATTGGAGGGCTACTCAGAACTCCGAAAAAAATTGATTTTTTTTAACTTTGAGGGGCTAGGTACCTAGCCCGATGACAAAAAAAATTTTTTTTTTTTATTCGATTTTTTTCTCCAGAGTTCTGGGTAGCCCTCCAAGAGTTCTAGCGATACTTCAAATGACTTTTTTTGATCCGAGCAAAATTAGAGGAATGCTGGGCAATTTTTTTTTTTCAAAATGAAATTTTCAATTTTCATTTTGTCCGTTTTAACGAACGGAACTATAGCTAAAAACTATAAAGAACTCCAGAACTATTGTAGGGCTACTCAGAACTCCAAAAAAAATTGATTTTTTTCAACTTTGAGGGTCTAGGTACCTAGCTCGATAACAAAAATTTTTTTTTTTTAATTTCGATTTTTTTCTTTGGAGTTCTGAGTAGCCCTCCAAGAGTTCTAGCGATACTTCAAATGACTTTTTTTGATCCAAGCAAAATTAGAGGAATGCTGGGCAATTTTTTTTTTCAAAATGAACTTTTAAATTTTCAATTTGTACGTTTTAACGAACGGAACTATTGCTCAAAACTATAAAGAACTCCAGAACTATTGGAGGGCTACTCAGAACTCCAAAAAAAATTGAATTTTTTCAACTTTGGGGGGCAGCGTGAACCTAGCCCCTCATATTTTCAAGTTCGAATAATCGCTAGATAAATGCCAGAACTATTGTTTAAACCTACAAAGAACTCCAGAACTCATGGAAACGAATCCAGAACTCCGAAAAAAAATCATTTTTTCGAAAGTTGCGGGGCTAACTTCACACCACCATTAAATTGTTATAACAGTAGGTACCGAACCTTCGTGACGCGAGTTCTACACGCACTTGACCGTTTTTTTAACTTTTATATTTCGATTGTTTCTAATATAGTTCGGCACGGTACAATTCAACGTGTAAATGTGTAGATATATATGTAAATGTGTACGAGTCGACCGCATCCATGTTGTCATTTAGCAAACAACGGGCGCATGTCCCAGTTTTAATGAGCGATGCCGCGAGCTACCAACACACTGTCCCACCCCGCGCTTCGCCATACCTTCTCTGTAAAATGTCGATGGCCGCTCGAATCTGACTTACGGTTTCGCTTCGCTCCACTCCACCCTGTCTGTCAATTATACACTGCTGAATTATTCCGCAATCTGTGTAGATTTATTCAAAGAAACGGCGGATTTAATTTAGTGCACGATTTGTATGCTATCAGTCCGAACCTTATAGCATAATATTTGACATAAAACTCTAGCCAATTGGGACGATGGAACCATTCCAACTCCAAAAATAATGATATTTTACAATATAATAGATATAATAAATAAAATAAAGTTTCTGTTAACTCGTGCGATGCAGCGGGTAACGGCTAATATTGAATATTTATAATGACATTTACTTTTTATTTCAATGGTTATTGCATATGGTTTTACATGTAACAATCAATAGATAGAGCTGGCGACGGTTTTGCCTCAGTATAACTCAAAATAATTATAAAAATAGGTACCTGTATTGGGATCTGACATATGAGAAGAGTTTACTTGTGACGTAATTAAAATGGCGCATAAAGTTATGTGATGTTTTAACTTTAAATATGATTATTTTAAGTGCAATTTTCGATTGAGCTGGTGCAAATCCAAAGCAAAGTAATATCGTGAAAGCAAAAAGACTCTTGAAGGCTGGTCACACCGTCACATTATTGAGTGTGAGAAAAATATTAATAAATCAAATAACAATAGTAAATTTTATATCATAAGTTTTTGTCTACAAACGTCAAATTTAAAAGGAAATGCGCATCGTATAGATGGACAAATTAAAATTGAAGAAATTGTACGCATGGAGTGTCTGAAGAGAATAACTCCACTTTAATACCATTGAAAAGTAATGCAGTTAGGTTAAACATAGAAACATAATATTCCTGAGTATTCGTGTTACTAGCCTGGTGATAATCATCAATTTTAAAATATTTCGAACATACTGTAATACTTGAATTTATTTGTTTTATTTTCAGAGCTTTTTTCCATGCACTAAGTACATCAATTTTTCAAAAATTTTCAAGTTTATTTAATTGTAAATGTCACAAATCGTTTTTCTGCAGGTGGAAAACGATGAAATATGATATCTATATTTTTTCTCATGACTTTTACAGTCTTTTACAACACAAACTCTTCGGCACGTTGATTTTACTCGAGATGAAAATTTTGCAAATTCCGTTGTTATTTATTATTATTATTCGCGACAAACAGCAAATAACACATGAGCAATACAAGCTGTCAATTAAATTGTATCATCAAATGGTACCAATTTTTTCCACCAGATGTCACACGTTTTCCGTCAAGTCCCAATAAATGTTCCCTATTTGAGAATCTATAGGTCTGGCAGCCAATCCCCGTGCGTTTTTAATGGCAGGTAGAAATTAGACGTACAAATACAAATTTTTCAAGTACCTAATGTAACTTGTAAGATTTTTTATTGAGTAATAATTTAGAATATACTAAATAACATTGCCTGCTCAATTGGTCGCCAGACGTAATGATAATTACAAAGAAAATGTTTTTTTCATCTATCTACGTAAGATCTCGCTATTTTACTTCCCACCTCTACTATGGTAGGGAAGTAATGGATTTAGTCCGAAAAAAATATTTCGAGATTTTAACGGATCTTCACGTTTTGAGACCCTAGCAATCGTTTAAGATCATTTTCTGACTGATGTCTCTGTGTGGTATGTGTGTGTGTGTTTGTGTGGTCAATTTTTCGCCTTTGATATCGTAAAAACGGAACAACATACGGCCATGCCGATTATTCTATTGTGTTTATCAGCCTTTATCGTAGATCTGATTAGATTTTGAGTCAAATCGGTTCAGTGGATCCTGAGATATTAAAAAAAACGTTCTCAATGTCCCGTATTAATATAGGTAAAAAAAAATATAAATGAATTCTAGATGTTATAATATGAAAAAAAATGTAAATAATTTTTTCCTCTAAAATGTACAGTTTTCGAGAAAAAAAATATTTTACTAAAAAAAATAAAAATTGTACGTATAAATCAAGGTAACCATGATTTTTGCTATATTAAGCTAGCCATCAGTAGATCACTAAACAAAAAAAGGGCCATGCTTTTTTTCAAAGAATAAAAAAAGAGTGTTTATTTTTTGCAAATATTTACTAGGTGGGAAGTATAGGACTGGTCATCAGTCGAATTTTTTAACATAAAGAGTGACACATATTGATATTGTAATTTTGAAATGTCAGAACAAAAATATGTTGTTGCGAACACATCGAAAAAATTATTGAAAATCCACTATTTCAATGACAAGTGTAGCTTCAATCCGGTAGCTGAGGGGTGCGGAGGCGACTGTGTAGAGTAGGATAAGAAAATGACAAATGGAATTTAGGTGGTTGCCGTATTATTGTATTTCTAAATGAATCAGGTTCAGTTCCGATCACTTTGATTTGTGGGTCAGTTCAGACCAGTCGGACAGTTTCGAAACCTTTAATTCGCTTATCTTGGGAAATAATGACCTTTTACAGGCAATAAAATTGTATTGTTGTGGTTTTGTTTTTTTTTTATTTATTTCTACAAAGAGATTTTGAACTAAATTAAGTGTAACTCGGAGAAGCTCGTATAGATAATATGAATTATAGATATTATGTCATCGTAAGCGAAACCGAATATAAAGTAGCCCTACATACGGGTACCAAATTTTTTAGAAATCTTGTTATGGGTTTAAGCATGTGGTCTGAAATGGCTCTGAAATCAAGATGGTCAGAACTGACCCGGTCGGATCTATCTTGACACCCTTATAAATATTAAATGTAAAAACTTGCCCATCTGATTAAATAATAAATCTGGTTAACCAAATTTTTCATCAACAATGAAATATTGTTCTGACACCTACAATGCAGCAGTGTGTACAGGCTTGGTTAATATTTGAACAGAACATCCGTATCGAATTCAGTTCATGTAAAGGAAAGTAGACCTGCTATGGAACATTATAGAGGCATACTGTATAATATACAGTAGTGTGGATGGGTGACGCAGTGCAGATGGACACAGGCTGGACACATCACAGAACCACCCACAAATCATTTTTATGTGTATTTCACTGACTACATAGTGTGGCACTATGCGACGCGACGCGATGCGGGGCTATACCCTATACGAGCTCTTTTGCAAACTTAAAGCTGCTCACATACTTCTAATTTTTTTCTCGCGCTACAAAAACGTCACCAGACTATATTTTGGTCGCGTGATAAAAATACTAGCAATAGAGTCAGGATTATAGAATTCATAACCCGTTTCTGTGGTGAGCGACAAATCAAAAGAGGACAGAGTGGTGTAACGGTTAGCGTAGCGGCCTTTGGATCACACTGTCGTGGGTTCGAATCCCGCCTCCGCTCATGGATGTTTTGTGATGTCATTTAGTTTTAAGTGAGTTGTTATTTGATGTAAACAAGACGCTAATGACCTAAGTTGTCGACGCGTCTATAATTTACAATAAATAAATAGACAAATCAAAAATGCAATGCAATGATTTTAACTGCGACCGTACTTACATCTAGACATACAAGAACTAAAATCTAGGAAACCTTACTAATCTAAGTATTATCAGCATTTCTTTTTTCTTCCCTCAGTTACATATGTATAGAGTACCACCCCTAATTCTTTTTTTTTCTCGTAATTTCACTACACCATTGTATAGCGGTTCATAGAAGACATCTACCTTGTAATTTCATCTATATAGTGCCAATAGTCTCCGAGTAAAATGGCTTTGACATACGGACGGATGGGCAGGACGAAATTATAAGGGTTCCGTTCTTGCCATTTCACTACGGAACCCTAAAAAGAACCTAAATGGAGATGTTACAACTGTCAAGTATTAAAAATATCTCAGATTTAAGTTCACTGCTGTATTAGTAATTAAATTTGTTTTTTTTATTCGTCAATAGTAAAAATTTGATGAAAATTACAGTACTGTAAGCACTGAATGAGATTGATTTTATTATAACGGTACGCCACTGATTGAGTGTTCACGTACGCACTACTGGTACGACGGTAGGAATATAACTGGTGAACGTTTATGAATATTCATATTAATCTTACACTGGAGTCGAATCACGGCCTCTTTGCAACTGCATTCGCAGCCTTATAGTAACTCAGTAATGCTATACTCACTATTTGATTTGTTTATTCAAAAATTATAGTCGAAGCAGCACACATTGTTACAGTGAAAATGCTTGTTTAAACACAACCTGTATACCCACTAATTACAAATTGCAATATTTCAGTTTACTTTATTTTACAGATAGTAATTTGTACTTACAATTTGGATAATATGGTGGGAGTTACATATGTAATATGGTGGAGGTACTGGGTATAAAGTAAAAAATCTTTTTCCTCATAAATAAATTAAAGCGGAGAGAATTTTAGTTGAAATCCAAAAATTAAAAATGACATCAAGATTTAAATTTTATTTCTATATTTTTGGAACGAAATTTATAAGATAGTACTATTGGTGAAAATCAACAATATGCTAATAGATTTTTACAATTTTTTATTTGTAGAGCTAATTTTACGGCTATTTTACTCTTTCTTAAATAGGCTTTTGACAGGATGCTCCCATATATCTGGCAATCAAAAGAATGAAAAATCAATTTTAGAAAGAAATATCACAAAGAAATAACTTGAAAACAATATTTAACTTATGAACGATAATTTAAAAATGAAAAAAGAAATTTTCATTGTATTTATGAAAAATTTACTGAGAAGGAAAAAACTTTATTTTAATAAAATGTCTTCATTAGTTTGAGAAAATTATAAACATTTTCATAAATGCAATATTAGTTTAATGTAGGTATACTTTTTAAACAAAAATGGAAAATATTTTTTATGGGACAAATTTCTTTAAAAAAAATTTACAAATTCTTAAAGTGATCATCGTCCCAAACGCATATGATCCATAGCATATTTTTTCTTGCACCTAAAAAGACAAAAAATGTTTTCCCTAAAATCAATTAAGTATCACGATTAAAATATATTGGTGGAAGTAGCGTGTCAAATATGGTGGAGGTGCTGGGTGAATATTCAAACATGCCTTATATTGTATTATTAAGAGTTGAGATAATTTATCAAAGTATTAAAAGTAAAGATTGCAAAAACATTGCATTTTATCAGATTAAGGTTTTTCAAATTGATAAAAAAATACTGCGGTCTGTTTATTCAAGCAACAGCTTTATGTCTCCCATTTATTAAATAAGAGCTGCGATTTGTAAAAGCATCACGTAACATATTGAACCAGAGTGCGTTATTGAAATTGTGGCAGCGTCAACATAAACATGATTGTAAATGAGTCATAAACATGACCTACAAACAGAAATGTGCCGGTTAATGTAATGCCGCGCATTTCAAAGAGGAACGAAGAAGAAATAATAGATTTTTCACAAGGCTGCTATTGAAAATTCGATTTTCGGTACCTGTTTAAAAACAGAAAGAATCGATAACTGAAAATTTTCATCTCTAGGGTTGAAACTCAAAATGACAGACATAACCCCGCATAAATTTCACATAGATCTGAATGTTATAATATTTTTTCGGTTTTTTTGTGCGCCCAAATTGCAGGTGCCTAAAATCGTTAATAGAGTTGTTGTGAAAAATAATATGCATTTACTCGGGACGAAATACGCTGTTTGCAACGCGTGTGAATTCCTGTCTTCGTTCCTCGGGCAGAAAACTTCACACTAGTTGCAAACGCTGTGTTTCGTCCCTTGTAATGCAATATACTATTTACGAACTTCTTGACAAGATCTAGGTATATAAAAAATAAAATATGAAAAAACTGAAGAGTACAGGGGATAAAAGTTCAAGATCACATCGAGATTTAATTTTTGTAGAAGACAAATTATTAAAACGAATTTGTAATCAGATTTATAATAATAATTGCAAAACTTTTATATGCCTTTTAAATTGTCATTTTTCAATATAAATTGCTCGATAAATTGTAAAAATGCGTTAACGTGATGTATTTCAAATTCTAATAGACTTTAATATTATGTAACTAACTCAGTTTCAAAATTTTTGAACCCTGATCTTTTATCCTCTGCATTGTTCTATTGTTTTTCAATTTATAATTATATAAAATTATAGCATTCAAAAATATATTTTAACAAGCTTTTTACGACAATCTGATACATAATATATAGGGTGTTTATTAAACATACGGGAAAAAATTCAAGGGGTTATTCCCTAGACGGCCTAGACTATTCTAAGAATATTTTGTCTTTTGATGATTTTTGAAAAGCCGCTTTGTTTCGAAGATACAGGGCGTTAAAAGTTTTTATACGAAAACAATATTTTATTACATAAATACAGCAAAGCTTCTTAATCTACAAGAACTGCTGAAAATTCGACTACCACCATGTCTGCTAGGCTGCATAAATTCAATCTTCTTCTCATTGGCTGTCGAACTCTTTCGAAAACACCAAAAACAAGTCACGATCGAAACGTAATTAGCAAAACAAAACAATGCGACTTTTCGAAAACCATGAAAGGACAAAATATTCTTAAAATTACCCGGAATCATCCCTTAAATTTTTGCCGTATATTTAATAAACATCCAGTATATTGATAAATACAGTACTAACCTTTACTCCGACCTGACAAAATATTTACTTCTCACAAACGACAGAATATTATTCTACCGGTTAAAGTAGATAATTCATGACTATTCGACCAGGACTTTTTTTTATAAACACGTGGTATACATAAAAATGGAAAAAATGTAAGGGTTTGTTATTTTTAAAATGTTAATGCAAACAGATGTTATATTAATTTGTTTGTGTCAGTGGTCAGTGAGCGCAAAATTGACACTGAATATTTCAGTAGGTATTTGTTATATTTGTGGAGCTTAAAATAATATAAAATATATGCACGAAAAAAACAATAAATATTTTCCAACAAAGGCTGGATTATTTTTACATAATCTTTATAAAAGTTTGTTTTTTTTTAAATATACATGAAACAGCAATTAAAAATATGGGTTGGTTTGTTAGAAACATTTTGTTTTGTTCTTCGTACGTACTTTTTAATATTTAATATTTAAATGGAGTCCTTCTGGCTTTGCATTTATAAATAAAATCTCAACGAGGCAAAATGTACATTTATAATATATAGGTACTGGTTATTTATTTTATACACCTACTGAACTATACAAAGATACATACCTATTAAATATTTTGCGTTATTACTTTTATTTAAATGTAGAGTTAAAAAATTCATCAATTTATTTTGCTTTACCTACATTTTTCGGTCGATAAGTTGCATTCAACATGATTAAAGGATCTGTTCTGAAATAGTAGACTGTATATCTAGTGGCGCAATGTAAACCGGTTTTCAAAACACTTGAAATACTAACCGTACAGGATAAATATGTTATAGATTTAGCCTGCTTCATAAAAAAAACTCTAGTCGCAATGCTAACCCCTACCGACAATATACTGTATTTGTGTAATACAGGCATTATGACTTTAATATGTGAACTTAGTTTGTTTTTGGACAAAATAAAAAGTTTAACCCCTTAATACATCCCTTAAAATAATGATTTCTTTCTTAATTGCTGTACCAAATTAAATACACCCTTCAGTATACGTAAATCCGTATGCGCAAACAACGTTTTTTCATAAAATTTGTTAGTACGATCCTGTCGGGCCGATTTTATTACAATTTCAGTAGCACATTTTAATCTTTACTAAAGGGTTAAATTTCAATTTTAAAACGACTCTGAGAATTTTTTCGGTATTTTTGGGCTCAAAAACATTTTGGAACCCCTAAAAACCACCCTTAAAATGGTCCGATTGGGCCCATTTTAAATTTTAAATTCATGTGGTGATATGGATTCCAACGAGCCTTCCAAATTTCGTCAAAATCAGTTAAGTCTTCGAGAAATTTTGTTCCGATCCCTAAGTCCCGCCATCCGACCGGCGCCAATAGTGTATGTGCCATATTATGGCAAATACACTAATAATCAGAATTTATTTAAAGCAAATGTCTACAAGCTTGATTTTGAAACACGGTATAAAGACAATTTGAAGCTATTCTCTGTTCCGCTAGTAGAGATAAGAAACTATTCGCAAAAATTACGCTTATCTGGTTTATTTGAATTTTGTTGGTTTATATTTACGGCAAATTTAATTTCATATAACTGAGAAAAGTTTAGATATTTTTAAGTTACTAATTTTAATATTTTTTCTTAAAATGATGATGACAGGAACTCTGCCGAAACGTTGGATAAATAGCATATTTTAACATCAGTGTTGCGTTTTATTTTGATCTTTACGCTACGTGAAGACTTTGCGCTCTTCAACTATCAGCCAATTGAAGATCCTGGATCACAACTCTCTGCAATAAACTTAATATTGTTATTTATAATAATTTTTCTTAAAAATTTAAAAACAATATATTATCTGTGAAATTACATTAAGCGATTTAAAAAATAATTACTTTTTTAAAACTAATTTTTTGTGAGTTCGAAATGAAAAATGTAATAATATTTCTCATATTTGACGTTTTTATTTTTTTAAGAAGTAATATTCTATGCAAAAACACGAATCCAATATAAAAAAATTTGTTCTAATTGCTGATAGAACTGTTTGGTAATAAATGGGACATGTTATACTATGTCCTATTTCAAGGCAGAAAATAAAATAAATAGCACATTATAGGGGTTTGTGCGTATTTTAAAAACAAAACCAAATGGTAGCAATTTATTAAAAAAACGCTGTAAATCATGGCTGACATTGACAGTCTGCCATTTCATTCAATTTCCAGTCGACGATATAAAAAGAAATACAAATAAAAGTTGCGATTTTACGACCAACAAAATGAAATGGAAAACATCGAATCCAAGATCTTCAAATAATTGAATGTGATTTTCTATAAGATATTGTCCATCGCCATTACGATGAGCATGATGTTATTTTATTAAAATTATTCCTCATCTCTAGCCAACCTTTCATAAAATATAAATAAATACATAATATAAAATTCATAGCGGTTATTTGAAAACATATTCATATTCTCTACATATAATTTTGTAGGCGTCATAAATATATCAAATTTATTTATATGTACGCATAATTTGCATTTTTATTAAAAAAAATCATACATTTTTAATAACGTCCGAGAGTAAGTTATAAATTGTTTTTTTATTTTTTAAACAGACTAAAAATAAAATAAATAGCACATTAGGTAGTGGTTTTTATCTCAGAATCGGTAACGACTACTCGGATTAATTGATTTTTTTTATAACTCCTGCTTCTAAAGTTCAATATTCGAGCACTGTGAGGCGGGCGTGAAGAGGCGTATTTTAGTAATCGTGCGTAAAAGTACAGTCACCGTGCGTGAAAGTCCAAAGCGTGCTTAAAAGTGCCGTCACCGTGCGTAAAAGTCCAAAGCGTGCGTAAAAGTACAATCTCTACATCTTATAAATTAGAAATTTCCGCACTTTGTACAATACAAGCACTATTTACTGGCTATCGATCGATGTGTTCCTATATATAGTAACGCGCCTACAAAGTCCACATCATGAGAGAGTCATGTTTTTAATGATTTATACAGAAGTTAATAACTTTAATAATAAAAAATTTATTAAAAAAACAAAAAACCCGACGGCGTAAAAATCGAACATAAAAGATGGAAACAAGATCAAATGATAACATGCAGTCGGAGGCATAGTAGTAACAAATTGAACAGAAATACCTGATGTTACTACTTTGCCTCCGACTGCATGTTATCATTTGATCTTGTTTCCATCTTTTATGTTCGATTTTTACGCAGTCGGGTTTTTTGTTTTTTTAATAAATTTTTTATTTCCTTTCTTTTAGTTGAATCTACTCATCAAGCTTTTTAATTTGATACCCCACACATAAGGTTTTACCGATTTTTTGCGTACTGACAAAATGGCGTCTAGCGTCCGCCATATTGAATTTTCCGTGACGTCATATACCCTATGTCACTCTGGGGATTCAGACGAATCTAATGACACCTCATTTTTCTAAATCCGTCAAGCCGCTTAGGCTACAGAGCGTGATAAAGAAATATACATATACATACACTCGAAAAACAATACCTTCCTTCTGGCGCAGTTGGGTAAAAATAAACTAAATCGTAGCTTAGTCTGTAATTGTAAAGTTTTAAGGACTCGAAGAGCGAATTTTCCGTTTTCATAATTTTTTTTCTTTCTATTAAACTTTAGAAGCAGTCGTCATAAAAAATTATGTTCGATACTTCCGCTTAAAGTGAGATATCTAGTGGGCTTAAATTGAGGCACTTGCTAAAGGGACTAACGCATATACAACGAGATCTCGTGCGCTTACCCCCACTCGCCTAACGACTCGTAGAGGTATACAGTGCACTCGATCTGGTTGTGTATGCGTCAGTCCCTTAGCTCGTGCCTAAATTTAAGCCTACTAGAATACCTCACTTCACGCACACGTATCGAAAATAACTATTTTCATAATGCGATAAAAATGTAACTTTTATTCGTAATGTCAGAGCTGACTAAATTGTTGCTGGGAAAACAGGCAAACACTTTTAACTCTTGTCAAATGTTTATTTTAACTACGTCGACGTTTCACCTACATTTTAGTATCCTTAGGCGGAACGTGTGGATGTAATTAAAATAAATATTTGTCCATAAATATGATTGACTGTTTATCCATCAGCAATTTTGTAGTAATTTTATTTTTTAACTTTGTGAGTTATTTTTAGGGTTCCGTACCTTAGAAAACAAGGAATCATTATATAATCACATTTTTGTCCATCTGTGTCTGTCTGTCTCAGGAACAGCTAGAGATATCAAGTTAAAATTAATACAAATACTAAGGTCTACAACCCCATAGAAAATTCAAGTTTCTAACTCAATGCAATAAAAGGATACGGTCTTTCAAAAATCACGTATATTGATACTGATTCACTAATCAAAACTTATAGGGTACTTCACGTTGACCTAGAATCTTGAAATTTGGTACGAAGGAAGGTCTGATAGCACAAGTGAAGGAAAAAATCCGAAAATTATTAATTCTAATTCTATGTGAAATTATTACATGACAAACTTAATTTTTATTAAATCGTCATAACGGTACGGAACCCTCAGGCCACGAGTTCTACTCTCACTTGTCCATCTTTTTGTTATTCTGTCGTTTAACTCTTTTCTAGCCGCAAAAATGGACTGTTATATTCAAAATGGCTCCTTACAATCGCAGTTTTGACATTTAATAAATCTCTATAAATAAAATTGTTAGTAGATATGTTTGTTCAGAACATCACGAAAAACATCTGAACCGATTTTCATAGAAGTTAAAAAATAATAATATTTTAATATAAATATAATTTAGAAATTAGGCTATATTTGAATTTTAGTTAAGTCTGGTTATTTTAAGAGGAATAAGAACAGGGCTGCCCTAAGATATTTGACGCCCGTGGGCTACCAACAATAATGCGCCCCTCTTCATAAGAAAACGTACGGGCCATCATTGTCAACCTGATTTGAGTGCAAACAAAATTGCCGCCCCAAAAGGCTGGCGCCCCGGGGCTATAGCCCATTTAGCCCTGTAGTTAAGATGGCTTAAGAAATTTTTCCGTACAAAAGTCTGCAAAGAAGGCGAAAGCCGTCCAAAATGAGATACTTTTTTTGAAAGTCAAAATTGAATATGCAAATAATGATTGTACATCTGGAATAATAGTTCGTATTTAATACCTTAGAATTTAGATATTAATTCATTAATTAGTGTATTTGCCATTATATGGCACATACACTATTGACGTCGGTCGGATGACGGGACCTAGGGGTCGGACCAAAATTTCTCGACGTTTCATACCCTCCTGAACAGTTTGCCACCATTTTTGAAAATGTTTATGTATATATGTAATATGCATGTATATATATACCGTGCGAGTTTTTTCAAAGCGTACATAGACTGTTTCACAATTTAAAATTGTGGTATAGACATTGTTGGTATCTATCTGGTCTGCCTGCAAAACTGCACACTAAATAACGCAGAGACTTGCCGACAACTATTTCCACCAGAACACAAATTGTACATAAGAACCTTTTCTTCCACTGTGTACATTTTTTTATAGCAAAAATTATAAATAAATCTCTGAACTTATAAAATTTATTATCACAACTCAATAATAATAGATATTAGGTGCGTTTGGTATCAAGGTGTAGTGTAAAAAGTGTAAGCACTTTTAACACTATTACGTTTGTTATACAAAAGTGTAAAATAACTGATCTGTTTGTTATTTCAGTGTGGGACTAAAAGTGTAACAACTATTAGTCCTGACTTTTGAGCAGGTGCACGTAGTGTAGTGTAGGTCACGTGATATATGTCTGAATTGACAATCGCTTTGACAGATTTGATACTTTTTTCGTACTCAATTTTTTACATTTTTTGTCTCTTAAAAATGAATGAGCTTCAAAATGTAATGGTACAAGATAAATATGGCAGTGAGTTTAACATTTTTACGACCAAAAAAAAACTGTAAAAACTAGAAATAATGAACTCAGCCAATCTGTCATTAATTTATTTTGTAATGCGCATGTACAATCTACTCAGAATGTACACTAGCCCGTTTGTTACAAGTGTACATTTAGTTTACACTTTTGGTGAACTTTTTACACTTTTCAGTGAAAAATTATCTACACTACACTACACTACACCTTGATACCAAACGCACCTATTGTAAATAAAAACATTCATTTCCATAGTTTCTAACAATATCTATACCACGATTTATACCACGATTCAAATTGTGAAACAGCCTATGTACGTTTTGAAAAAACTCGCACGGTATATATTTATATATATATTTAATATATATTTATATATATATTTATATATATATATATGTGTGTACACGATAACTCTCGACAGACTTAATCGATTTAAACGAAACCTATTACCGCACGAAGCCTATTTAAAATGGGCCCGATCGGACCATTTTAAGGGTAGTTTTTAGGGGTTGAAAAAAGTTTTTGGGCCCAAAAATACCGAAAAAATTCTCAGAATCGTCTCAAAATTGAAATTTAATCCTTCAGTGAAGATTAAAATGTGCTGCTAAAATTTTATTAAAATCGGCCCGACAGGACCGGACTTACAAATTTTATGAAAACCCTGGTTTGCGGATAGTGATTTAGTTACTGAAGGGTGTATTTAATTTAGTACAGAGGTTGCATTGATAATATTATTGAAATTAAGAAAAAAATTATATTTTAAGGGATGTATTAAGGGGTTAATTTTTTTATTTTGTCCAAAAACAAACTTAAGTTTACATAATAAAGCCACAAGGCCAGCATTAGCAAATACACTATATTGTCGGCAGGGTTTGGCACTGCGACCCGAGTTTTTTTCTAATTGCCAGTGTAAAAAAATTCTCTTTAAATTATTTGTTTTGCCCCATATTAAGTAAATTAAGTAAACTGTCCTAGCCCATATAATATAAAGAATTATTGTTTACCAAAGCATTTAAAATTAAGTGACAGATAAATTATCAAATTATCAAATATGAAATTTTGATAAAAATTTCAAGCACTGCAAAATATTCAGTAGACACACTTTTAGATCTTGAACTGAAAATCCTTGTACCTTCTTTTTCTCACAGATTTATTCTTATAATACGGTTCTTTAGTTTGCCTATAGTTGTTTAGGATCATAGAAAATAATTCATACCCCAAATTAAGCACCCTCTCTGACCTCCGTATTTGACAGACTTCCCCTATAAACTGTTACGTTTATTAGGTGATGGTCTACGAGTAATTACTTAGTCATATGATACTGGCAAAATTTATTTTTTCGTAGCGTAAATAGTTCAAAATATTTTTCTGAAATTAAGTGTTTTATTATTTTATTTAATAGTTAAAATATTACAGCAACGACTGGTTTTGCACGCTACGCATAGTGATTTAAAATTCAATCAGCAGTATAATATAAAATTTTGCGACCCATTTACTACTACTTGAACTTAACACTTAATAGCTACTTAGGCTATAAAAATTCTAATTAAGTATAAAATCTCCTCTTTCATGCATACAAAACAATTCAGGGCCTTGAATATAATATGTCTAATTTTATATTAAAATATTCTATACATAACTAATTCTATTGTTGGCGTAGATTTTAACGATCGCAATTTGGTTGTCTCTTTCATAGTGCAGTAAATCAGCACCGGATATCTAATTTCGAGGCACCACAAGCTTCTAGAATCTAGACTACAATTTATTACATTTAGTAGAAGAAATTCTTCATAACATAGAATTAAAACAAAGTAGTACCGATTTTATGTCAATCGTATGCATTCTCACTCATTTTGAATGATCACGCACTTTTAACTATACTTATAATTATACTAATTATTTAAAACAAATAAAACAGATTACAAAATAGTGCAGGACATAGGTGCAATCGCTTGAAAAATTCTTAGGATGAATTTTTTTTTCTCATCGTATTTAGAAATTTTTTCTGATTATGAAACTGTTTGTTATTTGTTATTATCATGGCTGGGTAATAAGCGAGATGACAGTAACAAAGAATCATTGAAATTATGATTTTAAATAATTAATTTAATAATAATTGTTTAAATAATTTTGTAAGCAATAAAGGCACTTATTCATGAGACTCGTCATCACTACGCTGTACTAATTTTTGACTTTTTGAAAATATTATATTATTTTTTGTCAGAAATTTTTATTTTTTCTTAAAAAATATTCATGTTACTTTAAAAATTCACAGATTTATTTCGATAAAATTTATCAATTTAATTTGCGAATTTACTAAACCTTATTACTTGGAAAATTATTTAAACAATTATTATTAAATTACGAAAACATCGTAGATAAAATATTTTTAAGGCGCTCATTCTGTCTCCCTCCCTCTCTTTCCCCCTCTCCCCTCCCTCTCCCCCCTCTCTCTCTCCCCCTCACTCTCTTCCCCCACTCTCTCTCTCTCGCCCGTATGAAGCGTGAAAGTGCGAATGAGACAATAACACTAATAGCTTGAACGCGTCGGCTATTGAAAGACGCATGGTTGTTTATAAAAAATAGGGTTTTGGGGCGGATTAAAAATATGAAATTAAGGTTGCCTATCGTTTTTATTATACCTTTCTTTGATGGAAACGCATAGACTTGACTTTTATAAATACTAAAAAATGTATAACTATTGATAGAGTAGAGATACGATAATGAGCCTAAGTATTTTTGTATTTAGAAAAGCCTAAGTATTATAAAAAATAGTTTCTGATAATACATTTTTTTTTTTTTTTGTTTAAACTTTAGTGGTTTAAACAATTACCAGCCATGATAACAACAAATAACAAACAGTTTCGTAATCAGAAAAACTTTCTAAATACGTTGAAAAAAAAATCTTATCCTAGGAATTTTCCCAGCGATTGCGCCACTATGTCCTGCACTAAAATAGCATAGACAGCTACTCGACTTGTAATACTTGCACGCGGCTCGGAGACATCTACTAGAATTGATTAATTGACTCAAGTGAAGAGCGTATAGCAATGCTGCTGTTTACATGACATTGCTATGGTTCCTCTATTACAAGTCCCCAGTTCCCTGGTTCTAACCCGAGAGCTGGTAAAAGTGTCAATTGGATTTTCAATTTATTATTAAAAAAGAAAAAAAATGAATTGAAAATATGAATTGGTGCTAGGCTCAAATAACCTTAGCTGTTGGTGGTCTTTAAAACACACACACACACACTCCGAAGTAATATCTAGTTTCTGACTTTGACCAGCTATGTCCCCCAGAGGGGATATTGGGATGTAGTTGTTATCGCAATTATTGCATTCCAATGTTCTTTGGGAATTAGCGCTCTCAGGGACCCGAGCTCGTACCAGGCGGTTTGTGTATGCCGGCTGGCAGATTTTAATACACAAATATGTTATATTTTATTGTGTTGAAGACGCTAATGACCTGAGTTGTCGACGCGTCTATAATCTACAATAAATAAATAAATTGACCAGCTATGCTAATCACTACTAGGATTATCTCAAACACGCCAGTCAAAGCCCGAAATTGAGAAGTGAACTTGAACATAAAGACTACTTCGATATTAGCATAATTTAATTTTTATATTGTACCTACCTACTTTTTATGCATATTACTTATGTATCCTTAATATATACTTATTCTATACCAATTTTTGGAATCTAATGAATAAATATTTATCTTATTTTATCTTACAGAACTATTTCAGGCTTAGGCTAAAACGCGTGACTGTCTTCGCACATTGACCAGTCAATCCTAGGACCATCCGCGCACAGCGATTTGACCATAACAATAATGTGAAATCATAAACTTTTCAATTTTATGAATATTATAAACAAACATTCGGTATATAAAAACTTTTAAGCTATTTGGATAGACAAAACACTTCTTATCGATGACGAGATAATAAAGACATTCTAGTTGAAAGATAGCATGTTGACAAAACTTATGCAGCTTTCACACTGTATCAATAATATAGGTTTTTGAAGACCCTGAAGATATATGACAAAAGTTGAGACTCACGAAAAGTTCAAGACATTACACACACGCACAACGTCACAGACTTGCTATGGAGTATATCTGAAATCTTTCTCAACCTCCGCTTTTACTCGTCCGTCAAACAGACCAGGGTTGAGGAAACTAAGATTTAGAATACATAATTAATATTTTAGTGCATGCATCAAATATTATTATAAATACTTAATTAATGTGGTATAAAGCAGAATGAAAAATTATTGAGCTAGCATTTATATGTTAAAGTAATGCATATACCGTACTAAAAATATTATAACCTAACAATTTTACAGTAAACAACTTTCTCGGTTCGTCTCTTTTACCTTTAAACGTGTTTGCGCCGTTTGTGAAATTTGAAAAAATATTGAAATTTCAAATATACCTACTTATTAAATATTGTTGAAATATAAAATAAAATAAATGTCTCGGAATGTGGTTGTACCCTAAATAAAATATTCAGTCAATGGACGTTCAATTAAAAATTACAACATATTTACGAAAAATTCATTAAAAAAGAAAAAACCTTTAATATTGAAGTAAAAACCAGTTTCATTGTATTACAAAAATTATTGGCTGCAAAACTATGACGATTTTCATTAAAATAACGTACGTGTTGGGTTCAAGTTAATAATTACTAGAAGACCACCAGTATCAGTCTTTTTTTTTCAAAAACGGTTAGTCGTAAGGGGTTGGGTCAAAAATTTTTATTATAAAAGCTGCAATAAAGAATCGAATGGAGATATTGGATTTCCCTGAAATGCCGCCATCCCGAATAGTTTGCTCCAGAATGTCCAGAACTCCGCGGAATTTTAGATAGCACGATAGGTTGAAAGTGTGTTGAAAAGATCTTTAAAAAATAAAAAAGT
Source organism: Mongoloraphidia duomilia (assembly GCA_039654895.1). Lineage (NCBI taxonomy): Eukaryota > Metazoa > Arthropoda > Insecta > Raphidioptera > Raphidiidae > Mongoloraphidia > Mongoloraphidia duomilia. The sequence continues at coordinate 35,492,202 of CM077518.1, read as the reverse complement.
TTTGTAGGAAAAATTATTTTATTACTGCCACCCCTGTTAAATAATATTCGTTTGAAATTACTAAATTAAAATTTCATACTAACGTACGAAATCGGCCTTTAAAATTTACCTTAGACAATGTCACACATGTTCAAACTGTCTTTCATTTACTTCTAAACACTGTTGAGATCTTCTGGTTATACTATGAGTGTCTCTATTAAATACTTCTTCAGTGTTTAATGATCGACAGCTAGGTAACTAGACTATTAAATGCCGACTTTTAAAATTAAGATCGTTATTATGAAATTTTAATTTAATAATTTCAAACGAATATTACTTAACGGGGGTGGCAGTAATAAAACAATTTTTCCTACAAAACTTATTTTTTTAATATCTTTTCAACAATACAACTTTCAACCTATCGTTCTATCTAAAATTCCGGAGTTCTGGACATTCTGGAGCAAACTATTCAGGAAATAACAATATCACCATTCGATTCTTTATTACGGCTTTTATAATAAAAATTTTTGATCCAACTCCCTATGACTAACCGTTTTTGAAAAAAAAAATACTGATACGGGTGGTCTGCTTCACCTGTATATAAATTCCGTAAGATGTTGAAGATAGGCATTTAATAATAAAAGACGAAAATTTTCTAATTTTGTAAAACGATTTGTCTCTTACGCCCTTTCTAATGTAATTCTGCGCCTCCCCAGTGAGTTACATCAAAATATTTGTGAACAACATACTTATATTTAAAATGTACATATTTTAAATGTTGACAATTTATTCTTGATGATGACACAACAACATAAAACGTTGACTAAACAGGCTAGTTGTGCGAACAGTTACAATTTATTTTATCCCAAAATATCCACAGAAATATAGCTTAAATTGTTTTTACATAGGTACAAAACAGTATTTTAAATATTTTTTTAGTTTCACAGCATTACTAACAATCAAATCTTGTAATTAGAAACTAAAAAGTAAAAATGAATGATCAAAAATGAAACTAAAAAATAAAAATAAAGGTAAAAAAGAGTGTGTGTGTGTGTGTGTGTGTACTTATGTACGCACGTCAGAAGTTATACTTCTTTGGCGTAACAAAACAAAAATAACTCCAAAAATTTTACCCCGCGTGCCAGTACCATACGTTTGTAAAAAAGACGATAAAATAATAAACACAAATAATACATACCCCCGTTAACCTCAATAATTTAAAAACACATATAATTTTTATTCGTACTGTACCTCACTTTTTTTATTTGACAGTGATTTTGACAGTTCAATTAGAGCGAAGCTAGTTGTATTATGCAGCAAATGCAAGGAGTATAGATGACAATGCGTGCACGGTTGTTGGAGTACGAACTCATATTTAACGAAAGCGGCATAAACGAGTATTTGCAAAGCAATAGCTTTTATTAATGTTAATCAAAACTGAAAACGCTTTTGTCACATTGTGACTGGTGTAACGACTCTAGTTGAAGTTTTACTAACGACTAACTTCAAGGTGTGAATTTTCGTTGCAGCTTCATGGTGTTAGTAAATTTTCGTGACGCGAAGCACTTTCATGGTGTCGGTAAATTTTCGTGACGCGATGCGCGCGCATCCTAAAAATTCACTCTCGTCATTTTTCCATAACGCGCCAAAAGAAGTATAACTTCAAAAACGTTTAAGTTACACGGTTTTATAAATGTACTAAAAAGAAATAATAATATTTGCATTATTTACGTTCATAAGTATAAAATCGTGGATCGTGACTGTAATTAATAAATTATCATAAAGTTTACGACCCTCGCTTTTATACTCATGAACCTAAATTAAATATTATTTTTTCTTTTTAGTACATATTTTAAAAACCGTTTAACTTAAAAGTTTTTTTACCTTTATAATAACACTAGCATTCCAGCTCGGCTTCGCCCGGGTAGATTCTTCATGGCTGTAAAATAATCAAGGGTAGCAAATTCGCATCACTCAGAAAACACTTGCACGATCTCCGACTTGCTTTACATTTTCGGTCATTGCTCATCTCCATTTTGTCGTATAGCGCAATAATATTTATAGCCTATGGACATCCCAGGAAGAAATACACTTCTTAACAATTAAAAAATGTTATTATACCCGCTACAACCAAGCTTATCTCTTTGTACATAATATATTAATGTTGATTAAACAAAACCTGAACAAAAATCAAGAAATATAAGAAAATAAAATATTAAAAATTGTAACAATAAAAGTATCATAATATTTCCAAATTGCGGTATAGTCAAGTTTTCCCATGTCTAGAATGGAGAGAAATAATATATAGGTGAGAGTGGGGAGGCATCAAGGGAGGATTAAATTTATGACCGAATAAATTCCCCATTAAAATATTCATTAAACGGAAAATATCTCCGTTGATCGTTCGTTCTATACACCCATTGATGTACAGTTTCCTTATGGAATGTTCAACATTATGGAATATTAAATTAAAATAATTTCCTACGCAATTGCTGAAAAATGTCAGAAAGGTGGTCTGTTAAAATAACATGCCACATGAAAAAGTTTGCTACTTCGTCATAAGTTTTGAGTTCAAAAGCTTTTTATGATTCTGAAAGTTGACAAAATTCTTAACAAATTAATATTTTTTAATGTCATTATAATATACTCTCATTTATACAGGGTGTTCCTTAATGACGTGCTAATATTTCAGGTTGTGATTCCACAGGTCATTTTATGAAGAAAAGTTCATATGAACATAATATGTCCTCAACGGCTTAAATTTTTTAAACGTTATTTTTTAATATCTCCGAAAGTACCTACTTTAGATATTATTATTTTTCAATTTTGGTATGTGTTAATAGAATATAAAACAACAAATTTTAGTTAGAACAGCTGTTATTCTATTGCTCCACCAGTAGCGTTCCTGTAAGCATGTCCTCTGATATTTTCTACAAAAAAGTGGTACGCCACTTAACCATAATAAGTTTCAATTTTAATTTAATTGTTTTAATCAAGAACGTTTCTTCTGCCGAGGAAAACGCAAGAGACCGTTTGCATGTAGAATTGACAGAACTAATCATAAAAAATAGTCACGCGGAAAAAGGTCAGTGGCGTATCACTTTTTTTGTAAAAAATATCAGAGGACATGGTTGCAGGGACGCCACTGGTGGAGCAATGGAATAACTTTTCTAACTAAAATATGTGGATTCATATCTTATTACTACATACCAAAATTGAAAATAATATCTAAAGTACTTTCGGAGATATTAAAAAACAACGCTTTAAAAAAATAAATTCAACAGCAAAAAATTTAAGCCATTGCGGACATAATAATATGTTCATATGAATTTTTCTTCCTAAAATGACCTGAGGGATCAGACCCTGAAATATTTGCACAGCCTGTATAATAATATTATAAAATAACTAGTTTTTGCCTGCGGTTTCGCTATCATGCACGTCAATTTTGCCCGCACATAGTACGCTCGCGTTAATATCGATTTTAATGAGAAGCCTTTAAACAGTACGCTATAATTATTATGCTGGGTTGCAGAAAGCACTGTAAATATGATTTGACAATGATCTTAAATTGTGATCATATAACTGCAGTTTTTGTACATACAGGAACAGTTTAATGTCTGCATTGTCAAACTCTCTGCCATGTATAGAACACAAAAACCAATAATTGATCTACATAGAAAAAGATCTCTTTTCAAACTAAATTTTGATCAAAATGCATAGAAAACGTTTGTTTCGAAGTGGAAATTGTACTAAAGACTAAAAAATATCGTTTCAATCGATCAATTATTTCTTTAGCAAAATCGATTAGAAATTCTACAATGCTTTTCTCATATAGAGAAATATGTGTGGTCGCAATCTAATGCCATTGTCAAATCAGATTTTCTTACAACGCTTTCTGCAACCCAGCATTAAGTGTACCTAGGTAGTAGAAAATTGCTAAAATATCTTCCGTATCGCCGAAATAACCTAAAAAGTACTAAATTTGTTTAAATATCGAACATAAGACACTCTTTATTTTTGTCTATCGATAAAAAACCATGGCCATTCTATTTGTTTATTGATCTATTGACGACCGGCTAATATCATATTTTCGGATTTATTTTTTGTATGGAAAACAATTATTTCTCACCATCTGTTTATTATTAGAGTTAAAAATCGCTTATTTTGATACTGCACTTTCACAAATTACAGGTTCGTAGAGGTGTCGTGCTAATGACGCCATTTTTTAATTTGACTAATGGCGATGGTTTTTTGACATTAGGAAATAAACTTTTTTAATCTTTATTGATAAACTCTACAAGAGCAAGTATACAAACTTTCAAAATGTCAATATTTTCTTGTTAACTACACTACACTATTTTTGAAAAGATGTATGTGTGTGTGTGTGTGTGTGTGTGTGTGTACGTACGTACGTACGTGGTCATTTCTTTCTAAAACGAAATCTCGAGAATGAAAAACTATATCGACTACGTTAGGGTGCCAATCGACGCGTATTAACGTAAATACGATCTGAAAGAAATTTTTTCAAAATCGGTTCAGCCATTCTTTTTTCTTAACCAAATAGACTCCAAAAAAGTAGATTTTACACAATATCTCGCGAATAAAAAATTATATCGACTTCGTAAGGGTGTCAATCGAGGCGCGTTAACGTCATTTTGATCCGAAAGAAATTTTATCAAAATCGGTCCAACCGTTTTTTTTTTAAAATGATAAAAAATGATATCGACTTTGTTAGGGTGCAAATAGAAGCATATTAACATCGACAAGACCCGAAAGGAATTTTATCAAAATCGATCAAGCCGTTTTTTTTTTTGTTTCAATAAAACGACTGCAAAAAAGTAGATTTTATATGAAATCTCGTCCAAAAAAATGTTATCAACTTCGTTAAGGTGTCTATCAAAGCATGTTAACGTCACTATGATCCGACACAAATTTTATAAAAATCGGTCCAGCCGTTTTTTTATTATTTATTGTTTAAAATAAATAATAATTATGTTTTAATGATTAAAATGATTACTTTTTTGTGTAATTTCTTATTTAATTATTAATATTAAACATTCATCAAACTGGGAAGTTCGTCGTGTGGACCTCAAGGGTCGCACTTGTGAGTCTCACGGCTTGTTGCTTTGTTGGTTTTCATTTTACCGAACAATCTCACGTTTAACTTCGACGATAAAAAATCATATAAATTTTCATGTTTGTTATTCTATCATTAGAAGAACATGTTTTTGAGCAATCCACTAGGTTATTGTACTCAATGATGTATTATGTTATAGGTGGTACCTGTGTTAGCATACGGTTCCTACGAAATGACTCTTCGCTCGCACCTTTTTAAGATGCAATTACACGTCCGACTGACTTTGAAATTGACCTCCGCCATGGAGGAGCGAACGTGGTCGTTCAACACACGTCATATCATTTTATTACATAAAAAAGTAGAGATGACAAAAAAGAAATAGTTTTTGATTTTTATATTGAAAAAATATATTAAAGAAAAGTCAAAGTGGCATTTGTTTATTAAACACAACAAATGATCAAGGTCGTGGTGTGAATATAACATGGTGTGCCAAGGTTAGTAGAGCATAGGTTCCGATAGATAGTAGTGGGGGGATGACGTCACTCAGAATATACCATGCTTGCTCACTTCAATAGAAAAGATCAGACCATGGACGCTGCTAATTTTTGGAAATAAAAATCACAGTAACCATGCTAGTGTGATATGTTTTTCAATACCTAATAGAAACATGATTCTTCTGTTATTGAAAAAAATATGATAAGTTGTCAATTTTGCGATAGCTGTTAAGTGTTATGGTGTTTTGTGGTTATTTTTAATATTTTGTGAATATAAAAGATAAAATAATTAATTTATCAATTTGTTAGTTAATTCTATTTGTTTCTTAAAATTAAAAAAATAGGTAATTAACAAGATCTGCCATTTCTTGAGCATTATTTAATTTTTTGTTTGTTTATATTATAGATATTAAAACCTAAATTTTGTAATAAAAATAAAAATTATCCTATTTTTTAACATCTATTCTTCTATTTATTGTCTCCTGCCAATTTTAAGAAAAAATCTGCACGAAGCATCTAATATAAATAAGCATAATCATCAAAAAATGTTTGTACTTGATTTAAACTAAATTCTAGCTGACGTCATTCCCGCGCTTACGCTGATTGGTCAGATGGAACGAGGCAACCTGTACTCTAATAACCTTGACAAATGATAACCTTTGGAGTGTCGTTGTTTGTCTGAAGTTCTCATGACTCGCCCAAATTACAGACCCCAGTTCTAAGGTTCTAATCTGAAAACTGATAAAAATATCTGTTGTATTTCAATTTACTATTAAAAATAACAATAAATTGAAAATGTTAATTAGTACTGAGCTCAAATAATCCTGCTGGTTGGTTGAAAACTCGATGTTTTATATCAATATTATGCATTTTGAAATGAACTCCTACATTTTTGTCACTTTCTAATATGTTAAAACTGCATAGTAAATAAACTAAAGTGAATCTAAAATTTAATACCGCTATTATTTTGTACGTTTATGATACAAAATAGAATTCAGGTTCGAATATACTGACGAAGCATATTATACAAGTAAACATTTCCTCGTGTTCGTAAGTAGGTACCTATAGTTAATAATAATAATATTATTAAATAATCTTCCATAATTAAATTGGCACAAGTCTTGTCATAAATAGGAAATTATATTCAGTCAATGTTGTAATCTTTAAGTTACCTATTTTGTCACTACGGTAACTACCTAAATTTTTTACGTATATATTAAATTATTGAATAAAAAAACCTAGGGAACTTCATGATTGTTGACAGATATGAGTAAGTATTAATAGCCTAAGATCCGGCTGCAGAATTAGTATGTTCATCACGTAGGTAATCAAACTCTAATTTTTACATATATTTATGAATAGAATAAGACACTTTCCACAAGGTGCCGATCAAAAAGTGCCCGCAACTAATTTTAATTAAAATAGCGTTAAATGATTTTTCAAAAAAAATTTCGTTCACTTGTTAGTCAAATAAAATAACATCCATTTCACAGCAATGTATGTAAAAAGTTTGAAAAGTTATGGGTGCTGTTACTTGCTCGGCCGCAACCTAATCGCAGCCAGGTGTAAACAGGTATGATTTAGTTATATTTATACGTTCATGACGTATATTCATTTCTTTTATACCACATTAAAGCTAATTTTTTTCTGATCATGACGTTATAACGCTGCCTATGAAAAAGTGCCCGCAAATAGGGGTTGCCAGCTCACAGCTGTTGAAGATACTAGGTATCAAAGATAAAGTGAAAGAGAGTTAGCGCGCAGGCCGCTCGTCAAACGAGGATGGCGAATGCCAGCTGTACGAGTTTTTGAAGCATGGCCATCTTTTTTTACTTCCCACCTCTACTATGGTAGGGAAGTAATGGATTTAGTCCGAAAAAAATATTTCGAGATTTTAACAGATTTTCACGTTTTGAGACCCTAGCAATCGTTTAAGATCATTTTCTGACTGATGTCTGTATGTGTGTGTGTGTGTGTGTGTGTGTATGTGTGTGTGTATGTGGTCAATTTTTCGCCTTCGATATCTTAAGAACGGAACAACATACGGGCATGCCGATGGTTCTATTGTGTTTATCAGCCTTTAACTTAGATCTGATTAGATTTTGAGTCAAATCGGTTCAGTGGATCCTGAGATATTCAAAAAAACGTCCTCAATGTCACGTATTAACATAGGTAAAAAAAAATATAAATGAATTCTAGATGTTAAAATATGAAAAAAATGTAAATATTTTTTTTCTCTAAAATATATAGTTTTCGAGAAAAAAAATATTTTACTAAAAAAAATAAAAATTGTACGTAAATCAAGGTAACCATGATTTTTGCTATATTAAGCTAGCCATCAGTAGATCACCAAACAAAAAAGAGGGCCATGCTTTTTTCAAAGAATAAAAATTAAATTGTGTTTTAAAGACCACCAACAGCTAAGGTTATTTAGGCCTAGTCAAAGAATAAAAAAAAAAGAGTGTTTATTTTTTGCAAATATTTACTAGGTGGGAAGTATAGGACTGGTCATCAGTCGAATTTTTTGTTTAGTGATCTACTGATGGCTACCTTAATATAGCAAAAATCATAGTTACCTTGATTTACGTACAATTTTTATTTTTTTTAGTAAAATATTTTAAAGAAAAAAAATATTTACATTTTTTTCAAATTATAACATCTAGAATTCATTTATATTTTTTTTTACCTATGTTAATACGTAACATTGAGAACGTTTTTTAATATCTCAGGATCCACTGAACCGATTTGACTCAAAATCTAATCAGATCTAAGTTAAAGGCTGATAAACACAATAGAACAATCGGCATGGCCGTATGTTGTTCCGTTTTTACGATATACCTACCTAGCATCTTCAACAGCTGGCAACCCCTATTTGCGGGCACTTTTTCATAGGCAGCGTTATAACGTCATGATCAGAAAAAAATTAGCTTTAATGTGGTATAAAAGAAATGAATATACGTCATGAACGTATAAATATAACTAAATCATACCTGTTTACACCTGGCTGCGATTATGTTGCGGCCGAGTAGGTAACAGCACCCATAACTTTTCAAACTCTTTACATACATTGCTGTGAAATGGATGATATTTTATTTGACTAACAAGTGAACGAAATTTTTTTTGAAAAATCAATTAACGCTATTTTAATTAAAATTAGTTGCGGGCACTTTTTGATCGGCACCTTGTGAAAAGTGTCTTATTCTATTCATAAATATATGTAAAAATTAGAAATAAGTCGGTTATGTGACCGACTAAAACTGACCAATCGATCAGTCGGTTATATGAACGACCAATTAAACCGTTCGACTGATCGGACCCGTTGAAGTTAATTATTGAGTAGTAGTATAAGACGTAACGTTAATGTTGTTATTAAAACTGCTGACCTCCACAGAATTTCTGATTTTGAAGTTTGAAGTAGGCACCTAGGTATATTATAATATATCAGTGTATATGTTACTGTAAAGGCCCGTATATTGGTATATCTTAGGTTTTACTAGTATATCTTAGGATTTACCAACTTGTGTTGGTAGATGTTAGGATTTTAAAAAAAATAGACAATATTTCGGGCTTTTACTATTATAGTTTGGTACATGCTAAGTTTTACCAATGACGGTTGGTAAATGTTGAATTTTTTTTAGATAAAACAATGAATTAATTATCTGAGTCATTTATTTCAATTACCACTCACTAACAGTCAAAACCTTACATATTTTAATTATCATTATGATATATTTTTAATTATAATTATTTCTTAGTATTTCTTAACACCTGCAAAATATTTTTTGAATAATAAAAAACAAATAAAACTCAAATACTTCACAAACATAACGTTTACGTTGGCTGAGCTAACTAAATCAGTACTTTTCTTATTATTTGGTATTTTTAATAAACAAATTGAAAAAATGTAATTAATACATTGTCATTTATAGTAAAACATTTTTTTACTTGTTACAACAAGGAGAGTCCCTGTCCTCCAGTCAAAGACAATTTACTCACAACTTCGCGAAGACTCACTTCTTTATCTTTAACAACTTCTTCTGTCTTTATAAAGTCTTCAGAGCATGCGGTAAACTGATTCTGTGTATAAAGCTGTTTTAGTACTCCAATTTTGGTACCCAGTTGATTGCTGACGTTGCAATACCCATTTTCATTGGACTACCAAACATTGCTTCGTAGGGAGAACATTTGATGCCCTCGTGATATGCTTTATTTTTCATTGCCTGGATGAATTTCAAACCTTCTGACCACTTTGATACCTGATTGGTTTCCATCCACGTGCTTAGCATATTTTCTATATCTATACTGGCCCGCTCCACTGATCCTTGACTCTGGCTATGTCTGGGCTTTCCATGAACGATTTTAACATCCGACAACATAGAGCAGAAACTTTCAATAACTTGTTTGCAAAATTCTCGACCATTGTCGGAATGAAGGATGTTTGGCGCTCCAAAAGTGGTAAAAATATCCAAGAGATGGTATGCAACTTCTTCTGCGCGTTTAGATTGAAGTGCACGAAGGATCACAAATTTAGTAAGATGGTCTTGAGTGGGGGTCTACAGACTGCAGGCCCACGAATACGAGACGATGCGCCGAACACGTCTTGACATGACCTTTCAACATTTACCATGTCTCTGAGGTAAAACCTAAGATTTACCGAGTAAATGGTGGTAAAAGTTCGAAATGAACGATGATCACCAAACAGTTCGGACTTTTACCATTAAGAGTTGGTAAATCTTAGGTTTTACTGTAAAATCTTAGGATTTACCGAAGTTCGGGGTATTACAGTAACATATATAATATTATTATATACACTGACCGGCAAAAAAAAACGGCCACCTTGAATTTTTTTTAAAAACATCCCCTAACCGCATATTTATTTTCCACAAAGGGAGCTCACCTGTTTTTTCTTCGTTTAGATGTGTATTTCATTTCATAATACCTTTAGTTTTAATTTGAACAGATTCAAATCATTTTCAACCATATTACCTATAATAACTCGATGCCACGACGACTCAACGATGTAATTCGAGTTCGAGAAGTAGACACGTTATTAAAAATTACTGAATTATATTAAAAATCTAGCCCACCTTAATTTTTTATAACTAAGACAAAAATCGTATTTGCATTGTTCCTTGTTACCTACTTTTTTTATTTAAATTTTTTTGTGATTATTTGTGGTCTCTTTTCAGATAATTTATGCATTCCGTATTAACAGCAAATGGTTCTTTATCCTATACTATCAATATTTAGGTAGTAAAATTATTCAATATTTCAGTACCTACCTACTTTTGTTAACTATTTCAGGGTGGCCGGTTTTTTTTGCCGGTCAGTGTATAATAACAAATTGAATTTGGATATTGGACTACTTAGTAGTCTACTCTGAACAGTTGATTGATTTTCGCTTATTCATAATAGCGGTTTTTACGTCAAATTTAAATTTTACTCGGTCGATCGGTTAACTTATTTTTAACCGATCGACCGGTTCTCACATATTCTTACCTGCGGTTTTCACATGAAATTTTAACCAGTCGATCGGTTAATATGCGAAAGAGAAACGGATGATAGAACGAGAGATAGGGGTGTTATGGGCACACCATTCACTATACTAGACACGCACTTTTTCCTGCTTTCATAACATGTGGCATTTTGAGCATAAACGCTTACATAAAATATTTCAGAATTTATTTTTAAGCTTAGGTACTTGAAATCGAAATGAAGCGATTTAGGTGTCAATATCTGGGTGGCCGAGCTTTGCTCGGATATGTTCAATAAAAATAGTACTTGTATGCTGTGAGATATTATTTTCTCAGAATATTATTCCGAAACATAATTTAAAATAATTGTTTCTATTAAATATTTTAAATACCTAGGTGTATTTTTAAGCGTAAAAACTATAAGTATCAACTTGAATCAAGCATTTTTTCGTAATTGTAATTGTGTTTTAAAGACCACCAACAGCTAAGGTTATTTGGGCCTAGCACCAATTCATATTTTCAATTCATTATTTTTTTTTTTTAATATTAAATTGAAAATCCAATTGACACTTTTACCAGCTCTCGGGCTAGAACCCGAGAACTGGGGACTTGTAATAGAGGAACCATAGCAACGCCATGTAAACAACAGCGCCGCTACACTCTCGGCTATTCTCAAGCCCAAGCATTTTTTCCTGTAAATATTACTTAGGTCGCCATTTTCAAATCTACCGCCGTTATTGTTTTGTTGACTGAAGAACTTGCAAAAACCGATTTTCATAGATTGAATATCTTGTAAAAATGTTCGAATCAGATGAAATTTTGCTTGCCAGTTGCCGTTTTAATAATCCATTTTTAAACATTGATACCAAATATCAACTTTATCGAAGTACTTTTTCTCTGTGATGTCATCTTAGCAACTTCCAGTAAATTTCAAATATTTTTTTTGCAGTACCTACTGAAAAACTCACAAAAATCGATTTTCGAAGAAATAGAATTCATATTATATCTTTTAATAACAAACGTCAAACTATAAACCTGCAGCGCAAAACTTTTTGCATGCAACTATGGTGAAGATCAACTACTTACATAATTAGGTTTAGTTTTTATTGCTGTTACTTTTTACTATACAAATAGTTCACGGATTATTTTAATAAGTTAAAAATTCTGTCAGAGTATTTTGACATATAAATAATGAAAGTAGTTTGTTTTCTCCAAAGCCTACTCACGATATTACAATGTTTTGAAAGGTCAAAAAACCGTTTTTAAAAATGATAAAATCGATAGAAAAACGATTTTTTCCAGGGATGAGACGTAGCTAAATCGATTTTTTGCCCCCCGAAACCCCTTTTCGGTAAATTTGATCAAAATCGTTAGAGCCGTTTTCGAAAAAATATTTATATAGGTAGGTACATAGAAACATATATACATAGAAACATATATACAAGATTTACTCGTTTAATAATATAGGGGGATAGGGGGATTTTGTTTAAAATAGAGTGCAAAAAAAATTACAGGCATCTTCCTCATTGATATAATATTACCTTAAAGATAATCGAAGAGGAAACGTCTTTATGCATTCCATTTAAATATCTGTAGGTACTTAAATAATTTAAACTGACAAAGAAATCAACTGAAAACTAATTGTATGTAAATAATTAAAGATTTTAAAGCTAGAACATTGAATACATTTTAACTTTAAAGATGCTGCACAGTGCACGGTGACTCACGCAGAGCAATAATAAAGTTAAGTACCAACATAACGATCTTGAAACATAATACCAACCTAACAATGTAACAAGCTAATTTCGTGCACAGAAATGGAAAGCACAGCATAATAATATACATACATGTAAAAGTTTTGAGATTAATGCAAACTTTGATGCTAAAATAAAACTGTACGCTTTAAGCTTGAGAAACTTGGTATTATTATGTTGAGATTTTGAATTTTTTTGCATATTTTTCTTGTTTGAATTTTTTTCTAAATATATGATTACTATTAAATATAGCTATAATTTTTACTTCCCACCTCTACTATGGTAGGGAAGTAATGGATTTAGTCCAAAAAAAATATTTCAAGATTTTAACAGATCTTCACGTTTTGAGACCCTAGCAATCGTTTAAGATCATTTTCTGTCTGATGTCTGTATGTGTGTGTGTGTGTGTGTGTATGTGGTCAATTTTTCGCCTTCGATATCGTAAAAACGGAACATACGGCCATGCCGATTGTTTATCAGCCTTTAACTTAGATCTGATTAGATTTTAAGTCAAATAGGTTCAGTGGATCCTGAGATATTAAAAAAAACGTTCTCAATGTCACGTATTAACATAGGTAAAAAAAATATAAATGAATTCTAGATGTTATAATATGAAAAAAATGTAAATATTTTTTTCTCTAAAATGTATAGTTTTTGAGAAAAAAAATATTTTACGAAAAAATAAAATTGTACGTAAATCAAGGTAACCATGATTTTTGCTATATTACTAGCCATCAGTAGATCACCAAACAAAAAAGAGGGCCATGCTTTTTTCAAAGAATAAAAAATGAGTGTTTATTTTTTGCAAATATTTACTAGGTGGGAAGTATAGGATTGGTCATCGGTCGAATTTTTTTGTATTATATTTCTGTTCTTCGATTTTACAAATCAAAATTTCAAACTTAATATGTCATGACAAACGCCACTCGCACAATTACTGTCGTCAACGCATTCCTGTTATTTTATATTTTTATAGTGCGAGTGTGATTATAGGAAATTAGAATAAAGTAGGCAACTTTAAAACGTACGAGTAGGGCAAGTAATAAATGTCGTAGACTTTGTCTAGTATTATATAGTCAAAATTTTAATATATTTTATACTCAGTAACATTTTTACTTCCCACCTCTACTATGGTAGGGAAGTAATGAATTCAGTCCGAAAACAATATTTCGAGATTTTAACAGATTTTCACGTTTTGAGACACTAGCAATCGTTTAAGATCATTTTCTGACTGATGTCTGTATGTGTGTGTGTGTGTATGTGTGTGTGTATGTGTGTGTGTGTGTGTGTGTGGTCAATTTTTCGCCTTCGATATCTTAAGAACGGAACAACATACGGGCATGCCGATTGTTCTATTGTGTTTATCAGCCTTTAACTTAGATCTGATTAGATTTTGAGTCAAATCGGTTCAGTGGATCCTGAGATATTCCAAAAAACGTCCTCAATGTCACGTATTAATATAGGTAAAAAAAAATATAAATGAATTCTAGATGTTATAATATGAAAAAAATGTAAATATTTTTTTCTCTAAAATGTATAGTTTTCGAGAAAAAAAATATTTTACTAAAAAAAATAAAAATTGTACGTAAATCAAGGTAACCATGATTTTTGCTATATTAAGCTAGCCATCAGTAGATCACCAAACAAAAAAGAGGGCCATGCTTTTTTCAAAGAATAAAAATTAAATTGTGTTTTAAAGACCACCAACAGCTAAGGTTATTTGGGCCTAGTCAAAGAATAAAAAAAAAGAGTGTTTATTTTTTGCAAATATTTATATAGGACTGGTCATCAGTCGAATGTTTTTTCTCGAAAACTATACATTTTAGAGAAAAAAAAATTTAATTTTATTCATATTATAACATCTAGAATTCATTTATATTTTTTTTACCTATGTTAATACGTGATATTAATCTTAAACGATTGCCAGAGTCTCAAAACGTGAAGATCTGTTAAAATCTTGAAATATTTTTTTCGGACTAAATCCATTACTTCCCCACCATAGTAGAGGTGGGAAGCCATGCTTTTTTTCAAAAAAAAAGAGTGTTTATTTTTTGCAAATATTTACTGTCGTCAACGCATTCCTATTACTTTATATTTTTATAGTGCGAGTGGGGTAAATATAGGAAATTAGAATAAAGTAGGCAACTTTAAATCGTACGAATACGGCAAGTAATAAATGTCGTAGACTCTGTCCAGTATTATAGTAAAAACTTTAATATTTATACTCAGTAACATTTTTTAGATAGGTATATTAAAAAGGTACTTTTCCCGAACAGGTCGCACTGTCTTTGCAAGCAAATTGAGTCTAACACCGTTGGTGCGAAAAATATTACTAAATGGTCCTCTTGCCTGCTGAAGCGTATCAATAACAATACTTAGTTTTTTTATAATCAGAAAATTTATAAATTATTATTTAAGAAAATGTTTGTAAAAACTTCTAAATTGTCTTCTATTTATTCACAGATGGTATTCTCACTCTGGAGTAGAACCGATGTTAGTTCTTCCGGGTCCAAGGATCCGACAGCTCGGACCCGTACTCGCAATAGAAGCGGTTACGCCCGAAGATGGCGGAGTTTACCGATGCTCGGCGTCAAATGCAGGTGGAGAAGCTAGTGCTGAACTTAGGCTGATCGTACAAACCCCTATGCATGTTGAGATTGTACCGCCACTGCTTAGCATACACATGGGCGGCACAGCAGAGTTCAGGTAAAAAAATTTCAAAATCATATTTTGTTTTTGTTAATATCGTTATGATTTCAGTTGCTAACCTCTATTACCGTCATATCATTTTCTTGTTCCTATAGGTATACTAAACGGAAGTGCAAACAAAACGACAATAATATTTTCGTTGAATGTTTAGTCGATTGACCTTATAGTTTAGTTAATGAGTGCTCACAAGGGGAATGTGGATGGAAAAGTCGAAAGCAGAAAGTTTGACTTAGGAACTTTGTTTGGACTAGTTAGGAGATAAACATACTAAAAATCCTTACCCCTCCGAGGTACGCCCGAGGGGAGGGGGCACAAAGAAGGTCCCGTTTTTTTGTTTTTTGCTTTTATCTCGAAAACGGTGCGTCATACGAAATTTTGTTGTACTACATAATGAAAGCTGATAAAATTCTCTACAGCTTTAACTATCACACTTTGTATTTATCTCCATTCTTTGCCTAGCTATGAGCTTCGAAAAACGGCCGATTTTCAAAAATGTGTTAAATTCTCTGTAGCACATTGTAACAATACGAATTTGCCAAAATCATTTCTTATTGCTCATCCACACTATTAAAAAATGAATTATTTAATTCGCCGCCTCTTTGGGCGTGACGGGCCTGGTTGTGGTTCCTCAGCGTTTGCCTCTTCTTCTTTCTCCTCATCTGTCGAATCGTTATCAGATGATGGAACGCAGGCTACTACTTCTGCTACATCATCCCCACCGTCGTCGTCATCGTCGTTGTCCTCCAACATGATAATGCTATTTGTGCAACTTCCGTTGCAATTGTGGCAAATGGTAAAGCACAGCATGGAAGTCTTCCTATACCCACATCTAGCACTACTACAATCAGTGGTGCACCGGCAAAATATCAGCTTCAGTATTTCTTCCGGTGCAGCTGGTTCTTTGGTTTGAACAGGAACCAAGAGGTTGCTTTCATTCCGTCTCCATCTCCATAGTTCAGGGGAAAGGTATTGTCCAAGCCAAGCCTGGACCTGATGGTAAGTAAGGAAAGAGTGCACCATCTACAGCTTAATTTCTTAGATATAAACTAATTAATAATTTATTTTTATATTTTTATTTTTTTAGCTCGATTCTGAAGAAGATCCAAATCCGGATCGAAACGTCAATTATTTGAATTATTTGTTGTAATATTTGTTAATACATTGTCTGAAAAATTGGTCGAGAATTTTATTCATTGATATTATTGGGAGTTTTATCCAGTTTAAAAGTAAACTGTTTCCGCCTTCACCGCGTGGAGGTACTCCCAGCTTGTTATTTTTTAATAGTGTGTGGGTGTTTTTAATAGTGTGAATGAGCAATAAGAAATGATTTTGGCAAATTCGTATTGTTACAATGTGCTACAGAGAATTTAACACATTTTTGAAAATCGGCCGTTTTTCGAAGCTCATAGCTAGGCAAAGAATGGAGATAGATAAAAAGTGTGATAAAAAGTGTGAAAGTTAAAGCTGTAGAGAATTTTATCAGCTTTCATTATGTAGCACAACAAAATTTCGTACGACGCACCATTTTCGAGATAAAAGCAAAAAAGCAAAAAACGGGACCTTCTTTGTGCCCCCTCCCCTCGGGCGTACCTCGGAGGGGTAAGGACTTTTAGTATGTTTATCTCCTAACTAGTCCAAACAAAGTTCCTAAGTCAAACTTTCTGCTTTCGACTTTTCCATCCACAAATTATTCGTTGCTTAAGCTATTACTAGTGTATTTGCTATATGACACATACACTATTGGCGTCGGTCGGATGGCGGGATCTAGGGATCGGACCAAAATTTCTCGACGTTTCATAGCCTCCTGAAAAATTTAGCACCATTTTTGGAAATGTTTATATATATTTATTACAACAGGTATTTTGTTGTATTTTAACAGATGTATAGTGTCTGCACATGGTGGCGGCCCACACCTGGTTACGTGGTACAAGGATGGGCGCCAGCTGCCGAGTACCGGTCGGTCTGCTAGCGAGACGCTGGTCGTCAGCGGTGTTGGTCGTGAAGATCGCGGCATGTACCAGTGCGTCGTGAGACGCGCCGAAGGCGACACCGCTCAAGCATCGGCCGAACTGCAGCTAGGAGGTAAGCAACATCGAACAACGATGTTACCCGTGACATGCACAATGCAAGGAGTGGCAGAATTTAATTTAGAGATCACAAAATTTAAATTATAGAAAAGAACATACTGAAATTCCTTCCTGGCGTCAAATTCAATCGAAAAAATAGGAAAAAAATATATTTCTCCTGCGAAATATAAACCTTAAGAGAAAGCCTTTCGAAAATCAGTGCAAATTTTGATGTTTCGCCACTTATAGATACTTGTCCTTGATTTAATATAATATATCTCACGAAACTTAGTAAAACACTATATGCACAAAGAAAAATCCAAGAATCTACAATAAATGTAAGCACTGTCATCACTGGTACTACGGGCTATTCTACAGTGTAATGACATATGGTCTTATTATATGGGGCAATGTCAAATACGCAAATAAGGTTTTTATATTACAGAAAAAGGCCATAGGAATTATAGTAAACGCTTCGAGCAGAGAACACTGCAAACTCCACTTTATTAATTTAAAAATAATGTCCTTTTACTCACTTGTTTTATACCAACAACTGATATACAGGGTGAGTTCGACCACCCGTATCAGTCGTTTTTTTCGAAAACGGTTAGTCGATTTTTTAAAGATCTTTTCAACAATACCACTTTCGACCTATCGTTACATTTATAATTCCGGAGTTCTGGACATTCTGGAGCAAACTAATAGGGAAGCCGACCTTCCCGGAAAAAAAAATTATCACCATTCGATTCTTTATTAGGGCTTTTATAATACAAATTTTTGACACAACTCTCTACGACTAACCGTTTTCGAAAAAAACGACTGATACGGGTGGTCGAACTCACCCTGTATATTCACACTAACTTAGACGAATTTGAAACTAATGAAGAAACACACAGCTATGAAACGCGATTCAAATCAGATATCAAAATACCTCACCATAGACTAAAAAAATCGGAACAATACATATTCGCAATCCATCAATATAACAGTTTGCCACAAGATATTAAAAAATTGAACCTAACTAATTTCTCGAAAAAAATTAAAAGAATATTGGTACTTAAATGCATTTACACATTAGATGAGATTGTGGAATGGAGTACTTAACATTAAGTTTTAATTGAACATTATTAATAATTGGATAAAGTAACAACAGGATACAAGGCTTATAATTTAAAAACAGTTATTCACTTATCATTTTTAATGGCCAACGTTTCGGCAAACATTTTTTGCCTTCCTCAGGACCTATAACCAAAAATAGTACAATGAATTACTCTAAACCATATTTAAATCTTAAATGTAGAAAAAAATTTATTCTAAAAATTTTTTAATATTTTTTAATATTTAGGTATGGTTTAGAGTAATTCATTGTACTATTTTTGGTTATAGGTCCTGAGGAAGGCAAAAAATGTTTGCCGAAACGTTGGCCATTAAAAATGATAAGTGAATAACTGTTTTTAAATTATAAGCCTTGTATCCTGTTGTTACTTTATCCAATCATTATAACCAAGGTGTTCTTATTATTTTATTATTATTAATAATATAAGTGAATTGTTCTATGAATTTTATTGTAACTTTTATTTGTAACTTTTCATGAGTTTGTACATTCCTTAGGAATGATCTCTATGTTGACAATGGCATTGTAATTTTGTATTACGTACAGCCAAATAAAATTATTATTATTATTATTATTATTATTTAAAATTTCATTTTGAGAATGGTGACTTTTAAATACATATTGTATTATATTTTCATTTTTTAAATAATTAGGATTCCGTACCACAATAAAATACAGAACCTTTACAGACAAAAGATTTACTGGACATCCTGTTTAAGAACAAAGTATAGGTTATACCGTTTTATTACACAGGAAAAGATTTTTTTAATCGTATATTATTGACATATAATATACAAAATACTTTGGTGGTTGTTGTAAAAGTTTTTAAGTTTTTGTCTTTCTACCCAAACTTATTGCGAAACAAAACGTTCATTGAAACATATTGTTTCAGCTCCAAAATATATTTTAGATATTTTTTACAAAAAAATAAATAATATTGAGATCTAAAGATTTTATTAGTAGTTAGCTTTAAGTTTTTTCCAAAAACAACTTTTTACAATGCTGACGGGGATTTTTTTTAACATTTAGTAACGCTGTACACTAATTCTACAGCCGATGCACTGACCACAGTGTGTCGAAGAATATAATATATACGATTGCGAACCTTCTCTGACAGAACCTGCCGTCCGAAATCTGGGTCATTGAGTTCTCTCTGGCGGGCGAGTAGAGCTATGTGATGTGGTCAACGGTTCCAGGGATCGCCTCACACTGAATCTACAATCATAATATGGTTACACAACACACTGTTACAGTGGACTATCTAAGTTTCCTGCTGTATATTTACCGGTTTCTTCCACACAGATAATAGACAAAACACTGCTAAAAGTACGCAGTTATATTAACAAATTGTTCAAATCTAGAAATGTTTTGTATTAAAACATTCAATAATTAAATATTTATATATCTAAATTATTCTTTTTTTGAAAGCGTTAGACTCAAGTTTCTAGTTTCTAATTAATAGAAAAATTATATAAGTATATATAGGTACTAATTAAGACCATTCGCAGCAATATATCAAACGTTTCTAAATCGCAGCACTTCCCACGGCAATATTTCCACTTTTTCTCACCGTGACACGTGTTGGCACGCTTACTTACGCAAACTTTCCTCTAAGGTATACTTAAATGTAAATTATCGAGATGCGAGACTATAATTCACAGAAAGAGGCGATTTATATTTGTTTGTTTCCCATAATTTGTCTCTCCTATAATTTATTGGAGAGTTGTAGACGTACTTAGTGCAAAAATGTAGAGGAAAATGTAAAGGAAGCAAGAAGATTTGGATAAATAAAGCTTAAAACTCAAAGTATAGTGATAAACTGTAAATATCCTTTCTATAGACATATCAATCAACATTTTCGGTTTCCAAAATAAGATTGCTGTATCAATGTTTAGTATTTTTCAAAATTATTATTGTAACTATAGAAGCTCGACAACTAAGGTCATTAGCGTCTAATTACATCAAATTAAAATAAACGACATCACAAAACATCTATGAGCGGAGGTGGGATTCGAACCCACGATAGTTTGTTCCAAAAGCCAGAACGCTAACCATTGCACCAAAATGTCCTCTCAATGTGCAGTACACACTCAACAGACACGTAGGTATAGAACAGAGAGAGCTTTGCCCCATCACCGCCATTATTAGTTCCCCACACGAGGGGCCCTACAGTGCAAGCACGTTTGTATATGCGCGTGATATACATGTACGGCCACCAACTCTAGGAGCTGCCCGCTGGGACAATGAAACTGTTCCTTTCTCACGTGTGCAGTAACTTAGAAGTACTAAAAAAATTAACGGTAGGTAGGTAGTCAAAAAACATGCATTATCACAATAAAAACTTTTTTTAAATATTATTGTGTATGATTTTATAAAATTTATATAGAGAAATTAGGTTATTTGCAAACGATATATAGAAAAACAAAGTGTTTATAATGATAGATACTCGATTAATGAGCAGTTTATGATTCTATAAAAAAATTTGGAGCGTACAAGTAATTCAAGAATTACAAGGCACGAAATTCACATACAGGGTGTCTAAGACTTGCGTTGTCGACCGATATATTAATTTTGGGTGAAGATACAAAAAACGTTTAAATACAAAAGTTGTATAAATTTTAATGCTGTATAACCTAAAAATATTTTGAATTATACAGCATGTCCCATTTAAGCGTGGCAGATCAAAGTTATGTTTTTTTTTACCTAGCAACCTGTTTTTATTTGTTTTTTCAATTCTGTATCTAAATGTGGATAGAAATTGTAAGAGAAGCCATGCTCGAAAATTCAGTAATTTTTGAGTTATTCAAGTTTTTTAGAAATTTTTGACACGTGCAGACCTTTAGACCTCGTGCGGCGAAAGATGAAGCCACCGCGTCATAGTAACGTGAATGCATTGCTCCCGCCTTCTAGCTTGCTATTGGCTGTTTATTGTCATGAATAGAAGTTTGCCAAAATTGTACCTAACGTCATAAAACCCAATGTGCAGTTTTGTGTACACGGCACTGTCTGCGGACAAGCAAGTGTTCACTAGCATATTATTGATGACGTGCCTGGCTTCATCTCTCACCGCGGGCACTCTACCTAAAATTCGACATAACCAAAACAAAAACCTTTATCAAACTGAAATTTCGAGGATCATTAGAAAATGGACGGACAAATCAATACAGGGTGTTCAAAATAATGTACTTCTTTTACCTAACTTCAATCACGTGTAACTTTTGATTGTTAATTACAACGAGGTTATTTTTTTGCTGGAAATGTATTCTTTAGGATATTTACTAACACTTTTATTAAGGGTTCTCAATACCTAAACCTAATATTTTCGTATTAAAATATTAGGTTTAGGTATGGAAATCAGTTTGATAAAGGTTTCTGTTTTGGCTATGTTAAATTTTAGGTAAAGGTCTAAAAAACTTGAAGAACTCAAAAATTACTGAATTTTCGAGAACAAATGGGTTTGGCTCAACGTACGACATTCAAAAAACCTTATTTTAGTGCCTATAAAAGTACACTACTTCTATAGAAAATAATAAAATCTGTTTGTTTTTTTTAGTGTATTACAATGGAGATAAGCTAAACTGAAATATTTTAGACCTTTTAGAGCTTGGTTTTAATTATTTTATCATAAAAATCTGTTCTGACAGTTTTTTCAACTCCGTTAATTGAGTAGATACTAAAATAATTATTCTCAATAATTTACAATTTAATAGTTTTTGTCAATGAAACATTTGACACAAACAAATTTACATTCAATTCCAATTAGATCGATTGTTCGCGAACAACAATACAATCGAATCGCAAATAGATCAAACTATTGAAAGCATTCACATTGTTAGATACGCCTATTGAAGCTTTGATGAACAATCGAATTACCCTGGCGAAGTATTGAAATGTTACTGGGTTGCCAGCACAATGAAAGGATGAGAGAATTGGGATATACGAACTGGACGAGTAGATAAAGGCTAGAATGTTGTATAGATTGTGCGGAAAGCCGGAGAAGTAATATATTACAGAATATCGATTTATTTATTTATTGTAGATTATAGACGCGTCAACATCTCAGGTCATTAGCGTCTATCAACTACACTAAATAACAACTATCTTAAAACTAAATAACATCACAAAACATCCATGAGCGCAGGTGGGATTCGAACCCACGGCAGTGCAGTCCAGAGGTTGCGGCACTAAGCACGCTAACCACTAGGCTATACTGTCCTCGTACACAGAATATGAGGAAATACATTAGACAAATTCAGTATGTAAACACTGTAAGTTAAACTATTAAAAAATTTTAAAAAAATAGAACCTCTTTAAAAAAGCCACTAAAACTGAAAAGAGAAAAATAATAAAATTTTGAGGTCGGCGCTCATTTAATTACTGTAACTTTTTATATAATTTATCTACTTTTATTTTTTCAAATTAGGCCGCCCTCAAAAATTTTTAGTGTTTTTTATTGAAGGAGGTTTTATTTTTTAATTTTTTACTTTTTAGTGGCTGCAAAACGTAGTTTGCAAGTTCTAAAGCGATTTCTTTCTTGACATTTGATTACTAGACTTAAAAAAAACTACTGAACTGATTTAAATATTGAAGTATTTTATATCTAAAAACCTTCTCGGGAATAACTTATTCGATTAGTGAAAACCGCACCGAAATATGATCAGGGTGGAAAGTAGTCATGGAGGCATTATTTTCTTAATGGCAGAGACGTATATTTATGCACCCGAAGATAACAAAAAGTTAGACAGTTATTAACTCTCATCTATACAGTATACAGTTTTTCAGCTAGCAGTTAGTACGTATTTATGTATAGAAAAAAAATATTTAAAAAAAATTCGACTGATGACCAGTCATATACTTCCCACCTAGTAAATATTTGCACAAAATAAACACTCTTTTTTCATTCTTTGAAAAAAAGCATGGCCATCTTTTTTGTTTGGTGATCTACTGATGGCTAGTAATATAGCAAAAATCATGGTTACCTTGATTTACGTATAATTTTCTATTTTTAGTAAAATATTTTTTTTTCTCAAAAACTGCTTATACATTTTAGAGAAAAAAAATTTAATTTTATTAATATTATAACATCTAGATTTCATTGATATTTTTTTTACCTATATTAATGCGTGACATTGAGAACGTTTTTTTTAATATCTCAGGATCCACTAAACCGATTTGACTCAAAATCTAATCAGATCTAAGTTAAAGGCTGCTAAACAAAATAGAACAATCGGCATGGCCGTATGTTGTTCCGTTTTTACGATATCGAAGGCGAAAAATTCACCACACACACACACACACACACACACATACAGACATCAGTCAGAAAATGATCTTAAACGATTGCTAGGGTCTCAAAATGTGAAGATCTGTTAAAATCTCGAAATATTTTTTTCGGACTAAATCCATTACTTTCCTACCATAGTAGAGGTGGGAAGTAAAAATGGTCACAATTATTATTGCTTCAAGGCTGAAATTGCTTGTATAGCTTGTCGATGAACCCAAAATTACCATATAATATTATATTACCATATAATATTAATGGTGCAAATTGAAATATTATATGCTTAAAACAGTCGCCGTAACAACATATTAAAATTTGAACCTTGAACTAACAATCAAAATTTCGTCTGGTACATGACACGTTTAGGGTGATCTGCCACCTTTTTAATACCGACCAATCGATTTGAAAATATTTTAATGGCATTGGTTTACAAGCTATACAAGCAATTTCAGCCTTGAAGCAAGAATAATTGTGTCCATTTTTTTGTTACATGTTGGGGGCGGTCTGCATCCCTCCCATACCGCTATCTAGCAAAATCCCTTACTCAGGGCACTTTAATATGCCTCCCTCAACATCTTCACAAAAATAAGGCCTTGAACACCAAAAAATTGTCACTAGCGCTCAGTCTAAAACGTTTATTATTCAAATATTAAAATAAAATCTGTAATTTTATAAAAAGTAAATTGCTTTAAATTAATCACTTATGTATAATCAAGCTAAATCGTAGATGGTTATTTTGTATTCTATTCGTGAAACAAAATTTTAATTATTACTATAAAAATTGGTACTACTTGTACTTGTTATTTAATTAAACTGTTACAATGTATTTAGTACAATTATATCAGTTATATTTTTGTTGTTTTTCATTTTTTTTGATAATAACATTTTGTGTGTATCATAAAAGAATCGAATAAATATTTTACAGTCAATAAGTAAATAACAAAATATACTTACTACACTTAAGGGACGATCTCTATAATATGAAGAGTCATTAACTGAAGATCACGTGAAATCTCTTTATTTGGTTTTTTGGCAATTTTGGGATCTAAGTTTTGATTACTTAATATTCTAACCATGGTCCATGATCAAATTTTGCATACATATTCATCATCACAAAATCTCTCGTAGGACATTTTGGAAGGTAATTAAAATTTGAAAAAAGAGGCTTGGTGTGTGGGTAAAACCATGACATTACTGTGGTGGAATAATTTTTATGCTGTCGACAATTACAAATTATAACTGAATTTGGATGTTCGAGTTTTATCAGCATAAAGGTAGGGTTGGGTTCCCCACATTAATTTATCTTTGGATGTTTACTCGTCCAAAGTGTTGAAAGAAAGGGGTGGAACTTCAATTGAGGGTCCTTGTTATCGAGACAAAGTGAAATATGTTTTCTACAAAAGGTTATACTTATTTTAACGAAGTTCACTGTTCTAATATTAACAGTGAGAGATGCTTAGTTGAACAAAAATGTCTTAGATTGATTCGAACAATCTTCACTAAACTTATTCAGATCCAAAGGTTCTCATCAATTAATTCATTCATACATGAAAAAAAACAATTTTATGTATCTTTAACAATCATAATATATTAACTTGCTATAAATTTAACAAGAATTTTACAAATCACAAACGTTACTGCAATAACAATTTAAATCAGTTAAGCAGACATACTGCTTAACTCAACACATTAAAAAGTTGAAAACCGCTGAAGAGCATTATAATTTACAAATCTCTATCTGTATCAAAATCTTAGATTGGTACTGAACAATTTTTATCAATTATGAAGATGCACAATTAGAGTTAATATGTAACCTAGTGTATAAAGAGGAAGGCAAATAATAAGAAGTTACTGACAAAGTAGTTAATAAATAGTAATACGTTAAAAATCGATAGTATAAATCTGTCAAGCTGTCTGTTAAAGTGATAGTAGTCCGTGATATGGTATAAATATGGTTAACGAAGTGAAGTGAAACAACCGTCAAAGAAAAGGTGTAGTCACGTCTGATAGTCAAAAAACCACTACAGGATTATAAGATTGTTAATTGTTAATAAGGAACCGAAAGAAACTCAAATTCATTTATTTGAGTAAATCAGTTATCTTGTTAATTGTTAATATGCTATTTTCTATGACCATTAAGTGTTAACATAGGTAAGGAAATAATTCGCAGGAACTACCGTCTGTGGTCGCTGTCAATAAGAAAATTGTCCATACAAAAATGTATAAAATTTAAGTGAAAAAAGAATTAATAGGATGTCTACCGAAATTATAATAAGCGGTAGGCAACCAAAGTTACATGAAAAATTAATCAAAAATATTGCAATCTCTTTATAAACACACTAGATCACAATAGAAATCAAATTTAGTTAATAATAATGATAAATTACCTTAGTTAAACACAGGTGAGAATAACCCATCTGTGACATAAGAAAAAAAAACAGATGATTTTTACAGGTTAGAATTATCGATCAAAGGAACAGTACAATCTTATTTCAATTAATTAATTAACAAATTCCACCAATTTGTAAAGATTGGTGATATACCAAATTGGTGATACTTCATTCTACTATACATTGGTTTGTTAAGGCCATATTATTTTGATTATCAAATCGCGTGTGCGAATCAAAATATCTTTGATTAATTTTATATTAAATTCAATTCTGTTAAAATACAACTATGCCATGAATTGATTGTATATGATTGGCAAAATATATCCAGATTTTATTCCACAATTATTATCATACACGTGGTCGGTGTATTTTTAAAATACAACACTGATCAACAGGTTATATTAAAATATTAAATTTTATATATTAAATTTTATCTGTAATTAAACGTAATATCGTAAATGACGCTGCTGACAGCATTAATCATTTATTTTACCTTTATGAAATTTTTATTCTAAAATGGCAGACGGCCATGTTATAAACTCATGCTTATAATTTTCACGCAACATTCATTCATCACTTATATTAGTTCTAAATTATTTACAAATATCTACTTAGCTGTTTTTGATTAATTGAAGATAATTAAAGCTCTGGGGGACTCCGATGGGCGATAATTATCCATAAAACCCCAGCTCGTCCCGAGATATGTGATTCCGTCTCGGCGATACTGGCTGCGAGCCGCGGTTCAAGCAAACTAGTAAGAATCGACATCAAGCCGATCACAAGAGGCACTTGGCAATGATAATGAATTACGTCGCACCGGAATTAAAACGAGCGCGCAACCATAGAGTATGAATATAAATTAGCATTGGCAACCTTAGATAAAGAATATTATCTGTTGTCATGAACTGTTCCATGACAATATTCCCCGGACAAGAAAAAAAAGAGAAAAAAAAATTCTTTGATATTACCCATCAAAGGATTTTTTTTATATCCACCTCGTAACTTAGCGGCAATTGACCTTTAAAACGTTTAAATTGATTAATATGATGATATCCTAGTTCATGAGATGAACTAGGATGTTCTAGTAAGTAGACATTTGCATTCAATTTCGATTTGATTCTAAAAGGACCTGTAAACAGGACATCCAGCTTCTTTGACCGACGATCATTCACCGATGACAGCGGGTGCGTGCGCAGAAATACCATGTCGCCTGAACTAAACGACACCGATGGCTTCGTATCTTCATGAGACTGCTGGCGTTCTGTGGCAAGCTGCCTTAAACGTCTTCTGATGGATTCTCGATCAGTCGGGTTGTCTTCTACGGGTTGTGGAAAATCGGTTTGTTTAACCATGAACAAATCAGGTTTACGGTCGTATTGCAATTCAAACGGAGAAACGCCAGTCGATTGGTTGACATTCGTATTCATCCCGAACGCCACCTTTGGTAGCAGGCGACTCCAAAGCGTATGTTGAACGTTGCAGTACAGTCGCAGTAAGGTGCCAACTTGCTTGTTGTATCGCTCAACGGGATTTGCCTTCGGAGTGTAGGGGCAGGTGTACGTAACCTCAACACCAAGTTCCGACAGCGATTCACTGAATTTCTTCGAACGGAAAATAGAGGCGTTGTCGCATAGAATCCTTTTCGCGACACCATGTTCTGGAAAGTAATTCAATCTCAATTTAGTTAAAATTGTTTTGGTAGTTGCCCTACGCAGGGCGTACAACGTGATGTATTTCGTGAACACATCAAGTATCACAAGAATAACAGTGGTACCTCCGGCTGAGCGCACGAGTGGACCAACAATATCGATAGATAACAAATCGTTTTTATTATAGGATATTACAGAATAAAAACCACCATGCAGAGTGGCAGTGGGGTGCTTGGCTGTTAAACATGGCCAACATGAGTTTACACATTCGATAGCTTTATTTTTTAAATTCTTAATAGATACAAAAGGATTCATGACTAAGTAAAGCTTAGTCGCACCTGGGTGACACATGAATATGTGCCAGAATCGTATGTAACGCATCTCGATCTGGCTTGGAACACACAATTTCCAAGATTTTTTCTTTGTATCATATATAAACAAATAATCATTTTTTATCATATAAGTTGAATTAGAATCTAGGACTGAATCATTATTATTTACAGTCTTTTGACGATTATAAATTGGACTTAAGGTCTCATCAGCTTGTTGCATAACCTTTAATTGAGTCATGAGTTTAGAAATTTGTTTTAAATCTCCTTTTGGAAAAATTGCAAATATGAAAACAGAGTTCTGCACTGCAGAATTATCAACTTCACGGATGTTGTCATGATTAAAGGGATCTATACAGCCGTAGGTATCATTGCAAAATATTTCAATGGATAAATAATTATTATGGTTACACTCGTTTACCGTATCGTAGAACATATCATATTGTACAGACACACATCGCTGCGAAACAAATACACCCTGTGAAAAAATACAACTGTATGGATTAGCATTACTAAAATTACCTAACTTTATAATACCAAACACACGAAATTCATTTTCATTAGAAGTTACGCTAATATCGTGGGGGTGAAAATATCGTGATAAGCAATCAGCAGCTAAGTTTGATTTTCCTGGACAATATTTTATGTCAATATTATAACCTTGTAATTTAAGTACCCATTTCAAGATACGAATATTATAAAATTTTCCTTTGTTCAGAACGAAAGAGAGGGCTTGACAATCAGTATAAACAGTGATGTTCTCCCCATAAATGTAGTTATGCCATTTATTAGTCGCTTCCACGATGGCTAAAAGTTCTTTCTCAACTGATGAATAGTTCAACTGAGCCTGATGTAAAATTTTACTGTAGAAGGCCAATATGTTAACCGAAGAGTCTTCGCATATTTGAAATAGTATGCCCGATATCGCATAACGCGAGGCATCGGTCTGGATAAAATATCCCGCACCAATTTTAGGATGATGTAAGAGAGTAATTTTAGAGAATGCTCTTTTTAATTCATTAAAGGCACGATTTTTATCCTCCGACCACTGAAATGGTAGTTTACTTTGTTTCAGCATGTCATATAAAGGTTTGGCAACATCTGCAAATTTATTTACAAATCGTCTATCAAAATTACACAATCCCAAAAATTGTTGAATATTCCTTCTGTTTCTTGGAACCGGAAAATTTTGAATAGCCATAATTCTATCAGAGTCGGGATATATGCCACTAGTGGTAACTATGTACCCGAGAAATTTTACTTTTTCAGAACAAAAAACACTTTTATCAAAGTTCAACGTTAAATTGGCGCTACGTAATCTATCAAAAAGTTTAGACAAATGATCTATATGTTGTTCAAAACTACTAGAAATTACTAACACGTCATCGACATAATTAATCACGAAAGAATGCATCAGATCCCCCAAGGCTTCATGCAAACAACAAATAAGTGCAGAAGTAGCTGTTGAAATTCCGAAGGGAACCCGCTGAAAAACATATGATTTGCCATTCACCAAAAATCCAGTATATTTTTGGTGATCCGGATTAAGTCCGATTTGCCAGAAGCTTTTTGTCAGATCAAAAACCGACATAAATTTTATCGCTTCAAAGCGTTGTAAAACCGTTTCAATGTTTTCAGGTTTGTTAGTTTCGGGAGCAATACGTTTATTGAGTTGTCTAGCGTCTAGTACTAGTCGGATATTACCGTCCTTTTTTGGGACAACATGAATAGGATTAATATATGCTGTATTCTTTCTGGCAATGATTCCCTGATCCAGCATGTTTTTAACCTCATGGGTAACCGCGTCTCTAAGTTTGTACGGAACATTATATAGATTACCCCTGAATACCGAGGTATCGGATATATTTAAATCATGAGTGTAACAATTGGCCAAACCAGGTTGTTCACTAAAGATATCACGATAATCATGAATCAATTTGCTTAGCGTCGCTTTTTGATCATGAGATAAATCTAAATTTTCTACTTTATTAAAAATCTCATGACGCCGGGATTCCAAGTCGAGATCTCTAACCGAGAGAGCAGCACAAGGTAAATTTTGCACTTTTTCTTTTCGCGGAGAGATACGCTCCCTAAAACTAGCTTCGCCGTCGCGACCCCTTTTCTCAGATATCGAGAAATCGTCACCAGAACTAGATGTAGCTGTATAAACATTTCGATCGTCGTATTCATTCAATCTAGAATGATTGATATTTTTATTATTGTTGTCGATACAAGTATCGGACAACCCACAAGATGTGATTCTGGGCAAGCCATGAATCAAAGTTAAATCGTTCAAACTGTAATTTACAGCTGAAGATTTACAACTCCCAGATATAGGTTCATTGACCTTATAATCTGGTAAATCAATATTTTGTACATCGTGTCCGACATACAATGGTTTTTTCGTCGACGAGAATAGTCGTGGACCATGCATATTTGCACGAACACACGGTATCTCAAATTTACTACTCTTTTTGTCACTAGGATCTAAAGACGCGATACTGGAATCAGAATCGGCGCACGAAAGCATATTAGATCCAGAGAGGTTATTTATTGAAAATTTCATTGACTCAATTAAATTTGAATCTTTGTTACATAAATCGGTTTTTTCGTGATGATCAACCCCGTTCGAGATCCCACCTGAAATCCCAGGGTCCAGATCAGACGACCTATCATCAATATTATGAAAGTCAATCTCGGTATACAGGCGATTATCTACATAAAATTGTATAACCCTATTATCAAAGTTTATATGAGCATTGTAATCGTTCAAAAAATCAGCACCAAAAAGAATACTGCATTTTAATTCGTCTACGACAAAAGCTTTTATTTCAAAATTAATTAAATTACAGGTCACATTAAGAAATGCCTGTTTTTTGATGGCCGAACTCCTTTGACCAACAGCACTAACAATTCTACAACTCTTAACCGGAATAAATGGAATCTGATAAATTTTAGAAATATTTTCCCACATTTCATTGGAAATAGCAGAAATCTGACTTCCGGTGTCAACAAGTGCAACTGTGTGAAATTTACCTATATTAATTTTGATGTATGGCATCTCATCGCTTTTCAAATTAGAAGTTAATAGAGAATTTAATTTTAGATTTTCCATACTGGAATTGACATTTAATCTTTCCCCTGTCCAGCGGCTGAGTCTCGACAGGGGTCCAACCAGTTTTTTGGATCCAATTCGAATGAATCCTCCTCGTCCACATCCATTTCAACGAAGTGAACTTGAGGGGAAGGTTTAACTGTAGAATATTTATTTGTTGTCGCATTTATCGTATGAGGTTTAGCATAAGAATTTTTATTAAATTTTGAGGTCGTATTATCGTTATTTATAGGAACATGCTCCTGAGACGTTTTGTACGAACCCATTTTTTTAAAACTAGGACCACGCTGTGATTCTACATCATCAAGTTCTTTTAATAATTTATAGAAATCTAAGAACGAGCTTAATTGTGCTGTTAATAAAACTCTTTGTATGTGAATAGGGAAGTGCCTTTTCATAATCATAATAAACTCCATTTCACCAATTGGCGGATAAAATTGTTTAGATTTTTTATGGCTTTCCAATAGATACTGTGCCATAGTTTGTCCTTTACTTGACGAATAATGGTTAGTGTAAAGTTCCAGACGAACCTTTTGCTGTCTGTTAAAATCCCAGAATTCCTCCAAAAAAATACCCTTGAATGTTTCAAAATTACTAAACATATGTTTAAACTCGTCAAACCAAAAATATGCTGAACCTTCGAAGGTCTGCTCTACTTGATATAATTGTAAGTGAGGTGGAATCTGAGTACACCTTAGATATGCTTCTAATTTGTCTATAAATTCTACCGGATTCTCCGAACTTTCTCCTGAGAATTTCGGAAGCTGAATCTGAATTTGACTAGTTTTAACGAAAGGAGTATTGGCGATACCGTTAATATTATGTAGATTCTCCCAATTAATATGATTTTGGTTATTCGTATTATTAAGATTTATGTTCGGAATGTTCGGATTAAACCAACCATTACCATTAGAAAAATTTGTTGACATACCTGTCCTTCTCGCGTGATAGTTACCCGCTAGGCTGTTAAATTCCGGAAGTTGACTCCCCGAGGTCATCCGTCTTCCGAAGTTATCGGTGAATCTCACATGCGGATGATTCACAGTCGTGTACTGTACACTCGGTGCACTATCCGCTTGAGTTAGATTTGGTTCAGATTGGTGAGTATTTTGATACGTGTCGTACCTTCTTGAATTTGTAAAGGTTGTCTGAGGGACGGATGTAGTTGCAGTCGCATCGATGTGTGTCTGCACATTAACCCGTTGACTTTGTTCCATCGTAACCGGAAACAGACGCCCATCGTCATTCAGGCGATATAAACGACTGCAGTCCAGACTTCCAAACGTCTCGGTGGTCTGACCTAAAACAGTTCTAGAAGAATTTATATTAGCGTCTTCTCCGATACTCGAAGTAGGGGAATTTGCTCTAGTTCCATCAGGTGTTTCTGCCATGGTAGAAAACAAATCAGGTTTCGCGTCGTATAAAAGGATTGTCACAATTTGTAAATTAAATTAACGACAATATCGTCCTCAATCGTGTCCTGTCACGGTCGCCATTTATTATGTGGTGGAATAATTTTTATGCTGTCGACAATTACAAATTATAACTGAATTTGGATGTTCGAGTTTTATCAGCATAAAGGTAGGGTTGGGTTCCCCACATTAATTTATCTTTGGATGTTTACTCGTCCAAAGTGTTGAAAGAAAGGGGTGGAACTTCAATTGAGGGTCCTTGTTATCGAGACAAAGTGAAATATGTTTTCTACAAAAGGTTATACTTATTTTAACGAAGTTCACTGTTCTAATATTAACAGTGAGAGATGCTTAGTTGAACAAAAATGTCTTAGATTGATTCGAACAATCTTCACTAAACTTATTCAGATCCAAAGGTTCTCATCAATTAATTCATTCATACATGAAAAAAAACAATTTTATGTATCTTTAACAATCATAATATATTAACTTGCTATAAATTTAACAAGAATTTTACAAATCACAAACGTTACTGCAATAACAATTTAAATCAGTTAAGCAGACATACTGCTTAACTCAACACATTAAAAAGTTGAAAACCGCTGAAGAGCATTATAATTTACAAATCTCTATCTGTATCAAAATCTTAGATTGGTACTGAACAATTTTTATCAATTATGAAGATGCACAATTAGAGTTAATATGTAACCTAGTGTATAAAGAGGAAGGCAAATAATAAGAAGTTACTGACAAAGTAGTTAATAAAGAGTAATACGTTAAAAATCGATAGTATAAATCTGTCAAGCTGTCTGTTAAAGTGATAGTAGTCCGTGATATGGTATAAATATGGTTAACGAAGTGAAGTGAAACAACCGTCAAAGAAAAGGTGTAGTCACGTCTGATAGTCAAAAAACCACTACAGGATTATAAGATTGTTAATTGTTAATAAGGAACCGAAAGAAACTCAAATTCATTTATTTGAGTAAATCAGTTATCTTGTTAATTGTTAATATGCTATTTTCTATGACCATTAAGTGTTAACATAGGTAAGGAAATAATTCGCAGGAACTACCGTCTGTGGTCGCTGTCAATAAGAAAATTGTCCATACAAAAATGTATAAAATTTAAGTGAAAAAAGAATTAATAGGATGTCTACCGAAATTATAATAAGCGGTAGGCAACCAAAGTTACATGAAAAATTAATCAAAAATATTGCAATCTCTTTATAAACACACTAGATCACAATAGAAATCAAATTTAGTTAATAATAATGATAAATTACCTTAGTTAAACACAGGTGAGAATAACCCATCTGTGACATAAGAAAAAAAAACAGATGATTTTTACAGGTTAGAATTATCGATCAAAGGAACAGTACAATCTTATTTCAATTAATTAATTAACAAATTCCACCAATTTGTAAAGATTGGTGATATACCAAATTGGTGATACTTCATTCTACTATACATTGGTTTGTTAAGGCCATATTATTTTGATTATCAAATCGCGTGTGCGAATCAAAATATCTTTGATTAATTTTATATTAAATTCAATTCTGTTAAAATACAACTATGCCATGAATTGATTGTATATGATTGGCAAAATATATCCAGATTTTATTCCACAATTATTATCATACACGTGGTCGGTGTATTTTTAAAATACAACACTGATCAACAGGTTATATTAAAATATTAAATTTTATATATTAAATTTTATCTGTAATTAAACGTAATATCGTAAATGACGCTGCTGACAGCATTAATCATTTATTTTACCTTTATGAAATTTTTATTCTAAAATGGCAGACGGCCATGTTATAAACTCATGCTTATAATTTTCACGCAACATTCATTCATCACTTATATTAGTTCTAAATTATTTACAAATATCTACTTAGCTGTTTTTGATTAATTGAAGATAATTAAAGCTCTGGGGGACTCCGATGGGCGATAATTATCCATAAAACCCCAGCTCGTCCCGAGATATGTGATTCCGTCTCGGCGATACTGGCTGCGAGCCGCGGTTCAAGCAAACTAGTAAGAATCGACATCAAGCCGATCACAAGAGGCACTTGGCAATGATAATGAATTACGTCGCACCGGAATTAAAACGAGCGCGCAACCATAGAGTATGAATATAAATTAGCATTGGCAACCTTAGATAAAGAATATTATCTGTTGTCATGAACTGTTCCATGACATTACTAACTTTCCATCGGATGCTCTTAGAGATTAGAGACCAGTCTAGAGTAGAGAAACTATTTGCAATACAGGTTAACATGTTTTTTTTGTTATAAAAAAAACCGATACTTGTTGCAAACCTTATCAGGTGATCATTTTACAATTAAGCGTCGAATGAAATTGGTCCGGAGTCGATATCATTCTTTGTTCTCGAGATATGCGAGACGAGAAACATTTTACAACAATTTTACAGCATTTTTTTTGTTACAAACAAAAAACCGCTATATGAAATTTCCTGCAAACCTAATCAGGCGTTCATTATATAATTAAGTGTCGAATGAAATTGATCCGGAATCGATATCATTATATTTTGTTCTTGAGTTATGCGAGCCGAAAAAACGTTCACCAACATACGAATGAACAAACGAACGTGCATATACACAGAGAGACAGATATCTCTCTAAAAACAGTAGATTCGGATTCTAGGGACCGCAAAACGTGCAAATATGTCCAAATTTTTCATTCGCAGAATCGAACCCATTACAGTAACTTCCAATGGGAAGTTAATAAACGGTAGTATTGCTTATCCTAAAGTTATAATAATTATTCTTATTAGTGTATAGCGAGATGTATAGTGTACACCGAAACAGGTAGACGCTAATGACCTCTGTTGTCGAGCGTCTATAATCTACAATTCATTCATTCATTCACCGAAACAATCAGCAGAATTAAATCGAAAATTAATCTTTTAGTCATTAGTGAATGTTAAAATGGGCTCCTAAAATATTATCAAAATCAGACGGGCAGGGCCGGATTTACAAAATTTATGAAAACACTAGTTTATACCGATACTAGATAGTGAAAAACTTTACTGAAGGGTGTATAAAATTTAGTGCAGATGCTTGACTGATAAAATGCATGCCAAATATTGAAATTACAAGAAAACTGTAAAAAATTATCTACATTTTATGGAATCATCGACGCATAAAGTATATTTATGCATGACCATTTTTTTAAATAATCATTAAATTTCGTTTGATTTCGTTTCCGCAAATGCGGAAGTTTTGCAACATTTTTTACTTCTGTTTTCGCTTCCACTTCTGCTTCTGCATTACCATGGATTAACTGATTTACTGATGGTTATAACAAAACTTTTCTAACAGCTTTAATATAGTATGACGAGAAAGTAAACAGATTACATGGAGAAGAGGCTGCTAAACTTCTCTTTTTGAAATACAACTTGCCTTTATTTTTTTATTATTATTGCCAGATTTTTCCAAAAATAAAAGTTTACCTATAAATATCATAACTGAGGATGTGTTTTATTATAAAAAATTAATAAATTCTATTTTCTAATAGTCATTGCACTTTTGTTTCCGATTCCGTTAAATAATATTTTAGAGTTCCGTTTCCGTTACTGTTTCCGTTATAACACTTTCGTTACATCACTAATAGATACGCGCGAAATGATTCATAAGCCCATTTTTATTATCTGGTTAACAAATTTCATAAAAAATCCAACGACGAATTTACTTATATTTAAGTCTTTAAGGTAACATTGAAATTCTGTATTAATCGATCAAATATCTAAGTTGAAGTTTCCATAAGCTTAACTTTACACTTACATAAGAGCGGTGTAACTGAACCTTGATGAAGACAAATGCTTAACAATGCAAAACAGAATATAGGTAGACGATATTATAAAAAACGAATACATAATATTTTAAAAATGTGTCAATTTGTAATTTTATCCTGCCACATTCGCACGTAAATTAAACCAACATAATTACAGATGATTTTGTAATATAATATAGGTTATGTAATACAGGTATCGTGTTTAGAGCTCCATTTTAACGACCTGTAGATATTTTCCTTGGAGCAAATTATTTTTAATTTAATCTGATATACACGCTCCTCCAGTTTATAACACCTATTTCACAGACACAGTGCGTCGTTAAGATTGTGCCGCGACTCCCCTGAGAGGTGTTAATTTTTTATAGCGCTTATATTATGGAAATAAAAACAACGAACCTGCATGTTTTATAACTTTTACTTAACAGTCAAATCTCAGCGTGATCTCGCACGTCTGCGCCCTCAAGGCAAAGTAGATTATGTAGAATTTTTTAATTTTCAGATAAAATTAGGTACTTACCTCTGTTATGTGTAAAAATATTGTATCTTCGTTTCAAATTGCATGTAGGTCATAGACCGTCAAATCTGCCTCTTTCCATTATACTCCTGCTCTAGCACTGGTCTCCCAAGATGGGCAGGATATTCTCTTTTTTTGTATAATTATTATATAAGTAAATTTGTATACCTATTTTATTTGAGGAATAAATAATTTGAATTTGATTTTGAATAGCAAACACTAGACAATTAGAACATTATTGTAAAGCACATAATCATCGATAAAATAATCTTATTTTGCCAAAAAACTTACCTACGTAACTCATTTTGCCTCAGATCAACAGATAGGTACATATACTATGACATACAGACTAGAGTGCAGTGTTTAGTGTAGAACAATCCATATAAAAAGATAAAAAACTCTGATCATCTGCGGCCAAATTCCTCGGACAGGTCAACCTTTTTTTTAAGTAGGTAGTCTTTTTTACCCCTACTCCTTTCCAGAATGACGTAATTGCCTTTTTAATGGCACCTTTTTCAATTTTTTTGCAGATTTGGATAGAAAATCAAATTCTGATATCAGCAATATCCCATAATTTGGCATTTGCACTGACATTTCTCGAGATATTTAATTGTTAAAAAAGTGAATAAAAATTCAATATAACTGCAGAATTTTGATTGTTAAATTGTGTTTTAAAGACCACCAACAGCTAAGGTAAATATCAGTTTAAATAACAAAAATCAAATTAAGTGTTCAAATTGGGTTCTGTCTACTTCTTGGCAGCTATCTCGAAATTTTGATTTCCCTTTTAACAATTAATATCTCTAGAACTGTTAGTGCCAATTTCCAATAATGACATATTAGTACGGCAGAAATTTGAAATTTGTGCCGAAACATCTATAGAGGGGTCTTTTGCGCCCCGCCGTTACTGTAATAGGGGAAATCTGAGATGGCCTCATAGCCAAAATTAAATCTTCATATATGTAGTATATGTGCCCCAAGTCGCATGTTTCTATCATTAATCGCGCAATTCATACAATTTTCTTCACCTATCTGCCTTACTATATTACTCACATCAAAATCTATTAAAAAAAAATGGACGGGTGCCATAAAAAAGGCGATGACATCATTCCGGAGGGGCAGTGGCGGATTCAGTAAGGATCAGGGGGTTCAAATCCCCCTGAAATGTTCGGCAACGCATAGAACGCATAGAAAAGGACATCCAAACCCTGTTATAAAAACTAAAAAATGACATAAACTTTAGCTAACAGATGCTAATTACTTATTAAATAAATATACAAAGTATGTATCAATATAATGTACTTGGACATAAATATTTTGACCCCCCCCCCCGAAATATTTTTCTGAATCCGCCCCTGCGGACGGGTATAGGTAAAAAGAAGACGACTATAAAAAAATGCGCGAAAAAAATAAGGCTGACCTGTCCGAGGATTTTGGCCGCAGATGATATGGGATTTTTTATGGATTGTTACACTCTAAACTTATACGCATTGTATAAATAAAAGATGTATATTAAACTTTACTTTTATAAGAATTCTGTTGTTACCTTTTTATTTCAATCAATAATTTATTTATTATACATCGAAAAGAATACTTTTAACCCCCGACAAAAAAACGGGGTGTTATAAGTTTAACGTTGTGTGTCTGTCTGTGGCATCGTAGCTCCCAAACGGATCAACCGATTTAAAAGCGGTTTTGTTTGTTTGAAAGATGGTATTTTCGAGATGGTTCTTAGCCATGTTTGAATGAAATCGGTTCAGACGTTTCCAATATTTTCAACTTTCATCACAATTTGTAATGTCTGTGGAATCGCAGCTCCCAAACGGATGGACCGATTTCAATGCGGTTTTATTTGTTTGAAAGATGTTATTTGCGAGATGGTTCTTAACTATATTTGATTGGAATCGGTTTAGCCGTTTCCAAGATTTTCAGCTTTCATCGCAATTTGTAATGTCTGTGGCATCGTAGCTCCCAAACGGATCAACCGATTTAAAAGCGGCTTTGTTTGTTTGAAAGATAGTATTTGCGAGATGGTTCTTAGCCATGTTTGATTGAAATCGGTTCAGCCGTTTCCAAGATCTTCAGCTGTCATCACAGTTTTACAGCTAGAAATTTCGAGTTTGAGCTCGAATAATCAGTTTTAGATTAGTTAGTTTAAAAAGTATGAAAAAAATTAAATTAAAAATTTTAAAAACCCCCGACGCAAAAAAGTAAACCTTTAAAAAGTGAGAAATAATCAATATCTACTATAATATCTGGCCCGATGCACCGTCTATTCTTTCGTTTAGATGAAATATTTTGTTCGTAAATGCGTCGGGGACCATGACTGTAAAAAAACACCAATGTCTCAGCGGTCCCCGATGCATTTACGAATAAAATATTTCATCTAAACGAAGAAATAGACGGTGCATCGGGCCAGATATAGTAGATATTAATTTTTTTTCACTTTTTAAAGGTTTACTTTTTTGCGTCGGGGGTTTTTTAAATTTTTAATTTAATTTTTCATTAATATAGAAGCAGTCTATTATTCATTTCTAAATTTGTAGTACACGAAAATAAAATAATATGTTTTTGCTACTGTACAAGTACTAATTACTAGAACACAAAAACTTGGATGTTTTAACCAACTACTTCTCATATTACACAATCTTTTTTGTACTTTTGTCTTATAGACCAGGAGTCAAGCATTTTGGAGTGGAAAAAATTCCTACACGAAATTTTTTTTACACATTGGTTCCTTTGGGTGTTCTCAATAAATCCTGAAGTTTTCCTCCTCCAACGAAGTGTGCTGCTCCCCTGGGGGGTTGGGGAAGAGATGAAAATCAGGTTTTACCGGATTCATATTTTTTTCTTAACTCTACGACAAAAATAGTTGTTAATTTTGATCTTACAGAGTGCGCGCGTATCGTAAAAATTCACTCCCATCATTTTTTCATAACGCGCCAGAAGAAATATAACTTGTAAAATTTTCTGAGGTGACGTACTTCTTCGCTTTCCGCTCAGCCTCCTAAATTAAATTAAATTGCGTTTTAAAGACCACCAACAGCTAAGGTTATTTGGGCCTAGCACCAATTCATATTTTCAATTCATTTTTTTTTAATAATAAATATTGAAAATTCAATTGACACTTACCAGCTCTCGGGCTACAACCCGGGAACCATGGGGACTTGTAAAAGAGGAACCATAGCAACGCCATATAAACAACAGCACCGCTACACGCTCGGCCATTATCAAGCCCTCAGCCTCCTAAAGTCACACCGCGATGATAGATTTTAAGTCACTCATGGATAAATTAGCTATCCACCAGTAAAAGTCCTGTTAAAATTAGTTCTGCAATTTAAAGTACAGGGCGGCACAAACAAATACACATGACCGCAGCCGAGTTGTCACCCATCAGGTAGTTTTCAGAGATCTCTTAAAAGTTCATAGGTCTCCTGGCCGCAGTCGAGTTGTCGCCCATCTGGTAGCTGGTTATAATATGTTTTCTCTAAAATATTTTTGTCATAAATAGGGATGTGACATTGAGTAAAAAAAATCGATTATTTAATAATCGATTTTTCTCTTTTAAATATAAATCGATTATTTAATAATCGATTTTTCTCTTTTAAATATAAATCGATTATTTAATAATCGATTTTTCTCTTTTCAATATAAATCGATTTGTAAAAAATCGATTTTTGAAGAAATAATCGATTTTTGTGGAAAAATCGATTTTTTCTATTATTCGAAAACAGTCATACAGATGGCGCCATTTTCCGACTGATTAGTTTACGTTTAGTGAATTTATTTTACGTTTTTTCATTCGTCGCACAGATGGCGTTGTTTACAAAAATCGATTAAAACGTGTAATTTGTAAATGTTGGCTGCATTGGGTTTCCCAAAGCCTATATTTTTTCTTAATATTAATAAAAAAAAAAAAAAAAGTGTACCTAATTTATATAATCGATTTAAAAGTGTTATAATTTATATAATCGATTTATAAAAAATCGATTATTATTATTAAAAAAATCGAATGTCAAAAATCGATTATAAGAAAAAAATAATCGATTAATATAAAAATCGATTATTTTTTCACATCCCTGGTCATAAATAGTCTTACTTGAATTACAGCTTCATTGTCTAATATAAGAATCTATCTGAAAATTTAATGACATCGATAAATAAAATCTTGGGCTGAGTAGAATAAATGGAAGCATTTAGTTTATAAGAATGATATTATGATTCACAAGTGTTCGTAATTCTTTGAAGTAACGAGGAATTTTCAGTCCAGCGAATCATCAATATATACCTATGCAGAAACAAACTAGTCCAGAAATTTCGTTAAAGCAGTCGATGTTGGTTGAATGCTGGCCAATTCAATGGCAAAACATTCACCAACATCTGCAGAGCCAAAAATGGCAAGCCAAAAATATAAGATTAATATTTTTAAGTTTCCGATTCGCCTTTATTATACTCGATAGCTAATCCAACTTCTTTTATTTTTTTGTACCAAGATTGTCCCAGATACAAACGGCAACCTCGAATTAACGTCTGAGGAAAAACGCACGAATTGCTTTGTGAATTGCAACTTCATAGTCCATCTGTAATTTTTAACGGAGAAAATTTGCACACTTTGCTTTTTTCTTCTTTTAAGTACAGTCTTGTATGTTGAGAATTGTTTACTTGAGACCACTTGTAAACTCATTTTCGCAAAAATTTAGACAGAACTAGAATAACTAAAATACTGTATAATGAAATAACAGCTTATTGGCAGGTAATGGTTATCAACTACCCGATGCATTTGGAAGACAATTTACCTATGCCTGGGAGAGAATTTACCTATTAATTTTTCTACCTAAGGTGCCCTGGTGACAACTAGTCTCTAACCATATACATTGCACCCAACTACATAACCCTCCTTAGTCTGGCAAAAAAATATTTGGATTGAGGTAATTATAGTTGAATTCAGATAGTCCTATTTGAATTAAATAGTACCTACCTAAATAATATCTTAGTTGATGAAACCTTATTTTAGCTAAGAGATTTGGGTTGACGAACTCATATTTGCATTGTAATAGTCCTCTTTAGGTTAACGAAAATCTAAAAAGTTTTCGTTGAATTATTATTATTATTATTATTCATACATGATCTAGTTCAAATATTCATTTTAGAGGCTGATGACCCCAACTGTCGAGCGTCTATAATCTACAAACTAATCCTGGTTTCGATTCACTCAGTCGTTTGATCAGCATCGTGCTGACAGATAAATAGACTTCAAGTAGGTAGACTATTGTAAAATACCATTCCCTCTTGTGGAGTTAGAATGGTAAAAAAGAGAATGGTTTTCTTCCCCAAAAGTTTCGTTGCCGTTGACTTAAATAAAGTCTCCTATTCTTCCTTTATTTGTTGTCTTTAGAGAAAGAATTGTCGGCAACTTCGGATTTCTAAATAGCCTGTTCTTAGGTATATCTGACTGTATATTGATTAAAATGTCTGTTGTCACTTCGCTGAATATTTAAATCTAGGTCTTGTTGTTCGAACAAGCTCGGAAACCGTAAAGATAAAGTTTATAATTAATATTTAATAGTGCAGTATTAATGTTCTAGTTTTGTTATTCGCGTATGGGAGCGATTACGCTTTTGTGAAAAATGTTATTTAACGAATGCTTATTATTTGAATCGCTTTGAATCTACGCACGGATTCATAAACCCGCGTTGATATGAATATCTTTTTTTTCAATTTAAATGAAATGCTTTCACAGAATTTAACAACCACTGAAATATTTAATTATGTAAGCATGACTGAATTGCAAAAGGTTTTTTTTATGCACATGTGTTCTAAAACTGTATTTTGAGTGAATTTTTCAGTTTAAA
Organism: Mongoloraphidia duomilia; assembly: GCA_039654895.1. Taxonomy (NCBI): domain Eukaryota; kingdom Metazoa; phylum Arthropoda; class Insecta; order Raphidioptera; family Raphidiidae; genus Mongoloraphidia; species Mongoloraphidia duomilia. The sequence continues at coordinate 35,449,175 of CM077518.1, read as the reverse complement.
TTTATAAATTCTTTGATTCTTGCGATTTGTACTACAATGTTAATCGGCATATCATCATCAATATTTATTTTATAACTATAAAATTAATTTAAAGCTATAAAAAATACAAGCGAAGTACATGAAAATAGTCAACATGATTTGAGATAAAATTTAAATTTATTAATTTAGGTATCTCAAAATTCATACACAATATTTTTATGTACATCAGAACCACGATTAATGGTCACTCGATTATTCTCGCGCAAATAAGCACAAAGATAAAGTCGGTAAAAGAAACTATTAGTGCATGCTTCATGGGTACTTCTGTCTGCAAAATATGAGGATCACAAACTGTTTTGTTATACGTTTAGTTGAGACAAATGTTGCCGAGCCCCCGTGTAGTCCTTTATATCTCCCCTCACCTCTATAACCCATGCTCACACAATTTTTCACAAAGGCGACTTTTAAAGAATATTCACCAAATCAACATTAATACTTGACATTGAAAATAAGCATGAGTGAGGAACATTTCAAAATTCCACCCTTAAAGGAGTAAAAACGTTATATTTGGATAATATTATGTTCCTATTATAACGTAGGCCCCACTAAGAAATGTTGGTGAAAAGAGTAAAATGTGTTTTTCAGAGATTTAATCATTCCGTCCATACTACTGACCTTTGAAACATGAAATTTGGAGGATATAATATTCCTGTTATAACGTAGGCACACATTAAAAATGATTTTTCAAAAATTCACATCTAAGAGGGTGAAAAAGCGTACATGATTACATCAGTAAAAAAACACATTTACCCCTTTAAGGGTTGAAATTTGGAAAAAAAGCTTTTCTTAGTGGGCGCCTACGTTATAAAAGAAATGTTTTCTCAAAATTTTATGTTTCAAAGACCAATAGTATGGATAGAATGATTAAATCTGTAAAACAACTCATTTACACTTTTTCATACCCCTGGAGGTGGAATTTTGAAAACCCCTTTCTTAGAGGATGCTTAAAATATATTCTCCAAAATGCATGCTCCAAAGACTAAAAGTACGGACAGAATGAATAAATTTATAATAACACAATTACTTCTTTTCACCCCCTTAGGGGTGGAATTTTGAAAAAACCTTTCTTATTGGGTCTCTTTCGTTATTACATTATAGAAGAAATACGTTCTCAAAAATTCATGTTTCAAAGCTTCTGCTACGGCAACTTCCTCAAAACTGTGGCGCGAAGATGTAAAAAAATACAGGACCATATTTTTTTCTAACAACTTTAATAATACCAAACTCTGTGACCTCTAGAACCTATCAGACGCCAATTGCCCCAGATTTCAAGTCCGTATAATAACTGAGAATAATAATAATTGAGAATATTGTGTTATATATTGTGCGCTAGATTAAGGGGCACAATGTTCCAAGTATTTTTTCGCATATTTACTTTTTGCATATATTAATTTTTGTCGGACCACGCACAGTGAACGGTTTCGTAGTCGGAAAGAACGTATCCGCCATGTTGAATTTTTAATGATTTTTGATTTCTCGTAATTATCACCTTAAACACTATCTATGTTCCAAATGTCAAAGCTCTAGCTCGATTGGAAGTAGCCTAGGTTTTAATTCATGTCAGAATCCGCCATGTTGAATTTTCATTGATTTTTGATTTTTCTCATAATTATCTCCTTAAGCACTTTCTATGTTCCAAATTTGAAACCTCTAGCTCGATTGGAAGTACGTACCCTAGATTTATGATGATCTATCAGTCAGTCAGTAATTATGATGATCTATCCCTCAGGAGTGCCACTCCTATTATATTTTTTCGTAATTTCACTACACCATTGTACATAGTGGTTCATAGAAGACACCTACCTTCCAAATTTCATCTATAGTATAGTGCCAATATTCTCCGAGTAAAATGGCTGTGAAAATTTAAAAAGATTAAAGGTTGTTTTTCTTAGCTCTATCAAGATTCAAGCTACAACTTTAGCAAAAAAAATGAAATAAAACAATAGTTTAGACACTTGTTACTACAATAATTTTATTCGTGAATGTACATTTCAAGAGCTAAGCTCTCATCTTCAGCACGAACAAAATTATTGTGGTAAGAAGTGTCTAAACTATTGTTTTATTTTGTTTAAAACCACAGTGCTCTGAATATTCCTAAAAAAATGATTTCAACATTTTTTTTAGCTAAATGAGCTTTATTACCTCTGACTACTGGACTGATTGGTATTTTGCAAAATATTGAGAGCTGCTGATCAAACCCATATTCAAACTAAATAAAAGTGTATGTTTTATCAACTCAAATCGTATATGCATTCTATTTACTACAAAAGTCATTTCAAAAGGTTAGTTCCATGAATTTTCAATTATATTAAGCTCAAATTCAAACAGCAGAAACTGCATAGGAACATTGATTATAATTATTTCACAAGTATAACTCGTTATAAGTATTCACAAATACAAATTCATTAATCAAATTACGAATAACTAATTATTTTTCATAGTATCTTTGTTAACGCAACTACGTTAGTTTAATTTACACATATTTTTATTAGAATTATGTCGGGTTTATCGTACATTTAACACGCTGTTTTGTTAATCGTAATTAAATTTTTACACATAAAACATACCCAGTAAATATAGAAACAACAGCGAATTAACATAACAGCGTGATTAAAATGTACGATAAACCATGGATAAACCCGACATTAGTCATTATTTTAATTAACTGGAAATTCGGGCATAATATGTCCGGAGTGCCAAATGCTACCCAGATCGTTTTTGTAGCAAACTGTATTAGGTTAAAATTTAGTAATAAATATTTTCGTCGAAAAGTTCACCGTCTTCGAGATATGTATTTGCTAAAAACAATTTTCCTTGACCTCTGACCCCGCTTAATTAACTCCACAGGTGTCGGATCTATATAGTCCTACCAAGACGCACATTTTTAAAAGTAGGTATTTTTTTAGAACTAGAGCTCTGCCAATGTTACAGTATTTACTAGCTTTTTCCTGCGGGTTCGTCCGCGTGGACTAAAATATTTGTATAATTCACTTTTTAGCTGAGAACAGTATATATAGCAATAGCCATGGAACTTGAACAAAATGATGACGTTTTAGCTGTCAGAATAATTTCTAATCATTTTGTTTAAGTTCCATGGCTATCGCTATCTATTTTTGAGGTAATTTTGACATTTTCATATCAAATTTCTGCCGTTACAAAGCATGCAAAATTAATTTTATTTAACGATTTAGATGCAGAATTTTATGTTCCAAAACTTTTATTCGAAGATATTTTCCTAAAATAATTAGGGAAGCAAGAAATCGCAAAAGTTTGATTTTACGGGTTAAATCCCTATTACCCGCAAAACAATTCAGCACCCTGTATAATGATAATTTTTAACTTTTAATACATCGCAAACAATAAATAGTTATAACTCTGGAACCAGTACACAGATTTTAAAAATATTCAGTTCCAATTAGCGCCTAAAAATTAAATCAATAATATCTTTTATTTATTGTTACTGTTTCAGATGCCCCTCCTGTTCTGCTGTACAGTTTTATAGAGCAAACCCTGCAGCCGGGGCCAGCTGTCTCGTTGAAGTGCAGTGCCACTGGGAATCCCACACCGCAAATATCGTGGTCGCTTGACGGATTTGCATTGCCGACCAATGGAAGGTAAGCTTGGAGCTAATAAATACAAATGGTTTACACTTTATTTCAATACTAATGATATTTGTGCGAAGCGGAAAATTAAATAGTAAATATAATATGTCGACCCAATGTTTGTAAGGAGATTTTTTTGATTACCTATTAATATTCTTTGTTCAAAAGACACAATATTTTTAAATTTAGAAAATTCAAAACCACTTACTCCGCAAAAAAGCGAATTCTCTTACGTTTTTTTACTTTTTTCCCTAAACGTAAACTTAGTTCAGGCATAATATTATGATTACAAGGTTGCAGTGGTTTTAGGAATGGACATGCTCATAAAACAATGAACGCCCTAAATCGTGCCTTTGGTCCCATATCGATATCTTTAAAAATTGAAAAGTTATAGGTAGTCAAAGTTGAAATCATTATAGAGTTTTACATGTTTTTTTTGACACATTAAAAAAATTGTGAACATAATAGATATCCTAGCCAAACTGCCTCCACCGATTTTCATAATAATTATATTGAAGACTTAGGTTTGCTGTGGTAATGCAGTCATTAACCAATGAGATATTTTTAAGAAATTTTGATGGTATATTCGTTTATTTTATGATTAATAATTTACCTAATTTGATTTGCTACGACGGCGTAGGGCAATTATCTTACTAACTACTTAAAATTAAGTTTCATGTTATTTTTACAAGCTTTTATTTAACTTGCTGGTGCTAATTAGTATGTGTGGGTGAAATCTTGCAAGTCAATTTTAAACGAATTCCACGTAGTATCCGATCGAATTGAAATTTTGTACACGTATGTATTTCCGATGACAATACATGAATAAATTGTTTTTAGAATTAAATTCAACCCCTAAGGGGTTCAAACGAGGGTGTAGGGTTTTTTTGACTAATCAACGCCCAGGCCAAATCGCTGACGCTAGAAACTTGAAATTTGAACAGTAGGTTCCTTTTCTGACGTAAGCATCCACCAAAAAGAGATTTTTCGAAATTCAACCCCGAGGGGGGTCAAAAGGGCGTAAAATTTTGAAAGAACAAAATGAACAAAATAAAATGTTAGTAAAAAACTTTTTAGAGATATGCTTTTCTTTAAATGTACTAAAAAGGAAAAAACAATTTTTTATAATTTAGTTCATTATTATTATAAAAGCGGTGGTTGCGACTTATAAACTGTCATAGAATTTACAACTCACGCTTTTATAATAATTACGAACCTAAATTATTAAATATTATTTTTTTCCTTTTTAGTATATTTCAACAAAAGCTTGTCTCTAAAAAGTTTTTTTAACTAAGTTCAATAAAAAAATACATTTAAAAACAATTAATAAAATTGTATGCTTTGTTACTTCAAACGTGTTCCTGTAGATAAGTTCAAGATTGCCCCGTGTGTAGGGTAGATTTGAACATTTAGATTCCTCTGGGAAAATAATACAGTTACTAGTATTTTCGTCATCAAACCATATTAACTTTGTAAACAGATAACCACTTTATCTATCAAAGTAGAAAATATAACAGATTATATATTCAAAGCTATAGACGAAAGTTTGAAAAAATGTTTAAAGCTACCCCCCCCCTCCCCCTACGCACATGTTATACAGAGAATACAAATAAGTACTGCAAAATTGTAAATACCGGAAACATCCTAAACCAGACGTAAATGCAAATTACTTGTAGCATTATAGTTGTTTGTTAAATAAATGTAGAAACACGGTCTTTAAAATATAAAAATTCTGATATAGGTATTTTAACATCACATTCTAAAATTCCCATAACCGATTTAATTTCATTTTTGAGAAATAACATTAGCCATTATAGCATACTGTTGAGCGTTAAAGTATAGTTGTTTTGTAAAAAAAAACTGTAAAAAACCTTTAAAAATAAATTATATACTATTTATACTAAGGAATCTTTATATTAGTTCAATTAGAAAATAATTGACCCCCCTGAAAGCAAGATAATTTTTGTTGAAAATTGCATTTTTAACATGCTTATTATAGGGAAAGCTCTAAAAAATGTCACATTAATAAATTTTTCAATAAGAAAAGAAATCCAGCCAATTGAACGCAGGACCATTCCAACTTCAAAAATACTGACATTTGACATATTATAATAAATAAAATAAAATGTCTGTTGATGTGTGCGATGACGCGGGTAACGTCTAGTATTAAATATTTATAATATATTTGATTTTCGTTTTTAACAGATCAATTTCTTCAGAAACAGCTGATTTTTTTATTTTCAAAATATTTACGAAACTATACAGTTCAGAAAAATAATTTGTTGTACAAAACATACTTGCAAAAATGAATAGAATAAATAAACCGTTTGAAAAAATATTGTAACACCACGTCTTAAAAGCCACGCCACCACTGGTGCATCTTAGAAAATGGGTGAAGTACGAACGACGGTGTAGATACACACACACAAGATGGCAGTGGGACGTGTCGTCTCAATAATATATGTTCAAACCATGTCATCTTTTTCTAATATTTTGAGAGTGAATTTAAATAAGTTATGAAATACCATTTGTGAATTAAATGTATAATTAAATATAACATGAAATATTTAGCTGAATCTGTCAGCAGAATATATCAATGTTATAATATACCATTTTAATAGAAAAAAAACAACGTTATAATACATATCTCTTCTACGCTTTCGTCGATTTTCCCCAAAAACTATAATTCTTTTTTTACATATTAAAAATCCTACCAAAATTTGGTTTCGATTCGCTCAGCCGCTTGACATGTATCGGTGTATAGTGCTCACCTAACAGACTTTTTCCAAAAATATAAAATTTTGAAAAGTGAATTTTGACATAAATTAGTATCTACCATTCCCCACTTGTGAAGTTGGGATGGCTATAGATTTTAAAAAAAATTCAATGCATGGCTGAAAATGTTAGTAAAAAAACGATAATTATTGACCACGTGGAGTTTTAAAAATGCAATAACAAAATGATAAAAACAACTGAACCAGTCGAACGATGATGTTAGACGCTCTTTGAGTCTATAGTACAGTATAATATACATATAAGTACGACTGTAGTCAGTGTAAGTAGTTATATAAAACACATTATTGCATGAAAATAATTGATTATTTAATTCACAGGATTCTGTGGAAATTCCAACTAGCTATTTCTTACCGTTTGTGAGCCTTGTGACAGACGGACTGACAGACATCTGAGGCTCAGTAATAGGGTTCCGTTCGAAAGTACGGAACCCTAAAAAGACCATTAAATTAGTCGACGTGTACGTGCGAAAATAAATATTCGTTGCGTGTGTGTGGTACACTACCATTTAAAAGTTTTAAGTCTTTATCGTTTCTTCATCCAACCTTCTAACGTTGATATAGACTCAAATGTTTTAGCGTTGGTGAGTACCAAGACAATTACTGTAAAAATGAAAAAATATAGTGTAAATCCAGCTTTATTTGTGTCAGTGCAGCGACCTCTGAATGTAAGCACGTCGCCGTACGTAACTGCCTCCACCTGCATCGATCGCGAGCGACATTAAATTATTACAACAGCCTGCAAACGTAACTGCAGAAAAAATGACACATTGCACACACTGATTCTATCAAAATTAAATTTGTGTGATTTGATGATTAAATAAACGCCCTCGTTTCATTTTTATTATCTCCCCTAAAATATGAGGAAACGGAACGTACAAACTACTCTTAAATTTCACATCTTTTGAAGAAGATTAAAATGTTTATTTTTTAAGTTACAAAAATTAAATTAATGTTAAATTTAAAAAAAATTACATTTATATCCTCCGTATAAATCTTGTTAATGTAAATTTTGTAATTTATGCTTCTTATAGCTATAGGGTGATTCAAGAAATGTTGCCTTAATTATCTACATACGTATAAACCTTTGTCTTGTAAATTTGAACACATTTATATTATGTACTGTTCATGACGAATAGCACCAATCAAGGGCGTACGCAGAATTTTTTCAGAGGGGAAAGAGTCATGAGAGTAGACACGGGCATCCCGTTTAGTATACTGCAATTATCTCATAAACATTAGTCCAAATGTTCTAAGTGCAATTCGGGGAATTTTCAGGAGCCAAAGTTTAAAAACTCGGGTCGCAGTGCCAAAACCCTGCCGACAATATAGTGTATTTGCTAATACTGGCATTGTGGCTTTATTATGTTTGTTTTTGGACAAAATAAAAAATTTAACCCCTTAATACATCCCTTAAAATAATATTTTTTTTCTTAATTTCAATATTTTTATCAATGCAATCTCGGTACCAAATTAAATACACCCTTCAGTAAGTAAAATACTATCCGCAAACTAGTGTTTTCATAAAATTTGTAAGTCCGGTCCTGTCGGGCCGATTTTATTAAAATTTTAGCAGTACATTTTAATCATTACTAAAGGGTTAAATTTCAATTTTGAAACGATTCTGAGAATTTTTTCGGCATTTTTGGGCCCAAAAACATTTTTTAACCCGTAAAAACCACCCTTAAAATGGTCCGATTGGGCCCATTTTAAATAGGCTTCGTGCGGTGATGGATTTCAACGTGACTACCAAATTTCGTCAAAATCAATTAACTCTTTCAAAAGTTATAGCCCGCACACATATATATGTATATATATATCCAAATATATAAATATATATATATACAAATATAAACAGACATTTTCAAAAATGGTGCCAAAGTGTTCAGGAGACTATGAAACGTCGAGAAATTTTGGTCCGACCCCTAGGTCCCGCCATCCGACCGACGCCAATAGTGTATGTGCCATATGGCAAATACACTAATAACGAGAATTTAAAGGGATTGGTATGAAGTAACCTTCATGCACTTTCACATTTTATTCCATTATTCCAGATTCCGTAGAGGAAGCTGCCCTCTGCTCCCCTTGCGCACGCCCTGTTGGCTGTAGGCTTAATAATTTAGCGGACGCCCCTTCCCTTTATTTCTTCTTATGTAGTCTAAACTGAAGATACTGTACCAGTGTGATAACGATATGCAGGACTGGGGATTACCCCAGACTAATAACTATTGAGAAAAGTAAAGTGCAAGAGGTAAGAGGGGAAAGACTAGAAGCAGTGACTTGATCAGCAAAGTTTTAAAAGAGGCTGCTGTATCATGACTGAGACAATGCTGATTTCATTAATTATTTGACTCAGTGCAAAAATAATTTTGTAATAGCTATAGCTGACTATTAACTAAAACATGCATATTTTTCTATTTGACTGTTCATATCTGTATTTCTTCAGTTTTATGAATTAATAAAAATTTATTATTATTATTATTAAAACATGCATTGATCATCAATATTGTTGACTTTCGTGTTTTTATACAATCTAACTAATATTATAAATGTGAAAGTTTGGATGTAAAGATGTATGGATGTTTGGATGTTTGTTACTCAATCACGCCAGAACGGCTGAACGGATCTGGATGAAATTTGGCACAGAGATAGATTATAGTCTGGAATAGCACATAGGCTACTTTTTATCCCTGAAAAATTTGCGGTTCCCGTGGGATAGATTTGTTTTTGTTTTATCTCTGGAACTACTAAACCGATTCTAAGAATTCTTTCACTAATAGAAAGCTACGCAGGGTGGGGGAGATTCTCGCGGGGGATAACAATTTAGGGGGGAAGATTCTCGCGGGGGGATAACAAATTAAGGGGGAAGATTCTCGCGGGGGGATAACAAATTAGGGGGGAGGATTCTCGCGGGGGGATAACAAATTAGGGGGGAAGATTCTCGCGGGGGGATAACAAATTAGGGGGGAAGTTTCTCGCGGGATGATAACAAATTAGGGGGAAGTTTCTCGCGGGGGGATAACAAATTAGGTGGGAAGATTCTTGCGGAGGAATAACAAATAAGGGGGAAGATTCTCGCGGGGGGATAACAAATTAGGGGGGAAGATTCTCGCGGGGGGATAACAAATTAGGGGGGAAGATTCTCGCGAAGGATAACAAATTAGGGGGAAGATTCTCGCGGAGGAATGACAAATTAGGGGGGAAGATTCTCGCGGGGGGATAATAAATTAGTGGTGGAGATTCTCGCGGACAAATAACAAATTAGGGGGGTAGATTCTCCCGGGGTGATAACAAATTAGGGGGGAGAGTCTCGCGGAGGGGATAACAAATTAAGGGGAGAGAACCTCGCGGTGGGATAAAAATATAGGGGGGAGATTCTCGCGGTGGGATAACAAATTAGGGGAAAGATTCTCGCGGGGGGATAACAAATTAGGGGGAAGTTTCTCGCGGGGGGTAACAAATTAGGGGGGGAAGATTCTCGCGGAGGGATAACAAATTAGGGGGGGAGATTCTCGCAGGGGGATAACAAATTAGGGGGGGAGATTCTCCCGGGGTGATAACAAATTAGGGGGGATATTCTCGCGGTGGGATAACAAATTAGGGGGGAAGCTTCTCGCGGGGGGATAATAAATTAGGGGTGGAGATTCTCGCGGGGAGATAACAAATTAGGGGAAGAGATTCTCGCGGGGGGATAACAAATTAGGGGGGATATTCTCGTGGGGAGATAACAATTTAGGGGGGGGGAGATTCTCGCGGTGGGATAACAAATAAGGGAGGAAGATTCTCGCCGGGGGATAACAAATTTTGCGCTGCAGGAGTTCCTTATATAGGTATCGTAGGTGAGCAATAATCTATAAATAATATTCGAGCGAACGAGCGAAGCGAGTGAGTAATATATTAATGATATGCAAGCGAACGAGCGAAGCGAGTGAGTAATGTATTAATAAAATCCGAGCGAACGAGCGCAGCGAGTGAGTTATGTATTATAAAATTCGAGCGAATAAACACTACCAGCCCGGCTTCGTTTCGCAGGAGAAGAATTTCTCGTAAAATACGTGGGCGAAGCCACGGGTAACGGCTAGTATAATATATGATTTGAAATTTGTAAATAAGGACCTGAAAACGAATCCTGTTAAAATTGCGACTGTACATATGGAGGTATTAAGAAATCCTCGTTGACTTTGACACCAAAACTGATTTCTGATGAAAATGATTTTTGGAATCGAATTGAGTAAGTTTGTCCATAAAAGAGAAGTAGAGAATATGTCTAATCGCTATTAACAAACTTACATTTTCTTAACAATGATTATGCTATAAGTTAGTTTTGCAAACAATCTTCTAAAGAAAACACACACATACATACATAATATTATACATATGTGTTATATCACCGCAGGCCATTGTGAGTCTCACCGCAACATACAGCGGTGATCGCGAGGATTAACTGGAGGCCGACCGCTGCTGAATGGTGAACCAAATGTTAAGATGAATATAATTTCGTATTTGTAACATTACTTCACACGTATACTCTACAGAGTGCCATTTTATCATATAAATCCTGACGGAAAAATAAATTATAATTTAAAAAAACTAAAAAACACGCTTTAATGAACTAAAAAGTAAAAAATAATTAATTTTATTGTAAAAAAGCGTGGGGTAGTATGAAAATATGATACAAAGCACCCCACGCTTTTTTACAATAAAATTAATTATTTTTTACTTTTTAGTTCATTAAAGCCTGTTTTTTAGTTTTTTTAAATTATAATTTATTTTTGCTTTTTAGTCCTGGAGATCCTGGTCAGGATAATGGGACAAACTTATGGAATTATTGTATTGTAATCGGTCCTTGATAAGTGTGCAAAGTTTCAGTTCAATCTGAAGTTTTTTACTTTTTTTTTTTAGTCCTGGAGATCCTGGTCAGGATAATGGGACAAACTTATGGAATTATTGTATTGTAATCGGTCCTTAATAAGTGTGCAAAGTTTCAGTTCAATCTGAAGTTTTTTGCTTTTTTTTTTTTAGTCCTGGAGATCCTGGTCAGGATAATGGGGCAAACTTATGGAATTATTGTATTGTCGTCAGTCCTTGATAAGTGTGCAAAGTTTAAACTAAATCTGACCGTTCAAAGTTGGTCAAAATCAAGTTCAAAGAAGTCGGTTACAAACTGACAAACAAGCAAGCACGCACGCAAGCCCGCAAACATACAGGTGAAGTAATATAAGCGTGTTAATTAATAAAAGCCTACTTTCGATGAAAAAATAGTCAGTCAATTAAGGCTCATTGAAATAAATTCTTTATATTTTTCATTACTAAACATAATCATTATAACAAAAAATCAATGTCATGTTATGAAAAAAGTTTTTTTCATTGATACAGCCAACGTACCCTTTTGACTCATTAACTAACAAGACTAAACGGCAATACCTAGTAGGTATACTGATATTATTTAGGATACAGACAGGCACGGCGGTTTTAACCGAAACGTTTAACGAGTCGGTTAACAAAGTCGATACGCCGTGTAATAAAACATAATAGTGTAAAACACACACAGCGGTGCCGTTCGGTTCGTTTCGTGCGGCGGTTTTGAAACAGCTTCGGTTGGTGGTTGTTCTGAGAAATCGCTTCTGTTTTATTACTTGAGGCGTAGGGTTTTTCAATGTGTTTAGATAGTTCAGTTCAGACACGTGCGTTTTTTGGCTCGTTTTGTTTAGAAATGGATGGAAAAAAATTTGATACAGAAAAACTAAATAAGCGAAATAGAAATTCGACTGGCACTTTGGGATATGAAGAAAAAGGAATACAACGATAGAGTTTTGAGAAGAAAGAAATAGTATTTTGTGACATCCTAGTGAAATGGAAAAATTTTCTCGGTCTCTTTGCACTTCAGCAAACAACGTATGAAAATGTCCTTTTTGTTGCTTTTCTTCTATAATTGGACGTATTTACATTGTCCTTTTTCTTTTTTTTTTATTAATTTTCCAATACAAATACACTATAGCGACAAATAAATAACGTCATCCATAGTTCCTGAGCGTCTATAATCCACAGATCTCCCATCCATATTCTATAGTGCACACCGCACCGTATCTGTTAGAAAGCTTCGGTTAAAACCGCCGTGTCTGTCTGTATCCTTACTGTTGAGGGAGAATTAAAGAATATTAGGCTAAAGGTTTTATTTCTACACTAAACAAAGATTTGTAAATTCCTTAAAGAATTTTGCATCCACAAGCACCCTAAACTTCAGGTTCGTCACCGTCACACAAGATATACTTGCGGAGCAAGGTGAAACTATAACCGCGTCTCAAACCATGAAATGGGATATTACAATGAGTTTGGGTCGTGCGCACGGAGTATACGGAGCGACTCAATAAGCACAGCCTTTTGCATGCGGCAGACTAGTAACTCAGCATTACGCTGACATGCCGGGATAGCTTTTATATTTGCCAACAGTGACGGTTTGGCTCCACCAAGAACACCAACTATAAGAAAGTCTTGATATTTTGAACGCTTATCAGTCTCCTTCGCGACTATATTCGTTTCAGCAGGAGCTGAGAACTCGATGACCTACATAATAATAATAATAAATAATAAAAATTTTTATTGTCATAGTATAAGAATAAAAAATACACAAAAAAATTTACAATATTGTTATAATCAGTGTTCCTGATACCACTGCAATTTTTGGTTTTAAATTAAAATTTTCATAATATTGAAAGCCAAGTTTATTTATAGGAAAAACTATATCAGGCTTTGTAGCTGAAAGTTGCCTGGTCTAGAAAATCTTACATGATTCATTCTCGATAACGAACTCCATATCGCCAGGAACATGGGTAGAACGGGAATTTTATCAATACCGTAATGATGCCTTAAGTGGTAAAGACTCTTAGAGCAGCATTTTGACGATGGATGTAGACGCAACTTGCATAATAACTGCATGCCGATATGAGATGCATGAGCGTCTCTGGATAACTATACGGCGGTACACAAGAGTGTTGATAACGCCATCTTGACATGCCAAAATAAATCCCTCAGTTTCAGACTTCCAGCTGACCTCAGGAAGGCAAACGTCAGATCCTTCGATAAACCACACGTAGCGATGTTCTTATAATAAATCCCATGCATTGGTTTATCGATATGTTGTTTGAGCAGGATTTTTTGCTCTGACTTCTTTATCAAGGCTGAGTTCATTTGCTGCTCTGTTTGCTGCTTGAAACAGAAACGCCCCAAATCCTGCATATTCGTGATCACGCACGAGCTGTAGAAGCGGGTTCGAACTGTTACAAACCACAATAGCAGTACCCAGTACAATTGTAATAATAATAATAATAATAATAATAATCTTTCTTTATTAAAACACCAATAAATTGGTTATAATAGCGTCCACAATACAATATTAAAAATATCATTTACTAATTAATTAAAAAGTTTTACTGTAAAAAATTCTTTGAAGTCGTATAGACATGCATCTGTTAATTTTGTTTTAATAGTATTTTTGAAAATCTTTTCAGGAAGAAGTCTGATGTCAGTTGGTAGGGTATTAAAAAATTTCAAAGCCCAATAATTTGGTCCGTTTGTTAATTTATTTGCTGAGAAAAAAGGCATATGTAAGTTCTTTGCACCTCTCGTGACATGCGAATGCACATCATCAACTGTTCGGAATTTATTTATATTTTGTTTTATAAACATAAGGTTGACGAAAACAAAAAGGGAGTGTAAAGACATTATGTGGTAAGCTCTAAACAGTGGCTTGCAATGCGTGTCCGATTTAGCTCGAGCTATAATTCTAACTGCTTTTTTCTGTAATTTAAATACCTTTTCTGCACGCGGGTCCGAGCCCCAAATGATCAGGCCATATTGAAGAATGGAATGAAAAAGGCCGTTATAAATGGTAACCACTACTTCAGTAGAGGCGAACTGGCTAACTTTTCTCAGGAGAAATAGCGTTTGAGAAAGCCTTTGGCAAATATGTTCAGTGTGCGTTCTCCATTTAAGGTCATTGTCGATATATAGGCCTAGACATTTCACGGACGTGGCCTTATCAGGTATATTGATGGACTGTTTATATTTGAAGATGCAGTTTTGTGTTTTGTTTTCGTTCAACAGCAGTTTATTACAGTTGAACCACACAGAGGCTTTTTGAAAAGCTTCTTCAGAGAGAGACTTTAAAGTATTTAAATTACTTGCACTGGTAATAAGAGTGGTATCGTCAGCATACAGAAATGAACTGATATTAGAAATATTTGTGAGGAACTGTGGCAGATCATTAATATAAATGATAAACAAGAGCGGGCCTAGAATAGAACCTTGTGGCACCCCGAAAGTGACGGTACTGTGCGTTGATTCATTGCTACTACTTATAACAACCTTCTGTTGTCTATCTGTTAAGTATGACTGAAAAAAGTCATTTGCTACTCCTCTGAAGCCATATAAGTTCAATTTTCCCAGTAAGATATCATGAGGTAAACTATCAAACGCCTTTGATAGGTCGCAAAGATTCATTGCAACATGACATTGGTTTTTGTGCGAATTCAAAATACTTATGATTATATTTACAAGAGCTACTGTGGTTGATTGTGTCTTTCGGAACCCAAATTGGTGCTTATTTAATATTTCATGTTTATCTAGAAAACTGACAACTCTCTTTTTTACGACAATTTCTACCACTTTGGATATAACCGGCAAAATAGATATTGGGCGGTAATTGCTAGGATTCAATCTGTCTCCATTTTTAAAAACTGGGACAACTTTTGCAATTTTCAGACAGCTAGGGAAAACTCCTTCCTGAAAACATTTATTAATCAAGAACGCTAATATTTCTGATACATGTTCATTGACTTGCTTCAGCACCCAAGAATCTAGATCATAAATATCTTTTGCATTGGAGCTCTTAAGAGAAACTATAGCGTTAAAAACTTCTGTTTTATCAACAGGACTCATAAAAAAATTATATTTGTTATTAAAATTCAGAAATTCTGTCGGGTCATTTTTAACGTCAGTTGAGATAGATATGCGACTACTTATGTTTTTTCCAACATTAGTGAAAAACATGTTTAAATCTTCAGCAGAGATGGTAATGTCACGGTTGGATCTTGGTTGGTGTTGAAATTCTGTTTTTACAATGTTCCAAACAGCTTTTGATTTGTTGGTATGATTGGTCAAGTACTCATCATAATATTTCTGCTTGTAGTACGTGATCTTGTTTTTGTAATATTTTAGATAACTAATGTATATATTTTTTAAGTCTTCAGACTTTAGAGCTTGGTAGGCTTCACTGATTAATATGAGCGTTTCCTTTATGGAATGTAATTCATTGTTAAACCAGGCTGCAGCTTTGTTAGATTTAGTTTGTCTGGATAGTCTAGATTTAATGACCTTTGGACAGGATTTCTCAAAGCAAATTAAAAATGAATCTAAAAAATTAGAGAATGCTTGTTCACAATCATCGCACTTTATACAATTACTCCAGTCGACCTCTTGAAGTAAACTTTGAAAAGTCTTAATATTGTCTGAATTAAGTTCACGACTATAATAATGCTCTTTTGAGTACATATTTAGATTTTTATGTGGAATTTTGCATTTCACTAACTGCATTTGGTGATCTGACAGCATAGGATTAATGGTATTACAGAGGCACAACTCACTATTTATATTGACAATTATATTGTCAATACAAGAGGCACTTGTCTCAGTGATTCTGGAATAAGTGTCAAATAAAATTTTCATATTATAAGATGTTAAAACTTCAATAAGATTAATCAATTTGTTATCCGTTTGTTTAAAAAATTAATATTAAAGTCCCCAGTAAGTACAATTAAAATGATTTGTTTTAAAAAGAGAGTTTAACATAGAATCTAGATTATTAATAAAAACATCAAAATTTCCCGAAGGAGCCCTGTAAATGCACACTACTATACAAGAAAAATCTAATAGATGCACACAGCTGAATTCAAAATCTTTTTCTATGCATAGTTCATCAAATTCAACAATACTAGATTTTATATCATTATTGACAAAAATAACCGTACCACCATGTAAATATTTTGAGCGGCAGAATATACTTCCTATGTAGTAATCTTTAAGTTTGACTGACTTAACTTCACTTAAATTGAGCCAATGTTCTGTTAAACAAACAACCTCAACATTACATTTTAGGTCACAAAGAGCCAAATGTAACATTTCAATTTTGTGTCTGAGGCACTGCACGTTTAAATTAGTTATATTTAACGTTTGAATTTCGTGAGATTTGTTCTGATGACCTTCGAAACCCCGTACTTTGAAATTTGGCCGTTTGATATTTTCGAAAAAAGTATCTTTTTACAACTGTGCCTACTGGCCAGAAATCTTCATTGTGAAGGTACTCCAGGCTGAGTAGTCCTCTCCCTCCGAGATGACGCGAAAGGTACAAACGAGGTACGGACGATTTGGGGTGAAGACTTCTATAAATGATCATCATTTTTTGGGTGCTCCTATCAAGCTGTTGCAAGTCGTTGACCATCCATTTGAATGCTCTAAAGATATAGAGCAGGGCTGGTACAGCAAGCATGTTAGTAGCAGCGACTTTGTTCTGTCCCGACAACTCTGAACTCCAGATTTGCCGCATGACCCATCGATTCTTGCTGCAGGCTCTCTGCAGCAAGAATCGACTTTTACGTCCTGAACGTGACTCTCACTCACACCCAGATACGTATAGGACTCTCCGACGTCAAGATGGTGAAAGACGCTTCCATCAACAAGCTGCACGTCTTACCTGTAGTCCAAATTTCGTCCCTTTTTGATGTGGAGAACTGCACTTGTATCTAATCCAAATGCCATACCGATATCCTCACTGTATACTTGCACGATGTTTAGCGTCAGAGTTAGATCTGAGGCGCTCGAAGCGTAAAGTTTTAAATCATCCATATAAAATAAATGGATGACTTTGCGTCCCTAAATGTATGGGATACTGCACATATACCCACGGCCACGCCTCAACGAGATGAAGATAGGCAGTATTGAGGTGCAGAAAATAGGTGACCCCCCCGTGGTATGATACCAAATCTGTTGTATGATAAATCGCGTCCTCCAGAGTGGTAATAGGAGTTCTATACATCTCACTATGTCAGGGTGAACCTTCAAACACTTAAGTAAAATGATCAACAGATCATGCGATGTAGTGCATCTGTCAATCAACAGATTGTCCCTACAAGTTGCGACTCCGCATTTAGAGCCTCGTTGCTCGTGAACGTCTCTCCAAATCGGCTCGATATGTCACAGGATGGTTCATTCAGGATGGAAGTGAGCGCTTTGCATACGGTATTGAGACAGGTTATCGGACGGTAATTTTTCGGATCAGATAAGTTTCCCTTCTTGGTAGTGATGAGCGATTACGAGATATTTTAGTCGATTGTCTCGATTGTTCAAACATCTCGATGACTCTCGATGGTTTTCACTTGGACTCGATTGTTGTTGTTTCATATTTCACCGAGACTAAGTTGCATAGTACTGAATCGTACAGACGACGTACACTGTCGAGAGCCACATAATATATAATCGTTCATCACTCAACAACTGTGGTCGAGTCAATAGATGGTCGATTGTGCAGTAATCGAATGCTGACCGACTGAACAGTGAATCAACGATGAACGAGTAGACTTCATTCGACCAGCATATAACCTTGAATCGCGATTATATGTATTCTCATTCGCTGGCAAATAATCGACTTGAGCAATCGAACATTTCGATTGTAAAATCAAACTCCGATTCGATTGTGGACTCGATTGTTATTATGAACGATTGCGATTGTTTCGATTGTAAAAACATCTCGTATTCGCCCAACGCTACTTCTTGGGGATGAGATCAGTGCGTTCGTCTGTCAGCCAAGTAGGTATAGGCTCCATATTTTTTACTAAAGATGTGAAAATGCGAGCTAGATGCTTGTGTGTGGATGGAAAATTTTTCCACCAAAACAATTGTTAACAGTATCTATACCAGAAGCTGAGAAACTCTTTTTGCCTAGAAAGGCATCCTTCACATCTGCCTCACTGACTGACAATGGCACTTCATAATCCTCCAAGTTTCGGTTGCAGAACTCCCTAAACAAATGAATACCTTGAGTATCTTCATTTAATGGAGGCCTAGTCTCGTAGAGCCTCTTTCAGAAATTCTCGATCTCTATAGCAGTTGGCGGTGTATAAACAAATGGTGGACTTATCTTAAAGAGAAGAGCATGAATTAAAGGTGGCGTTCTCCCTTATAGTCCTGTTACGCCTTACCAACTTCTTCTTCGCAGAAGTTAGCGCCCGTATCTTGTCCAGGTCATGCTGCTTGATGGTCTGAAACGTGGTTTTATTTAGTGTGTGATACTGTGCCCTAAGAGAACGCGTCATGCGCCAAACTTTCGCTGTAGATTTACGGCCTAATAATAAATACTCTGTCACACACTGAATCCTGGACACTAGCGTATTGTGGTTCTTTATAATTTTAATATTTTAAATAGCTTTATATTAAGTTTTATTGGTGAATTTATTGCAGAGAACTGGCCCCGTCTGTCGTGCTCTTATGTATTTATAAATAACATTATAGTTACGTAATAATAAGTTAGTAACGTAGTACGTTTACATGACACGCTCATTTGAAAAAATAAAAAAGTAAGATTTTTGTTTAAGAGCAAGACAGAATCAGGCAATGGAAAATAAACACAAAATATATTCTTATATTAGTAATATAACAAAAAAAAAATATTATACAATATACATATTGCAGTCTATCGGGTTGTTTGTATCTTCGTATGGACGAAGGTACAAACAACCCGACTGGGGACTCGAATATTTGGCACAGATGTGTTCTATTTCGCCTGTATTCAGCACCATCAGTTGTCTTAATGATGTAAGAATGTGGATTATAATGTGTTTTCTTCAGTGTGGCTGGTATCCAATTTCTGGTACTAACTTTCATGTAAACGTTCTGATTTTCGGATAGTGGTTCTAATTTTTTGAGGAAATATTCTATTATTAACAACGCACAACACGGATTTCGTACTGGCTTATCAACAACAACTGCATGTTTCGACCTACATGAATCCATTGCAAAAAATCTAGATAGAAAAAACATCGTAGTAGGCATTTTCTTCGATCTGAGTGCTGCTTTCGATACTGTTAACCATACTTTTTTATTACAAAAGCTTTACCGAATGGGTATCAGAGGTAAATCAGCAGACTTGATTTCAGATTACCTGTCAAATAGGAAATATTTGGTAGAAATTGAGGACTATAAAACTAAACAGTTGAGCATTTCAGTGGGTGTGCCTCAAGGTAGCAATTTAGGTCCTGTACTTTTCAATTGCTTTACAAATGACTTAGTTGAACATGTTCGCGGTAATAAAATTGTAATGTACGCAGATGACATTACTATAATTGTAGCTGCTTCAACCAAACACGAAGTAGAACAGAAAGCAAATCAAACAGTAAATGACTTTCAAACTTGGTGTCTAAGAAATCAATTAATTGTTAATGTGGAAAAAACTGTCTGCCTACAATTCAAAATTAGAGAACCATCTGTACCAATAAGTATACCAGCTAACATACAGATTGCGAAATATTCAAAAGTATTAGGTATTTACATAGATAGCACTTTTAAATGGACTGTTCACATATCGGAAGTATGTAAAAAGTTGAACAAATATTACTATCAAATAAAACAGTTAAAAGATCTCTTTGATCAATCAAAATTAATAATAATATATAATAGTTTTGTGTATTCTGCTCTTAAATATGGCATCATAAACTGGGGCAGATCCACTGAATGTGTTCGACTGTTTGTTATACAAAAAAGAATTATACGGCTTATTTTCAATATGAAAAGATTAGACTCTTGTCGTGGTGTTTTCCGTAAAAATAAAATCTTGACAATTTTTGCCATATATGCTCTCGAACTACTCAAACTAATGAACGATTCCGGATACTTCAATTCCAATCATAATGAAAATAAGCCATATAATACCAGACCAACTGAAATTGTGATACCTCATTCAACTACTTTTTATGAAAAATGTCCACTCTATACTGGATATAAAATATTTTCAAAATTACCTGAATATATAAAACGTGAACAAAATAAAAACAAACACAAAAAACGATTGAAGGCTTATTTAACAGAATTGGAACCGTACAGTATAAATGATCTTTTGTAAACTTCTCTTTGTATATGACATATTGTATCCTCTTTTTTCTTTTTGGGCTACGCAATAAAGATATTATTATTATTATTATTATTATTATTATTGCTTAGTGCGTTTGTCATGATAATTTTTCATTTGTTGCTGGTTTTCTTCTAAACGATCTAAGATGTTTTCAACGTGATATTTTGGTTGTCTTGCAGTTTTAGATAGTGGTAAAATAGAACGTACCATTCTGCCCATTAATGCTTCACACGGAAAGGGTAACCCGGATGTTGGCGTTGAATTGTGCTCTAATACTGCTAGAAATTTGTTTTCTGGATTTTCCCTGTAGAGTTGTTTAATCGTCTGGATTGTTCTCTCTATCATTCCGTTTGAATGTGGATAGTTTGAATTGGATGTTGTTAGTTTCACTTCGAATTGGTCCAGAAAATTCTTAAATTCTTTTGAGCTAAATGGCGGCCCGTTATCGCAACAAATTTTTAGTGGTATACCATGAGTTGAAAAACATTTTTCTAGTGCTGTAATTACAGATTGTGCGGTTTTACTACGCATTCGTTGTATATCTACAAATTTTGAAAAATAATCGACTGTTACAAGATAGTTTTCACCGTTAATGTACATGAAATCGATTCCAATAGTTTCCCAAGGTAATCCTGGTACAGTATGCGGTGTTAACGGTTGTGGTTGATGTGAACGTGAAGTTTCTAAGCATTTTCTACACGTTAATACTAATTTTTTAATATCATAAGATATCCCCGGCCAGTATATGGCTTGGCGAGTTTTTTCTTTGGTGGAAACGACCCCTTGATGAACTGTATGTAGTATTTTCAAAAACTGTTGGCGTAGTGTTTGTGGAATAACGATGCGTGCTCCATAGAATAGAATATCTTCAGTTACGTAAAGTTCATTTCTAATATTCCAGTATGGTTTATTTTCAGCTGACAACTGCCTTGCTGACTTTATCTTTGCGTTCAGCTGTTTTATACGTTACCCAGACTTATTTCCTGCATGTCTGGAAAGTGCAGGGGCAGCTAATACATTAGCTGCAGCGTAAATGGCGCAATCTACAGTTCAAAGGTTACAATCATTTGACAGGAACTAATCTAAAACTCCATCCATTTCGGCCAGATGGGCAGGCCGCAGCCATAATTTATGATAAAAGATAAACTGATCGCTGCCTGTTCCTTCAAGTCAATATTGGTATTTATGGTCAGGAACCGCGTCTTAAAATCATTATCAACAATGACAGCTGGAGAACTTGGTGCAACACTAGTGGACGACTCCACATGCAGATGCATCAATGGATTTAAATAAATTTGAATTTGAATCTGAACTGATCGCTGTCTGTTCTTCAAGTCCAATTTTACTGCACAGGGGTGTGCAGACGGAAACATTCGTCAGATTAAATCTGTCCAGGGTACACCACGAGGAGGCTGCTGATCCGATTTGTGCCCCTATTATTATTATTTTTTTCAGAAAAAAATGCAAAAACAAAACCAGAAAATAGGATTATTATTATTATAAATTATTATAAAAACAGGCTTTAATACACTCGGCCATATGTGGTTGTGATACGTTTTAGAGAACACACGATATAAGTGTATGTAAAACTACATTAAAGAGCTATGTTCAACATGGCCGACCCTGAAAGCAATCCCTCGAGCGTGTGAATGAATGGAAAGCTGGGTTCTATAGAACTATATTCTATAAGTACAGTACATTATATACTGAACGTGTGCCTTAAGAAACGTTGACGGGACAAAAATGCTATGAGCACAACGTCCGAGTTTACAATAATTTGGTAGTTTCGAATTGTTTGGTACAGTACGTCCAAAATCCAAATCAAATATATTATTCTTTTTACCGACTTGTATGTATGTAATATGTATATTTGTTTGTAGATTTCTTTATTACCTCGTGTCTTCCAAACGGCTGGATGGGTTTCGACAGTTAAGGTATCGTTATATTCGTCTTAAAAACCCAAGTGTCCTTAGATAGGTGTTTGAAGAAAAAACAAAATGGCGGATTTTTGGCGCGAAATAGTAATACGTTAATAAAAAATAAATTAACCAAACCTATCGAGTAGGGTATCAAAATAAAGGAAATTAAAAGGGGATTACAAAAATATAGTGTGCCGGGACACTAAAAAGTTTAAAATAGAATAAATAATTAAAAAAATCAAAAACCCGACTGCAAAAAAGTCAATTTAAAAGTAATGCACTAAAAAGACCGTAACAAGAAAGTTTAGTAGCAGGCGGAACCCAATTGCAAACTATAAACCGAAAGAAATTAATGGGTTTCGCTTGCTACTACACTTTCTTGTTTCGGCCTTTTTAGTGCATTACTTTTAAATTGTCTTTTTTGCAGTCGAGTTTTTGATTTTATTAATTATTTATTTTATTTTTTATTTTACCTTCGATCGTTACAAAAGTTTTTATAAACAATTGATTACTTACCAATTTATTTTTTAAATTTTTATAAAGACGAGAACAACTTTGATATCAAGTTTGTTATCAAAAAGTGGCAATTGTATAACATAAAATGTAATGGGATTTCGACAGAATGAACATACAGTCGACTCTTGTTAATTCAAACCTGCGATAATTCGAACCTCTCTATAATTCAAAGTTATCACGAGTTCCCTACAAAATCTCTTTATATTTCGAACTAAATCAATACATTTTTATGCACTTGGTAATTCGTACGAAAAAATCATTGCTATATAACAAAACGACGCGTTAATTCGAACTCATCGGCGTCCAACCCTCGACAATTCAAAGTTGCAGAGAGAAAGAGGCGGAAAGATTGTACATACATACATACATTTTGCGACAAGTTCAAACTTGTATCAACGTTTGTTTGTTGAGCCTTTGTTTCGAACCATTTGATATTTTAAACACTCGATAATTCGTAATATTTTAAGAGTCCCTCGAGTTTCGAATTAACGAGAGTCGACTGTATTGCGGTATTAATTACTTCCCGCCATTGCTAATGTACAAGGAAAGTATTGAATTTAGTCCGAAAAAAATGTTTTCAGAATTTTAATAGATTAATACCTATCCTAGGAATTGTATGAGACTATTTTCTGATTGATGGCTGTGTGTCGTATATGTGTGTGTATGTGATAAAATTTTCCTCCTTTGATATCGTATGATAAACTAAAGATGACTAATAATACCTACAGAAAAATAAAGCAAAGATAAATGTATAACGCAATCAATAATTGTTCCTTGAAATAAGCATAATGAATAATTCATTATGCTTATTGAACATTGAAACAAGTCATTGTTGTTGTGGTTATTAAATGTAGAGACTGCAGATAAAGAATAATATTTATGTCAGAAAATAAAATTACTTAAATAACTTCTCTACTTCCAAATTTTAAGCGAGGTAAAAAGAAAAATTAAAATGCGATAAATTCCGATGCAAAGTCAAAAAGCAAAAAACCCTGATATTAAAAAACTATATCTATAATATGCACCTATATGAGATAATGTTAATACATGGCGATAAGTATTTCAATGAATTTATTAATTAACGTGAAATGGAAAACTAATATTGTTAAAAGGTAAACAATATTAAGCTGATAAAAATGCGGATCTCGGTGAAAATTTTAATTAATATCTGCAATTTAACTAAAGAACAAAGACAGTGTATTTATATACAAAAAAATTATTGTGGTAGGTTGTAGGAACGTCATAATAAAACCTGTAACATGATGTACATTTTATACCTTATGACAATAAAAACATATCTTATCTTATCTTAAGCACAATAACAAAGAAAAACTTTTTTTTAATTGACGAATATTAATTGAATTGTTATTTTTTTTAGTA
Source organism: Mongoloraphidia duomilia (assembly GCA_039654895.1). Lineage (NCBI taxonomy): Eukaryota > Metazoa > Arthropoda > Insecta > Raphidioptera > Raphidiidae > Mongoloraphidia > Mongoloraphidia duomilia. The sequence goes on along the minus strand of CM077518.1, from coordinate 35,424,751 downwards.
TGTAAATAGATATTAATTAATATTATATTAAGAAATATACTCGTTTCTCATTTTGAATAATAATAAAACACGAAGTTTTTTAAATTTACACTATATCTTTATTGTCATAAATAAAGATATAGTGTAAATTTAAAAAACTTCGTTTAATTTTTATATTTATTGTGGATTATAGACGCGTCGACAACTTAGGTCATTAGCGTCTTAAATACAACAAATATCATAACATATCACTTAAAACTAAATAACATCACAAAACATCCATGAGCAGAGGTGGGATTCGAACCCACAACAGTCTGATTCAGAGGCTGCGACGCTACCAACTGAGCCATACTGTCCTCTAAAAAACTTCGTGTTTTATTATTATTCAAAATGTTTAATATTAATTTACATCAAGTAAGCACCCACTCTATAATATATACTCGTTTCTCTACCCTTAGTTAAAGTTTACTATACAACCTGCCTGCTATGAGCGAACCTGTGCAGTGCCGCTGCTATCGAAGCCAGTAAATTATCTGTTTAATCGGGTTACAGCGTTGGTTGACATAGTCATATGTCAATCAATGGTTACAGTTTTTTTTTATTGTCATTTTAGTGAAATTAAGTGGTTTACGTGCTTATTTTCACGCTTCTTTCCTACAGTCATTAATTAAAATTTTCACCGAGATCCGCATTTTTATAAACTTACCTATAAATATTATTATATCTCTTAACAATATTAGTTTTCTATTTCACGTTAATTAATTAATAAATTCATGGAAATTAATACAAGTAACAGTAGATTGTATATCTATATAGATGCGTAATGAGGTATATTTATGACGAGTAGTGACAGTATTTAAAAACGAGAGATAGCAAGTTTTTACACTCACACGAGTCATAATAGGCAAGAGATATATTATAATGTAACATTTTTTGCCATACCCACTACAAAATATACCTACTTTTCACTTCATTTTCAGTATTTTCAAAAAAATTTGAGTTCATTTGCGTCGCCATCTTTACATTTACAGCAGGCCGTGAGTATGCAATAGCAGGGGGATAGGGCGAATAAACATAAGTTACTATGGAAACCGTTTACTTATCACACTAGTTATGTTATGAAAACACTTTCGATCCAATACATAATGAAATCATTTTTCTTTTCATCCATAACGAGAGTGAAACACATTCCAATTTTTTGCTAAAAGTAGATGAGTATATTAAAAAAGGCAAAAGAATTAAAAAGTTTCACTTAAAAATATTTGGTTGTGATTTTAGATACTTAATGATAAAATTCTTGGCAACAGTGTACCTTTGTTTCTTGAATTGTGATTGGTAGGTTGCGACATTCGAACGACATGTATTTGTATGCTTTGTTTACATTTACTTCGTTTTGGAAATGAAGAGTATAATCTGTATATAACATATAATAACACAGACAACATTTTCGTTTCATGAAGCCAGTATATATTTGCTGCAGGTTGCTTGTTTCATGAAAACAGGACATTTTTGCATCCCGAAACTTAAGTTCAGGACAACGGGACAGATAACCCAAAACAGGACTGCCCCGTTCAAAACGGAAGGTATGGTCACATTAGATATACATGCATGGAATATAGCGATTTTGTAGTGGGTAGGCCCGGTAGGTGTGGCAAAAGAAAGCTATACAAGGAGATTAAAAAGTAAAATTAGGTGTTAAGATCGGTTAAGAAATAATAACGTAGATTTGCCAATGTATGCGTACTGTCTCCTAATTTGTATAATTATTAAGGAAAAGCTAGTTTTGCCGGACCGTTTATTTAAATTTTTATGTTTTCATTACTAAACATAATCTACAGTTATGATATTGCTTTCATGTAATGTTTTTGGTCAAAATTAAAATTTTTGTTAATTAAGATATATATAAAATTAATTAAGTTACAAATACGTAACAAATTAACGTCAGTTTGCTTCTTAACTTTTCTCGGATCTTCGAGTTTATTTTGATATTGTATGCTTTGTTTTCATTTCCGTCAATTTTTCTCTTGCCTTATTAATTCTTTTATTATATTAATTGAATAATAAAAATGTCACATATATAATAGGTACCTATCAGAACAAAAAAAATCAGAAAATATTTTTAAAAGATAATCTTAATACTTACAAAAATGTCAACTCTTTGATGACACAGAAAGCTGAAATTCGGAGATATTATTGAGGTGCATCTGAACTGATACGCAAAAGTCTGACAGCTTGGAATTCCAATGTCTAAGGAATGAAAATTCTCAGATAATTCTGTCACGGCGAAGTAAAAGAATATCTACTTACCTGTAGTAGACGGGCTAATTTACTGGTATATTAAAATGTTATTTACATTTTATATAATTTTGTATTAAATTAGAAGATTCGATTGGAAATAAATTGTCACATATATTAGAAACTAATAAATACTATATGAGAAATACTATACTAATCCAGGTCTTAAACCCGGAATGCTGGATAAAGCGTTGCCAGGCGTCCCGATTTTTAAGCTAAATTTGAATGTCCAGCGCGGGACAGCTAATGTCTCTCCAAAAGGTAAAATGTTAAAACAAGTACAAAAATGTAGATAGTCCCTCAAAAAGTAATTATAAATATACCTACCTAGGTTTACATATAATTATTATTTTCATATCTGTAAATGATTTCATAATGTAAATAAAAATTTTGAAGTATTCCCAATTTTTTTTATCTCACATGCTAAAATCCCGATTTGGTAAAATAATTATCTGGCAACTGGCTATTAACCGATATAAGCAATAAAAATCACTTCAGGAAGATTACGAAGCTAAGACATAAAGGTACCGAAAACGAATTTATTTATTTTTCTACAATACATTATTATTTTACTAATTTATTTGAAGTGAGTAATACAGCTATTGTTGATTTAAAATTAGAAATTTTATCTAATTGTTTTTAAATTTACAAATCATGACTAATATAACTGAAATATTTATAAATTTCCTACCCAATTCTTTAGAAAAGTAATGATTAAGATTAATAACGCCTTCAGGTGAGTGATATGTTTCTACGTTATATCAGGAAATAAACTTTATACAGCTAAATATAATAATAACAATAATTTATTATGAATATAGATATACAAAAAATGTGTTCAGGAGGCTATGAAACGTCGAGCAATGTTGGTCCGACCCCTAGGTCCCGCCATCCGACCGACGCCAATAGTGTATGTGCCATATGGCAAATACACTAATAACAAGAAAGTATGTAGGTTACGATTTTAAAACAGCTTTTTCCGGATTGACACTAGATTCGACTCGTTACATTAGGTCTGTGAAATTTTGTATTGAATTTTCGTACATATGGCGTAATTATTATCTGCAGAGATAATCAATAATATAGTAATCATCAATTTACCGATAAGAAGTGTACTATACATTAAAATTGGCAGTGTCGGAGTCATAATTAATATTCCATCGACACATAACGTCCAATTAAAAAAAAACAAAAACAAAAAAACATTGAGTTCCTTTCTCAAGAGATGTGTAAACATTCAGTTCCGAGTACGATGACAGTTACATAATATAACCGTCAGGAACATAACCCAGAAATGCTCTGTGCAATGCACAGCTAGTGAGAATTGAAAGGTCGTTTATGATTCTCTCCCATAAACCATCCAAGGATGCAACTTTCCAAGGGTAGAGATACTATAAAAGAAAAGCATTTTCAACTATTATTTTGATATTTTAAGTGCGTATTTCACTATTCCGGTTTGTTAATAATTGATATTTCATGTATTTTCGTTTTTGAAACAAAAAATTAAGTCACCTTTAAAATGATTTTTTTTTTATTTTGATTCGGGTAGGGGCGTGTGAACGTTTCTAAATGCAACACCCTTTTTTATAGTGATAGTAGATAAATAGACTCTCTGTAAGAACCATTGATCTCAAATATAATGAATGGCGACCAAAATCGAGCTGTTGGAACATTGGATGTCCAGGGATTTACGGAGCTCCGTAACCGTAACCGAAACTATCACATAATGTATATTATTTTACTAGCGGTACCTGTCCGGCTTCGCCCGGGTGCTAAGAAAGCCCGGGTGCAATACACTACTCACTCGCTTCGCTCGTTCGCTTGAATAATATAATTACACTACCCACTCGCTTCGCTCGTTCGCTTGAATAATATAATTACGAACAAATTTGATTACCATAAAAAAGTTATAGTGAGTCAACCTTAAAAGATAGACATATGCTGTCGCGGACTTTTTTTAGAACTTTTAAAGGGGAACAATTCCGTCATACATGATTTTTGCGTCACTTTAACCGTTTACGCAGCGCACGCAACGGAAGCTCTCAAAAGGAATAATTTTTCCCGTTTTTGCAAACATTTTTCATTGATGCTCCGCTCCTATTGGCCGTGATATTATATAGCCTATAGTTTTCCTCAATAAATGGGCTATCTAACAAAAAAAAATTTCAAATTGGACTGGTAGTTCCTGAGATTAGCGCGTTCAACCAAACAAACAAACAAACAAACTCTTCAGTTTTATAATATTAGTATAGATTGATGTGTTTACTGTTTAAGTCAAAACCGAGGTCAAAACAATCAATAGTCAATACCAATTGTGCTGAACATTTTTGTGCAAACCGGTTAGACTCCACCACTGTAAAGTTCAGATAGTAATCTTCTATTGTTCCTAAACATAATTTATGTATATTATTATAAGAATAACAAATATATAAACATACACGAAATATTTTGTTTATGTTCAGTAGTGACTGTAAAGTGAAAAGTTGCCTTCAATACCTGCTATTTTGTTTTGTTCGTACTTTAATATCTAATGGAAATAACTTTTAAAATGTATTTTTAAAGTCGTAAAAATAGACAACAAATATGTGTCTGTCACAGAACTGTGTTTTTATTGTTAATTTTCTGAACGACTATAATCTTTGTGTTTTAAATTCGAAACGTTTTAAATATAGTTTACTAAATGACTGCAATATAGCTGTTGTAAAATGGGAGTTCCGACGTTGTTTTTACTGGCAAAAAATGCAGTTATTCAACTGTTATGGTCTTCGGATCTATTAAGATGTAGATTCGAGAGTATATCTGAATTTGATGAAGCACAAAAAGATGAAGTAGTTAGATACTTTATCGAAATCGTAAATGGAATTAGACTTCCTTTGGGATTAATTGAAGAAATACGATATTCCGTGGAATCAACAAGTTGCGAAGTGATTTCGTTTTTGAACCAAGTGAATTGTTGTCATGAAAATCGTCGGAAGTTAGCTCTAGGTGATTCGTTGTGTTGGACAATTGATAATCGGATTGACAAAAGACAAACACTGCTGATGTACCTTGTGGACGATGCTACTATAGAAAAAATTATGCGTTATGATATTAAGTGGTTCAAAGGAAAAGTATATTACTTATCAACAAACTAAATAAAAATATGATAAAATGGTTTATTTTTGCTGCCAAAACAAGATGACTGTACCACAACAAAACAAAATGCGCACAATAATAGCGAAAAAATAAAAATTTTGTAAAGTGAATAGCAAAACCATAAATGTAATTAAATGAATATTTACGAGTCAGTTTTTAAATATTTAGTAAAACCAAACCTATCGGTTCTCTGCAAAAATTATTTTTGCCATACACTGCACTACAAAATAGCTACTTTCGATGTATGTATAGCGGCCTTTAATGAGTCATTTAACAGGCAGGTGTGCGGAAAATAAAAAGTGGGAAAGATGGCGACGCAAATGCACTGTCAGAATTTTTTGAAAATGACGTGAAAAGTAGGTATTTTATAGTGAGTATATGGCAAAAAATACCATATGTCTCGTACGTAATGGTATAACGGCTCGTTTTTGCATACTTCCATCACTCACCGTAATATGCCCCATTACGTATCGAGACATACAATCTACTAAAGTTTATGTAAATTAAAAAAACAAACAATGTAAAATATATGAATAAATAATTATGTTCTATAGTGTTTTTATAGTTTTATTTTGTGTTTCATTCAAAATTATACAACGTCAAGTATCGTGTAAGAATCGATTTTAGAAAACATATGGTACCTACGTATTTTGATTTTTATTATTTCTGATATCGCTATGATGACGTTTATCAATTATTGTTTTCTTGTTTTATTTTTAATATTTATAATAACAATTATATTTTTCATGTGTTAATGAGTGTTTCAAGGCTGATGAACACAAAATCAATAGATATCTGAACAAGTATCGCATTGTGGTCTTTTAGTTTTGATATCTAAAATCGTCCATTGCAATAAAATTATTATAGTACAGAGGTTAAGGCCCATAAAGTGTTAGAAGCTAATCTCTCAGAAAGTATTGTTTTTAGCAAAAAAAGTTTTAAATTAGAACTGTTTGGTATCAAAGGAGACGTATGTTGGTAAACTAAATTTTATTCACGATTGATATGGTCACTTCCATTTAAAACAGAACATATGGATTTTTTACGGAATTATTGAAATGAATTCAACGAATTATGACATGAGGTTATTCAAGGTCATTTCAAGCTCAAAAATTCGACTGATGACCAATCCTATACTTCCCACCTAGTAAATATTTGCAAAAAATAAACACTCTTTTTTATTATTTGAAAAAAAGCATGGCCCTCTTTTTACTTCCCACCTCTACTATGGTAGGGAAGTAATGGATTTAGTCCGAAAAAAATATTTCGAGATTTTAACAGATTTCACGTTTTGAGACCCTAGCAATCGTTTAAGATCATTTTCTGACTGATGTCTGTATGTGTGTGTGTGTGTGTGTATGTGTGTGTGTGTGTATGTGTGTGTATGTGTGTGTGTGTATGTGTGTGTGTGTGTGTGGTCAATTTTTCGCCTTCGATATCTTAAGAACGGAACAACATACGGGCATGCCGATTGTTCTGTTGTGTTTATCAGCCTTTAACTTAGATCTGATTAGATTTTGAGTCAAATCGGTTCAGTGGATCCTGAGATATTCAAAAAAACGTTCTCAATGTCACGTATTAACATAGGTAAAAAAAAATATAAATGAATTCTAGATGTTATAATATGAAAAAAATGTAAAAATGTAAAATGTATAGTTTTCGAGAAAAAAAATATTTTACTAAAAAAAATAAAAATTGTACGTAAATCAAGGTAACCATGATTTTTGCTATATTAAGCTAGCCATCAGTAAATCACCAAACAAAAAAGAGGGCCATGCTTTTTTCAAAGAATAAAAATTAAATTGTGTTTTAAAGACCACCAACAGCTAAGGTTATTTGGGCCTAGTCAAAGAATAAAAAAAAAGAGTGTTTATTTTTTGCAAATATTTACTAGATGGGAAATATAGGACTGGTCATCAGTCGAATTTTTTGTTTGGTGATCTACTGATAGCTAGTAATATAATTTACGTACAATATTCTTTTTTTAGTAAAATATTTTTTTCTCGAAAACTATACATTTTAAAGACAAAAAATATTTACATTTTTTTCATATTATAACATCTAGAATTCATTTATATTTTTTTTACCTATGTTAATACGTGACATTGAGAACATTTTTTTTAATATCTCAGGATCCACTAAACCGATTCGACTCAAAATCTAATCAGATCTAAGTTAAAGGCTGATAAACACAATAGAATAATCGGCATGGCCGTATGTTGTTCCGTTTTTACGATATCGAAGGCGAAAAATTGACCACATACACACACATACAGACATCAGTCAAAATGATCTTAAACGATTGCTAGGGTCTCAAAACGTGAAGATCTGTTAAAATCTCGAAATATTTTTTTCGGACTAAATCCATTACTTACTACCATAGTAGAGGTGAGAAGTAAAAATAAAGAAGTTGTGTAGTATGAAAATGACTTATTATATTAATTAAAACTTTACTATCAGGTAGCTATCAAGTTACTATAAAATATGTAAAAATATCAAATGTAAACAATCGAATAAATTGCTAAACAAGGCTACTTGATCGTAACGTTTTAATTAATAATTAGTTATTTTCATATTACACAGCTTCTTTATTTATGACCTTAAATTTACCTTGAATAACCTCACGTCATGGGTCGTTGGATTCGTCTTAAAAACGGCTACAAGATTCCGTTAAAAATCCACATGGTCTGATTAAAAAAGGATGTGCCAATTTATCAACTGTCATTTTTAAAATAGTATTTTTTATTTTATTTTTTTAAATCTTTAATCTCAATGGATATTATAGAATAAAAAAGCAAACTTAGTAAAATGCAAATATATTTTATAATTAAGTAAGAAATATGTGAAAGTTATGTTTCGTCTTTGCCACAAAATGTTTAGAAATTACTAACCAAATATTTTCGTTGCCAAGCTAAAGTTTGTATACATTCCGGTTTTCTGAATAATTTTATTCAACATTCAAGCTTTAAGTCGAGTCATATTATTAACACAAACATTTGTATGAATTCAGTGACGCTGACATGTTAATAATAAGGTTTTCCAAATATCGCACCGAAGTATGTACAGATTTACAGAATCCGACAAAAGTTAAGAGCAATAGGGTATCAAAATTTTATAATTTTGAACAGTGCATTTTATTCCTCATACACATAAACAAAAAACTCGGGTCGCAGTGCCAAAACCCTGCCGACAATATAGTGTATTTGCTAATTGGCATTGTGGCTTTATTATGTGAACTTAAGTTTGTTTTTGGACAAAATAAAAAATTTAACCCCTTAATACATCCCTTAAAATAATATTTTTTTTCTTAATTTCAAAATTTTTATCAATGCAACCTCGGTACCAAATTAAATACACCCTTCAGTAAGTAAAGCACTATCCGTAAACTAGTGTTTTCATAAAATTTGTAACTCCGGTCCTGTCGGGCCGATTTTATTAAAATTTTAGCAGAACATTTTAATCGTTACTAAAGGGTTAAATTTCAATTTTGAAACGATTCTGAGAATTTTTTCGGCATTTTTGGGCCCAAAAACATTTTTCAACCCCTAAAAACCACCCTTAAAATAGTCCGATTTGGCCCATTTTAAATAGGCTTCGTGCGGTGATGGATTTTAACGTGCCTACCAAATTTCGTCAAAATCAATTAACTCTTTCGAAAGTTATAGCCCGCACATATATATATATATATATAACAATATATATATACATTTATAAACAGACATTTCCAAAAATGGTGCCAAAGTGTTCAGGAGGCTATGAAACGTCGAGAAATTTTGGTCCGACCCCTAGGTCCCGCCATCCGACCGACGCCAATAGTGTATGTGCCATATGGCAAATACACTAATAATGTAAACCAACTGTTGCGTTCTTATATCCTTCCTCTTAATTGCAACAAGAATTAAAGAAATATATAACATTTTTTAAACGCTGAGCATAAACCGCCGTTTATTGACGTAGAAAAAAGACATACAATTCTTTATCTGTAGAAAGAGGTACATATAAATTATCTTCTTCGATATATTTTGTTCTCACTTACACAGACCAGTCGGCGTCACACAGTAGATCTAGTTAGCCAATCACAGGCTGAATTGTCTACGTCATTTCGGTAGCGGCACAACCATTGAAAATACGCACTTTTCAGAATTTTTTTACTATAAAAAAGCTTCCAAAAAATTCTCAAAAAAATTGTTTCTAATATATTAATCTTTTTATAACGTAGATTGAGATTCCAACAAAAAAAAAGAAAATCTGGGACGAAAATAGTCATTCTCGTTCTCGTCTTGTATTTCTAGACGAGAAACTTTGCCCCTCTCATCTCGGTACTTTGTTGAGGGTGCCATACTCGTATTGACTGGTAATGTTAACATTAGTTCTCGTCTCGACAAATCAATAATATGCCATCTAATGTAGAGTAGGTAGCGGAAATTATATTTCTGCAGTGGTCAACCGTCGCAAGCTTACGTTTTCTGTAGAATCTGCTTATCACTAACTTCCAGAATTGTATGGACCTGTTACCAATTCGATTTATTATGATTTTCAATAACAAATTGAAAATACAAATAACACGTTCACTACTTCCCGATTTGATATTTTATTTTAAAATAAAAAAGATAACTCATTTTCCTTCGATAACTGATTCTATTATCATTTTAATACTCATTTCTCATCTCTGAGAGATCTCAACAATCTAATCTCGATTTCGATTCGGAATCCAAGACCAGAAAAATTGTTATCATCTCTGTAACTTAATTTTACTGAAGTGGTTCAATGTATACGTATTAATATTATCATGAAAAGAAAAAAAGAATCTCGGGGGATACTGTTTTGTAAGGATCCTCCACAGTATCATTATCTATCACTTTTTAATCGAATTTTTCATTAGGTATCATATAGTTTTAAATCAGTGGGAGTATGCGAGTAATTCAAGAATTACAAGGTGTGATATAGACCCTTAGAAAAGTGCTGTTTTTTCAACGGTTTTATTAACAATAAAAAATGGTGGAACCTTTGGTGTAAAGATACGAAATGTTACAATTACCACAAAACACCAAACCATAACAAACACTCTCGACGTACGTTTCGCCAACCAAGTTGGCATCATCAGGAGATGATTAAAACTAAAGACTAAACACAAATTACTGCCTATTTATAGGCTACCTAATTTTAATTACCTGAAAACTAAACTAATTTACTAAATCAAAAAGCAGGCTACCTGGAATTGGGCCTTTGTCACTGTTCATAATGTTATTTTTACACTTATGAATCTCTAGACTCTTTACGGCGTCTAGTTGTCTAATATTAATGACGTTCCTAATTAATTTTAAATTACTATTGTCTATTTTATGGTCATTTTCAAATGCATGTTGGGCAACACTAGATTTATCAAACCTGCCATATTTTAGATGAGCCATATGCTCTTTAAATCTTACTGAAATTGATCTTCTCGTTTGGCCAACATACTTTTTATTACAATTTTGACAACTAATTTCGTAAATCCCGGACTTTTCTTTTTCTTCTACTTTTTCTTTAGGGTTCCCTAATTTTTCTTTCAAACTATTACTTGAAGAGTATACAATATGCATTTGAAAATGACCATAAAATAGACAATAGTAATGTAAAATTAATTAGGAACGTCATTAATATTAGACAACTAGACGCCGTAGAGAGTCTAGAGATTCATAAGTGTAAAAATAACATTATGAACAGTGACAAAGGCCCAATTCCAGGTAGCCTGCTTTTTGATTTAGTAAATTAGTTTAGTTTTCAGGTAATTAAAATTAGGTAGCCTATAAATAGGCAGTAATTTGTGTTTAGTCTTTAGTTTTAATCATCTCCTGATGATGCCAACTTGGTTGGCGAAACGTACGTCGAGAGTGTTTGTTATGGTTTGGTGTTTTGTGGTAAGGTTTTATTAAGTTCGACATGCCCTATGTAGGTATAATGTATGACGTATGTGTGGGTCAAAATTAGTGATTGAAATTTGACCCACTACCCGTTATCCAATTGAGTTGAAATTTGCACACGTGTATAAGTCCGGTGACAAAGCAATATAGTATATCTAATATCGTTCTAAATCCAAAATGGCGGACGTCTCAAGATGGCGGCTCGCCTTTTTCTTTACAACTCCCTTGACATGGGTATAAAATGAAAGGGTTTCATGAGCAGAATACGATAAGCTACATGACGACATTCTAAATTCAAAATGGCGGACGCCCCAAGTTTGCGGCTTACTTTAATTCTTCAGAACCCCCATGACATGGGTATCAAATGAAAGGCTTTGCCCAGTAGAATACGATAAGCTACGTGACGTTATTCTAAATTCAAAATGGTGGACGGCCCAAGATGACGGCTTACCTTTTTCTTCAGAACCCCATGACATACGTATCTATCAAATGAAAGAGTTTGACGAAAACAAAATATAAGTACTAAATCGTGAGATTCGTAATAGGGAGTCCGCCATATTGGATTTAGAATGACGTCACGTTGCTTATTTTTTTAGTGCATTTTGATTTAAAAGAAAACCATTGTTTTTGAAAAAACAATTTTTTTGATAGAATCAACAAAACATGACAGATTATATTATTATACATTAAATTAAATCGATATATGGAAATACTTTAGACTAAGTGAAAATGACATGCATGAAAAACGTTGAGTGAGGTGTATTGAAGAAGGTGATAGAGTAGGTACTTAATTCTAGCTATCCATTTCTATATCTATCGTCAAAGGCTCTGACATTCAGCAGCGGCCATATTTGTTTCGAAATGATCCCGCTTAGGAATAATTTAAGTTAACGACTATGGAGGTCTGCCACTTTGAATTTAATCGCGAATAGGTACTACACATTTGACAGTGGAAGATACACAAGATATTATTAGTATAGTACCTAGGTACTGCATAAATGAGGCTGTAAAAAATCCCTATTAGAAATCATTGCCACAAACACTATGGTGTTTATTTCACTTCAATACGTGAAGTATTTACGGAGATACAAATTTTTAAAGTTTAATACCTGCTTACAGGGACGGACTAGCGCAAAAAAGCGGCGCGGGCGGAAAAATCAGCAAAGGGACATATATCTTTCCTTAATTTTTTTGAGGGGGGACGTAATATAGTGGCTATGCAAGGGACTAGATAAATATATAGTGTTATCGCACTCACGGGGGTTCAGGGCTCGGAACACCCCCGGAAAAAAATTTGAAAAAATAGGACCCAAAAACGCAAATTTGAAGCAAATATCTCGAAGCAAAAAAATTAATATTACCATAATAATTCAACTATAACTATCGTTTCGATCTGGAATTCAATTTTTCTATAAATTAGAATTAATAATTCTAGAAAAATTGAATTCCAGATCAAAACGATGGTTTTCTTAATTTATTCGAGAAAAAAATGCGAGATGATTGTTTTGCTTTTTATTTCGCAGAATCGCAGAGTAGTGGTCGTGTCGAAAATATTCTTGCGACATTTATTCCAATCGTCTCGAATTTTTCTATAATATGTTCTAACTTACTGTTAACTGTTCCATCCAGCGCAGTTGCTGTGAACTTTCTGGAATTTTTTTAAACAAGAAAACAAGCATTAAAAACAATAATAATGTAACAAAACTGTATTCTTTTTTTTCTGAGCTGGCGGAATCAATATATTTATTTACAACAATTAACAATTCATAACAATGTACGCAACAATAACAACTATATACAATAATTCTTAACAATTAACTATATACAAGGACTATTTACATCACTGTATTTATTTCACTATTTATTTCTGTCAGTCATCTACGCAGTTACTTCAGTACTATTTATATCACTGTACTGAATGATTGACTGATTAATATTTATATCCTTGCGTGACACCGTCGACTGTCCTGATTACCGTCGACTGTCCTATATTTATATCAGACGCACTTGATTACTTGCGTGAGTCGCCGTAGACTGACTGACTTGATTGCACGCCTCACCATGGACTGCGTTTTCCACAATACACTGACTGTTTTGATTGCTCGCCTCACCATGGACTGCATTTTCCACAATACCACAGTACAATCTTGACTACTCACAGTGACTGACTTATATTTATTTCATTGTACACCATTCACTGAATCCCAATTGCGTGCTCTGCGGTGATTGACTCGTCGACTAATCTCCGGTGACTGCCCGCATGTTCGCTTCACTCCTGGTTATATACCTGCGTCGCCCACGCCCAGTGTGTGCGCGTGTTCTCTCTAGCTCTCTCTGGAACATTCCTGCAGTTACGCGTATCTTCGCGCGGCTTCTAGCAGACACCGCTTTCTCGGAACTGCCGCCTGACGCCTGTCGCTCATATACAGGATGATCCGTTACAATAATATAATGTTTAGATTGTTTTGTGGTTTATGTTCATACATTATCCAAGCGACACGCACTGGCCGGCTACCGGCGCACCGGCGGTGATAAGAGAAGGTGAGACGAGACGAGATGGCGAAAAATATTCCTGAAACTGAAACATAATTAAATAATAATAACAACTAAGGCAGGCGCATAAATTAGGCACAAGCTGAAATAATTTTCAGAATCATGGAAAAATTAAAAATTTACGCAAAGAAAATTGCTTGCTTTGATTTTTCACCCTAACCAGTGGTAAACGGCGCCAAACTCGCCCGGCGCATGGGGCGACGCCCTTTCGCCCCTGGGCCCAGTCCGTCCCTGCCTGCTTACATCATTACGATCAAAACGCGTTCCCTGCAAATATTATATAGTGCAGCCGGCTTAGCTCGAAAAAACCGCCGAATTGTTCACTTTCGTATAAAAGCATGAAATTTTGAGTGATGAAAGAGCATACCCTAAAGGTCACCTTAAGATTATTAAAATTCAAGATGGTGACCAAAATTTTAATGTTCCCTAATTATATAATGGTCTGATTTGATTGATATATTATCTGGATATTATATAACAATATACTCTATTAATAATGTTCCTTGTATCTGATCTAGCATGACAGGAATGAGATAGACAGATAATGTACCAAATATTGCCTACAGTAGTGGGGCGTGATGTTGGAGATCAGCCTCTTGAGAGAATATTTATTTAACAGACTTCAAAAATGTATTGTGAAGCCGTTTTATGTGCTAGCCAAAAAAAAAAAACAACGGCATTATTTAAGTTATAGACGGAGCTCATTCCAACTATACAGTCGAACTTCGATAACTCGAACCATGACTTGCCACAAAAAAAAATCGAGTTATCAAGACTTCGAGTTATCAAATAATAATAATTTTCACTCTTGACGCTACTGCCAACCAATTTTGTTCGAGTTATCAAAAATTCGAGTTATCGCAGTTCGAGTTATCGAAGTACGACTGTATTTAACAAAAAGGTCGTAAAGTATAGGCTCATTAAAAATTTAAAAAAGTAAGTTTCGTGTAGTTTTAATTCAATACTTATTTACATCAATACGGTAATATTTCTGCCTAACCCTGTACAATGCTATGTATAGGTATTTCTACGATTGTGTAATCCAGTAGGCTGTACAGTTTTAAAACACGTGTCTGGCACGAGAAAGGTGCGCGAGAGGTGTGGTACGCGATCCATACAAATATTACATAGAAATTTGAATATCAGTGCTGCGGATGGAATTGGGGCGATTTACATGAATTGCGTCAAACCCCTTGATATCGGTATAGGTAAATAGGTACGTTCATTCCAAATGAAATTAAATTGCTTATAGTCGATCACTACAAGCGAAGCTGTACTATTCCAATTTCCAACGCTAGCGAAGTCGGAAAACTATCTACAATACGCTCACAGGCTATCTTTAAAACATTGTGCTTCAGATAGTTTGTTATCTTTGCTAACAACGGAACAGCACAACTATAGATGTTATTAAATATAAAAAATAAATAAATAAATAAATGGCATTTAAGTATCAATTAGTTAACTGGCAATAATTTTCCAGAATAAAAAATTATATTCAAAATTCTATAAAACATAAATAATTTCAGTGTTGTTATTTACAAAAGAAATCAATAAAATAATTTTTTTACATTTCACAAAAACAATAATAAAAAAAACTCGGGTCGCAGTGCCAAAACCCTGCCGACAATATAGTGTATTTGCTAATACAGGCATTGTGCTGTTATTATGTGAACATAAGTTTGTTTTTGGACAAAATAAAAAATTTAACTCCTTAATACATCCCTTAAAATAATATTTTTTTTCTTAATTTCAATATTATTATCAATGCAACCTCTGTACCAAATTAAATACACCCTTCAGTAAGTAAATCACTATCCGCAAACTAGTGTTTTCATAAAATTTGTAAGTCCGGACCTGTCGGGGCGATTTTATTAAAATTTTAGCAGCACATTTCAATCATCACTAAAGGGTTAAATTTCAATTTTGAAACAATTCTGAGAATTTTTTCGGTATTTTTGGGCCCAAAAACATTTTTTAACCCCTAAAAACCACCCTTAAAATGGTCCGATTGGGCCCATTTTAAATAGGCTTCGTGCGGTGATGGATTGCAACGTGCCTACCCAATTTCGTCAAAATCAATTAACTCTTTCGAAAGTTATAGCCCGTACACACACATATATATGTAGGGCGTTGTATTTGTCAGGATGAATAACGCTCAGCAAAATAATTTTAATAATTTATTGAATAATTTAAGAAAATACACTTTTATGTTTTATCGTCAATTTTTACGTCGTTGTTATTTTTTCACTTCCCCGTCGTTATGTACATCGTCTGTCTGTGTTGTCTAGTCACGTCTTGTCCCAGCTTCCTACAATCGGCCGTCCTGATCGTCATCCGACTCGGATGATTCGTCTTCAAATCGGTCGCCCCAGCTCTTCATGTTGTCTGCGCTGACGGTCGTCTTCATGGAACCTTCGCCGTCGCCCATTCGTTCAACGGCATACCTGTCTTTTGGCAGAATCTTGATTATCTTATACGGACCCAGGAACTTTCGTCGCAATTTGAGTCGAGTGCCGAACTGTGTACGTTTTATTGCTATAACGTCGCCTACTTGGTATGCAACCGGAGGTTTTCGCCGCTTATCAAATGATTTTCTGTTTTCTTCTTGTACCTTAAGAAGTTGTGATTTGGCCTGCTGCCTTAGTTCGTCGCGTTCTTCCTCAAAGACACGTCTAGTCTCTTCATCGATGTGCCTTTTCAAATCTATTTGCTCAGGAGTCTTCATTTTAACACCTGTTAGTAATTCAAACGGCGTCATATCAATACTTCTTTGATATGTGCTATTTAGCGCTTGTTGCACTTTATTTACGTGTTTATACCATTGAGAGTCGTCGTCCATAGAAAGTTTCGTCAAAATGGGAATTATGATTCGCATAACTCTCTCGACCTGTCCATTTCCTCTAGGAACGCCCGTTGTTATTCGAATATGTTCGATCTTGTTCGTAGTACAATAGTCTTCGAATTCTTTAGCAGTGAAGGCGGTACCTCTATCGCTTATGATACGATTCGGATTTCCAAAAGTTACTCTCTGCAACTCCATTTTTTGCACTGTTTCGCTGGCGCTTACGGTTTTTACTGCGTACAGCCAAACAAACTTGGTAAATGCATCTATTATGACTAATATGTGCTTGTACTGTTTTTTCGTCGTTGTGAGCGGACCAACGTGGTCAATATGATAGGTGTCTAATGGGACGTCACCTTTGTTTATTGGATTCAGAAATCCCTCAGCTTTACCACTTTTTCTCTCAGCCAATATACAGGGTACACAATTTGAAATATAGTTTTCGACCTTACCTTCTAGCCTCGGAATATAATAGTCTTTGTTTATAAGTTCTTTCGTCTTTTTCACAGCAAAGTGACCAATTTCATGAGCATTGCGTATAATTTCCGTTTGCATCTGCTTCGGAATTACCAGTAGTCTATCTCCGTCAGTCTTTTTGTACAGTAAACCATCTACACTGATATATTCTTCGTATTCTTGTTTTTCAAGAATTTTTAAAATAGCTTTTAATTTTTCATCTCTTTCCTGAGCTGCTTTCAATCTATTGATTAACCCACTTTCTATAATTAAGGCTACCGGGTTTCGACTTAGAGCGTCGGCGTGGGCCATTCGTTTTCCAGGTCGATGCTCGATCTCATAATCAAACTCACTTAAAAGTAAAATCCACCTCGCCACCCGTGCGGTTAGATCTTTTTTATTCATAGTTAGCTGAAAAGCTATACAATCAGTAACAATTTTGAATCTCGTACCCAGCAGGTAAACACGAAATTTTTTCAACGACTCGATAACGGCTAAGATTTCTAACTCGTAACTTGTATAATTCTTCTCGGCTTCGGTTGTCTTTCGACTCATATATTGGATCGGGTGAAGCTTTTGGTCCGAGCCTCGCTGCAACAGTATCGAACCGTAACCTAGCTTCGATGCGTCGGTATGGAGTTCGGTCTCCGCACCGTGTCGATATATTGATAACACCGGTTGGCTTGCTAGAGCTGTTTTGAGCGTAACGAACGCCACCTTTTGCTCTTCGGCGAACTTGAATACGGCATCTTTTCGCAGAAGATCCGTCAACGATCTTGCAATTAATGAATAATTTTTAATAAACTTACGGAAATAACCGGTCAAACCTAGAAATGATTGGACCTGTTTGATTGACTTGGGTTCTGGATAATTTTCTACGGCTGATGTCTTCTGCGTCGAAGGCATAATTCTTCCTTCGCTTATCCGATGACCCAGATATTCGACCATTCGTCTCAGGAATTGACATTTTTTCCATTTGATGCGTAGATTATGCGTCTCAGCTTGCTTGAGCACTCGTCGTAGTCTAAAAAATGCGTCTTCTAGATCTTCAGCCGGAATTATGAGATCGTCCATATATGTTAATACTAAACCATCACGAATTTCATCTTGAAAAACAGTATTGACAAAGCGTTGAAATATAGCTGGTGAGTTACACAACCCGAAAGGTAGTTTTTGAAACTCGTATTGTCCTGTTGGTGTTACAAAAGACGTATACTTTTTGCTGTCCTCGGCCATCGATACATGGAAAAATCCATTTTCGAGGTCCAGTGTTGTGAATACATTTGCCCCATGAAGCTTACTGAGTTGGTCTTCAATAATAGGCAACGGATATCTATCTTTTATTACCTTCTTGTTCAGCTTTCGATAGTCGATACACAATCGGGTACTGTTGTCTTTCTTCTTTACCAGAACGACTGGACTAGCATAACTAGAATTACTTGGTCGGATAATTCCATTTTCCAGCCAATTTTTTACATGCTCGTCGACTTCTTGTTGCTCCCAGATTGACATTCTGCGGGGATTCTGGTATACGGGAACTTCATCGGTAAGTATTAATTTTGCTTCGATACTCGTCGTTTTTTCATTTCTTGGCTGATAATTTTTTACAATTTCTTTTATCTCTTCTTTTGTTTCTTTGTCTACAGTTTCTTCAATATTTAACTCTTCTTCAGCTATTAGCATAACTTGCGTAAGGTCTTCGTCTTCACGTCTTTTCTTGAATTTAATTTGACTATTCGATATCATCACGTCGACATGCTTGAGGTATTCTTTCCCCAGGATAATTTCAGGTTTCATCGTTGCTTTTGGAACAATGTAGAACTGCGTATCGTACGGCTTATCGTCGATGACAATTGTTGTCAAAAATTTACCCAATGTTTTCACTTCGTAGCCACCTATACCGGTCAGCTTAATTAAATCTTTATTGATATCGTACGTCTTTAGCTTAAAAAATTCGTCAACCGCAATCAAATTGACGTCACACCCGGTATCAACAAGAGCAGTAAATTCAACGTCGTCTATTTGAACCACCGTCATCATGTTGCCGTCGTTAGGTGCTCGTATCAACATGGCATTCGCTGTCGTATTTTTGTTCGGGCAATTTCTTGAGATATGTCCATATTGGTTACAGTGAAAGCACTTAAGCCCCTTATCCTTATCTCGACAATCTTTTGACAGATGTCCTTGTCGGCCACAATTGTAACACTTAATTGTCCTCTGCTCTGGCTTTGCTGTCGTTTCTGCATTGATTGTAGTTTTCTGAGACGTGTACTCAGTCGTTATTTTGGTACGTGCTTTCATATTTTGTCGTTGTTGAGATTGTGACATTGCTCCCTCGTAATATTTTATTTGAGCAAGCAGTTCTTGCACATCGTGAAATCTCACAAGTGATAACGATTTAATTAATTCTTGGTCACCTAACCCGCCGATCACGTATTTTAGGATTGCATGTTGGCTGATGCTGTCGCAACGACTCGCTATGGCCGTCATCTCGTAAACGTAGTCTTCCACAGCTTCTTTCGGCTTTCTGAGTCGAGACATTAATTGAATGTGGATGTCAGACTCATCGCACCATACCGGAAAACTGCGAATAATTTCAGTTTTAAAAATAATCCATTCGTTTATTCTTCGCGTGTTTCCGTCAAACCATAGTTTTGCCGCGCCGCGTAATTTGCTTATAGCATGGTACAGGAGGGTTTTGTTATCCCAATTATAAACAATAGCTATATCCTCGAGTTTTTGACACCATTGTTTTGCCGTCAGTCCGTTGTTAGCCGTCGGATTAAATTCGGGCATAGAACTTCGGATACTATCGCATCCTGGTTGCAAAAATGTTGTCGTATTGTTTAACATTAGTCTACGCTCTTCTTCAAGCAAAGCACGCTCTCGTTCTAATAATTGTCTCTCACGATTTAACAAGTCGCGTTCGCGATCTACATTACGTACCGTAATAACATTTTCATTTATAGGCGATGATGTTCTTATATCCGGAATCGGACTTAGTTGTGCACTATCGATCAGTGATTCGTTTGATATTTCTCTGATGTCAGTCATTTTAATTCGATTTTTATTTTTTAAATCTGACAGATGTAGATTGTTATTGTTTTTTTTTTTTTTCGTCGATTTTTTCTTGAATTGTTCGAATCCGACTTCTGAATTTTGTAGGGCGTTGTATTTGTCAGGATGAATAACGCTCAGCAAAATAATTTTAATAATTTATTGAATAATTTAAGAAAATACACTTTTATGTTTTATCGTCAATTTTTACGTCGTTGTTATTTTTTCACTTCCCCGTCGTTATGTACATCGTCTGTCTGTGTTGTCTAGTCACGTCTTGTCCCAGCTTCCTACATATATATATATATATATATATATATATATATATATATATATACATGTAGGAAGCTGGGACAAGACGTGACTAGACAACACAGACAGACGATGTACATAACGACGGGGAAGTGAAAAAATAACAACGACGTAAAAATTGACGATAAAACATAAAAGTGTATTTTCTTAAATTATTCAATAAATTATTAAAATTATTTTGCTGAGCGTTATTCATCCTGACAAATACAACGCCCTACAAAATTCAGAAGTCGGATTCGAACAATTCAAGAAAAAATCGACGAAAAAAAAAAAACAATAACAATCTACATCTGTCAGATTTAAAAAATAAAAATCGAATTAAAATGACTGACATCAGAGAAATATCAAACGAATCACTGATCGATAGTGCACAACTAAGTCCGATTCCGGATATAAGAACATCATCGCCTATAAATGAAGATGTTATTACGGTACGTAATGTAGATCGCGAACGCGACTTGTTAAATCGTGAGAGACAATTATTAGAACGAGAGCGTGCTTTGCTTGAAGAAGAGCGTAGACTAATGTTAAACAATACGACAACATTTTTGCAACCAGGATGCGATAGTATCCGAAGTTCTATGCCCGAATTTAATCCGACGGCTAACAACGGACTGACGGCAAAACAATGGTGTCAAAAACTCGAGGATATAGCTATTGTTTATAATTGGGATAACAAAACCCTCCTGTACCATGCTATAAGCAAATTACGCGGCGCGGCAAAACTATGGTTTGACGGAAACACGCGAAGAATAAACGAATGGATTATTTTTAAAACTGAAATTATTCGCAGTTTTCCGGTATGGTGCGATGAGTCTGACATCCACATTCAATTAATGTCTCGACTCAGAAAGCCGAAAGAAGCTGTGGAAGACTACGTTTACGAGATGACGGCCATAGCGAGTCGTTGCGACAGCATCAGCCAACATGCAATCCTAAAATACGTGATCGGCGGGTTAGGTGACCAAGAATTAATTAAATCGTTATCACTTGTGAGATTTCACGATGTGCAAGAACTGCTTGCTCAAATAAAATATTACGAGGGAGCAATGTCACAATCTCAACAACGACAAAA
The DNA here is from genome assembly GCA_039654895.1 of Mongoloraphidia duomilia. NCBI lineage: Eukaryota > Metazoa > Arthropoda > Insecta > Raphidioptera > Raphidiidae > Mongoloraphidia > Mongoloraphidia duomilia. The sequence continues at coordinate 35,403,144 of CM077518.1, read as the reverse complement.
TATGAAAGCACGTACCAAAATAACGACTGAGTACACGTCTCAGAAAACTACAATCAATGCAGAAACGACAGCAAAGCCAGAGCAGAGGACAATTAAGTGTTACAATTGTGGCCGACAAGGACATCTGTCAAAAGATTGTCGAGATAAGGATAAGGGGCTTAAGTGCTTTCACTGTAACCAATATGGACATATCTCAAGAAATTGCCCGAACAAAAATACGACAGCGAATGCCATGTTGATACGAGCACCTAACGACGGCAACATGATGACGGTGGTTCAAATAGACGACGTTGAATTTACTGCTCTTGTTGATACCGGGTGTGACGTCAATTTGATTGCGGTTGACGAATTTTTTAAGCTAAAGACGTACGATATCAATAAAGATTTAATTAAGCTGACCGGTATAGGTGGCTACGAAGTGAAAACATTGGGTAAATTTTTGACAACAATTGTCATCGACGATAAGCCGTACGATACGCAGTTCTACATTGTTCCAAAAGCAACGATGAAACCTGAAATTATCCTGGGGAAAGAATACCTCAAGCATGTCGACGTGATGATATCGAATAGTCAAATTAAATTCAAGAAAAGACGTGAAGACGAAGACCTTACGCAAGTTATGCTAATAGCTGAAGAAGAGTTAAATATTGAAGAAACTGTAGACAAAGAAACAAAAGAAGAGATAAAAGAAATTGTAAAAAATTATCAGCCAAGAAATGAAAAAACGACGAGTATCGAAGCAAAATTAATACTTACCGATGAAGTTCCCGTATACCAGAATCCCCGCAGAATGTCAATCTGGGAGCAACAAGAAGTCGACGAGCATGTAAAAAATTGGCTGGAAAATGGAATTATCCGACCAAGTAATTCTAGTTATGCTAGTCCAGTCGTTCTGGTAAAGAAGAAAGACAACAGTACCCGATTGTGTATCGACTATCGAAAGCTGAACAAGAAGGTAATAAAAGATAGATATCCGTTGCCTATTATTGAAGACCAACTCAGTAAGCTTCATGGGGCAAATGTATTCACAACACTGGACCTCGAAAATGGATTTTTCCATGTATCGATGGCCGAGGACAGCAAAAAGTATACGTCTTTTGTAACACCAACAGGACAATACGAGTTTCAAAAACTACCTTTCGGGTTGTGTAACTCACCAGCTATATTTCAACGCTTTGTCAATACTGTTTTTCAAGATGAAATTCGTGATGGTTTAGTATTAACATATATGGACGATCTCATAATTCCGGCTGAAGATCTAGAAGACGCATTTTTTAGACTACGACGAGTGCTCAAGCAAGCTGAGACGCATAATCTACGCATCAAATGGAAAAAATGTCAATTCCTGAGACGAATGGTCGAATATCTGGGTCATCGGATAAGCGAAGGAAGAATTATGCCTTCGACGCAGAAGACATCAGCCGTAGAAAATTATCCAGAATCCAAGTCAATCAAACAGGTCCAATCATTTCTAGGTTTGACCGGTTATTTCCGTAAGTTTATTAAAAATTATTCATTAATTGCAAGATCGTTGACGGATCTTCTGCGAAAAGATGCTGTATTCAAGTTCGCCGAAGAGCAAAAGGTGGCGTTCGTTACGCTCAAAACAGCTCTAGCAAGCCAACCGGTGTTATCAATATATCGACACGGTGCGGAGACCGAACTCCATACCGACGCATCGAAGCTAGGTTACGGTTCGATACTGTTGCAGCGAGGCTCGGACCAAAAGCTTCACCCGATCCAATATATGAGTCGAAAGACAACCGAAGCCGAGAAGAATTATACAAGTTACGAGTTAGAAATCTTAGCCGTTTTCGAGTCGTTGAAAAAATTTCGTGTTTACCTGCTGGGTACGAGATTCAAAATTGTTACTGATTGTATAGCTTTTCAGCTAACTATGAATAAAAAAGATCTAACCGCACGGGTGGCGAGGTGGATTTTACTTTTAAGTGAGTTTGATTATGAGATCGAGCATCGACCTGGAAAACGAATGGCCCACGCCGACGCTCTAAGTCGAAACCCGGTAGCCTTAATTATAGAAAGTGGGTTAATCAATAGATTGAAAGCAGCTCAGGAAAGAGATGAAAAATTAAAAGCTATTTTAAAAATTCTTGAAAAACAAGAATACGAAGAATATATCAGTGTAGATGGTTTACTGTACAAAAAGACTGACGGAGATAGACTACTGGTAATTCCGAAGCAGATGCAAACGGAAATTATACGCAATGCTCATGAAATTGGTCACTTTGCTGTGAAAAAGACGAAAGAACTTATAAACAAAGACTATTATATTCCGAGGCTAGAAGGTAAGGTCGAAAACTATATTTCAAATTGTGTACCCTGTATATTGGCTGAGAGAAAAAGTGGTAAAGCTGAGGGATTTCTGAATCCAATAAACAAAGGTGACGTCCCATTAGACACCTATCATATTGACCACGTTGGTCCGCTCACAACGACGAAAAAACAGTACAAGCACATATTAGTCATAATAGATGCATTTACCAAGTTTGTTTGGCTGTACGCAGTAAAAACCGTAAGCGCCAGCGAAACAGTGCAAAAAATGGAGTTGCAGAGAGTAACTTTTGGAAATCCGAATCGTATCATAAGCGATAGAGGTACCGCCTTCACTGCTAAAGAATTCGAAGACTATTGTACTACGAACAAGATCGAACATATTCGAATAACAACGGGCGTTCCTAGAGGAAATGGACAGGTCGAGAGAGTTATGCGAATCATAATTCCCATTTTGACGAAACTTTCTATGGACGACGACTCTCAATGGTATAAACACGTAAATAAAGTGCAACAAGCGCTAAATAGCACATATCAAAGAAGTATTGATATGACGCCATTTGAATTACTAACAGGTGTTAAAATGAAGACTCCTGAGCAAATAGATTTGAAAAGGCACATCGATGAAGAGACTAGACGTGTCTTTGAGGAAGAACGCGACGAACTAAGGCAGCAGGCCAAATCACAACTTCTTAAGGTACAAGAAGAAAACAGAAAATCATTTGATAAGCGGCGAAAACCTCCGGTTGCATACCAAGTAGGCGACGTTATAGCAATAAAACGTACACAGTTCGGCACTCGACTCAAATTGCGACGAAAGTTCCTGGGTCCGTATAAGATAATCAAGATTCTGCCAAACGACAGGTATGCCGTTGAACGAATGGGCGACGGCGAAGGTTCCATGAAGACGACCGTCAGCGCAGACAACATGAAGAGCTGGGGCGACCGATTTGAAGACGAATCATCCGAGTCGGATGACGATCAGGACGGCCGATTGTAGGAAGCTGGGACAAGACGTGACTAGACAACACAGACAGACGATGTACATAACGACGGGGAAGTGAAAAAATAACAACGACGTAAAAATTGACGATAAAACATAAAAGTGTATTTTCTTAAATTATTCAATAAATTATTAAAATTATTTTGCTGAGCGTTATTCATCCTGACAAATACAACGCCCTACATACATATATAAACAGACATTTCCAAAAATTAAGCCAAAGTGTTCAGGAGGCTATGAAACGTCGAGAAATTTTGGTCCGACCCCTAGGTCCCGCCATCCGACCGACGCCAATAGTGTATGTGCCATATGGCAAATACACTAAAAATGTTAATATGTTTTTTTAATTTTTCGACAATTTTACTGTTTCTATTGACGGCATTTGAGCTCTGATGATGAAAATATATTTTTCGAAACGTTAGCGAATAAATGCAATAAAAGAGTATTTGCTTCTTAATTTGGATCCTTAAGCCACTTTTGAGTCGTTTTCTTCCAATATCATCAGGATCACCACATTTCTGTTTTTTAATCAAAACAGATTCTTAACATCTATAGCTTAGATTGTTTTTACATAGGTAAATTTGATATGAAAATGTCAAAATTACTTCAAAAACAGATAGCGATAGCCATGGAACTTGAACAAAATGATTAGAAATTATTCTGACAGCTAACCTCATCATTTTGTTCGAGTCCCATGGCTATTGCTATCTGTTTTTGAGGTAATTTTGACATTTTCATTTCAAATTTCTGCCGTTACAAAGCATGGAAAATTAATTTTCTTTAATGATTTAGATGCAGAATTTTATGTTCTAAAACTTTTATTCGAAGATATTTTTCCTAAAATAATTAGGGAAGCAGGAAATCGCAAAAGTTTGTTTTTACGGGTTAAATCCCTATTACCCGCAAAGCAATTCAGCACCCTGTATACCTATTTTAAACGCTGAACATAAACCGCTATATGATAACATAAAATACTAATCACACTTCTTTATCTATAGAAAGAGATCTATAGTCAGTGAATCTTACGTCATTTTTGTAGCGGCATTTTGTCGTGTTTAAAATTATATTTAGTCCAGTCACGAGAGGAAGTCCACCTTGCGTTTTGTGCAGCAAATGATTTTACTTTTTTGTGTCTTCAAACATGTTTAGGAGATATCAAATCCAAGTTTACGACATCTAAAACAGGGCGGGGGAGTTTTGGTTGGCTAAAAACCACGATTTTTTGCACTTTTTTCGGTTTCTTGCTTGTAACATGGAAACGACTGGTCCTGTCGAAAAAATGACCCTATTCAAAATTAAAGGGAAATTTACTTCAAAACGCACTAGTCAAATATATTAATTCCCATTTTTACCGGCTCTACAGAAATTTACCAAAATAAAAAAAGCATTTTTTCAAGCTTTTAACTATTGAAAATCTCGAAAAGCCTATAACCTTCCTTAATAAACGGGCTATATCTAACAAAAAAAAATTTCAAATCGGATTGGTAGTTCTTGAGATTAACGCTTTCAAACAAAAAAAAATAAACTCTTTTTTGTTTGAACGCGCTAATCTCAGGAACTACAAGTCCGATTTAAAAAAAAATTTTTTGTTAGATAGCCCGTCTATTAAGGAAGGTTATAGGCTATTTGAGTTTTTTTAAATTCAATCCCAAAGGGGGTAAAACGTGGGTGTAGGATTTTTTGTTATTACCATAAATCCTACACTCCCGTTTTCACCCTTTGGGATTGAATTTTTAAAAAACTCGTATAGGGTCTCAATGATTGCTACTTTGCTTCTTTTACAGACTAGTAGTTTCTGAGATTAGTGCCTTCAAACAAAAAAAGAGTTTTTTTTTTATTTTTCATAGTTCTGTAGAGTCGGTAAAAATCGGAACAGAAACATATTTGACTGGTGCATTTTGAAGTAAATTTTGTGCCCTTTATTTTTGAATAGGATCATTTTTTCGATAGGACCAGCCGTTTTTATGTAATTAGCAAAAACCGAAAAAAGTGCAAAAAAAACGTGGTTTTTAGCCCACCAAAACTCCACCGTCCTGTTTTAGAGGTCGCAAACTTGGATTTAACATATCTTAAACATGCTTGAGGACACAAAAAATAAAATCATTTGCTGCACAAAACGCAAGGTAGACCTACCTTTTTAAGCTCTCGTGATTGGACTAATTGAGAAATACACACTTTTAGAAATGTTTTTATTCAAGAAAAAGCTTCCGAAAAGTTTTCAAAAAATGTTTTTATAATCTATTTGTAATGTAGATTCCAATCCTCAAAAAAGGTGTGGGACGACCCCATTAATTTCGTTCAACTCGACATTCACGACACTCATGTAATAGAAAGGTAACCCGATGAATGTCATCGATAGTGCTATCTCTTTTCATTGCAGCAAAAATGGAAAATGAGATAATTGCAGCGAACTGAATTCATATACTAAACTGAAAAACATTTTAAAATGTTGAAATTGTGTTTTTATTTCTCTTCAAAGCGAATCTAATTATTGTCAATACTCACTAGGTATCCAATTTACTGCTAATAATACCGCAAGTTATAAAATATTTAATAAATCCTGTTTTTATTTGACATAAAAATTTCACACTGTTCCAAAGATTCCAGTATAATGTTCGTACGTGTTTTCATAAATGGATCGAATTATTGCACAATATGCTACATAAAAATATAAAATTTAATTTGCTACTAAATACGCAAGTATAGCGTGAGCCATTTAATAACAAAAATAGTAATATCTTCCAGTTGTATGTAGAGGAAATATCGCATTTTTATTCTGTCCACATTAGGGACACCCGTAGAGATTTTTTAAGGTGGTTTAATCAATTAGTTTCATATAAACAAGTCTCTACTATAATATTATAACAAAACTCGTTGGTAACTTTGGTAAATATTTTATTTATCTATTCTTTCACAACATTGACAACCGTTTACATGCTTTGGACAATTATTGTTCCTCACTTTATATTCACTGTTCGTTTTTGTCTATTTTCCGTTGGTCAGTTTTGCTTGACCGTTGGTCAGTTTTTGTTGACCAACACTTCGTCACTACTTGACCACTGCTTGACCACTATGTGTCCACCATATGTCTGTGGTACGTATATTGTTCACTGGGTCCACTATATGTCTGTGGTGGTAGTATTTATTTGCCACCTGCAGATATCTTCCACACTGTCTGTCACAGGTCACTTTGCACCAGAAGATTATCTGTACTTAATCACTCGAAGATCTCGTCTGTCACTCGCAAATATCTTCCACACTGTTTGTCACTTGATACTGGAAGATTATTTGCACTAGGTCACTCGAAGAACTTTTAACTCGCTGGTGGTATATTTATTTCCCGTTGCACTTTTCACGTCTGCTCTCGTTAAGAATCGTGACTCCGGTGTTTCATTCTTGCTCTTGCCTATATGAACTTTCCTGGTCATTTTATATCCATGGTGGCGGGTTTTCTTATTGTTGTCAACCAGAATATTTCTTCGCGCTCAAGGCTGCGTGATCCATGTTAAGCCAACGAATCAAGGCTGCAACTAGCCTGCCTAGATTCATTACAATATTATAAATGCGAAGTGTGTGTGTGTGTTTGTTACCATTGCTGTTGTAACGGCTGTCCAAAAGCCACCCCAGGTTTAGATTTCACACGTGAGGAAGTTAATAAGAAAAACAGTAAGCCCCGAGTACTCTCAAGAGATGTGCAAAAATTAAGATTCGAATACGATGACAGTAAGTTATACCGGTTGCTGATTTGCTTTGCGGGTAATAGGGATTTTACATGTATTTTACTATGTATATTGATGAAAAAAAAAACAAATACAAAATTTGTTCATAATTAAAAACTCTACCTGACACGTATATTTGCAAATTACCAATATGCAGCTTTTAATTACAAAATACCTAATTATTAAGGAGCTGCGATTAAGTTTAAATTAAAAATATTTTATCCGAATAGCCATGATTTTGTTTAATTATGGCTATTCGGATAAAATATTTTTTATTTAAACTTAGTTACAGTTCCTTAATAATTATTTTGTAATTAAAATTAGCTACATATTGGTAATTTGCAAACATACGTATCAGGCAGAGTTTTTAATTATGAACAAATTTTGTATTTGTTTTTTTTCACCAAAATATATAGGGAAGCAGGAAAATTCATAAACATGATTTTGCATGTAAAATCCATATTACCCGCAAATCAAATCAGCACCCGGTATATTATGATAGCCCTAAAAAATTTTGACAATTGACTAAAAAGGATTGAAAAGAGCTGCCAGTAGAGATTTTCCTGATAGTCATGACAATATTTACTTCATTTCCCATTTTCATTTTTTTCTGAATTTTCTTTTCATGTTTATTCATTTCGAACAATAAATCACAATAAAAAAATCTAATTCGCTACCGAACCGCTATACAAAAAAGGAGTATATATTTGTTTAGACTTGATTCAATTCTTCTAGAATGAAATAAATAAATAAATTCAGCGGTTCCCAACATTTTTAGTTGTGCGGACAACAAATTTTCTAAAAAAAATTGAGGCCCACTAACTAAATATACAAGTAAAAACTATAAACACACAAACAAAATTAATAGACACCTATATTCTCGATTGTTCCCATCTCGACTCCTGAAGCTCCGATAATATTTATCTTGTCTTCATGGTTTCCAGGCTTGTAGGCCGTGGTCCGGTGGTATTTCTACCTGACGTTTCGTCTACAATTGCGGTAGACATTCTCAAAGGCGGACCACGGCCTACAAGCCCGGAAACCATGAAGACTTGGAACAATGCCGGCCGTGAAAGCTTGCACACTTGAATATTTATCTTGACTTAGATTCTCGACCAGCGTCCGCGACCCAGTACCATGCTGCCCGCGGCCCACAAGTGGGTTGGGAACCGCTAATCTAGATAATAATTTGTAATGTACTTTTTATAGGGTAGACTGTATACTTCAGCAAACAGTCAAAAATATTTCTTTTGCCTATTTAATATTTTGATAAATATTCAAATTTAGATAAACTTCGATGGAATTGGGGATTTTAAGACTATCGTTAGGGAAAAATTCTTTCAGATGTTAGTATCTTTGCACTGCGAAATGCAGCCTATAACATAGGTGCCTATAAAATCTGTATTATCCTACCTATATATGAATAAGCATTCGCATATAAGTCTATACCTGCTGAATACAAGATTCCTGCATTCATTTGAACCAACCTAACCTTACATACATAATACTGGATTTACACATTGATAGCAGGTTATCATTTCAATACCGAATACTGAGATTACACACACTTTAATAGAGAAATATGAAACTAGAGAAATGTAGATACATTCTTAATATATTTTTTGCAACACTTGCATCAAAAGTACAATTTTAGATGGCTTTATACCGTTTGAAAAGTGATTCTTTATGGAAGCTTCTACTGCTTTCGAACGGTAGTGTTTAAAGTAAATTTTAACGCACTCCGTTATATAAAGTTATACTGTTATGTTTTACTTTATAACACACGTGAGTAATAAAGTACTTTATAGATTACTTTGCTATGATGCCACTAATAAAATATTTATCCAAATTTTGTTTTGTTTGCTTAAAATTGAAATTTTGAAGCAGTTGTTGCAAAAAATATAGTATGTAACGCGTGGCTAAAGTAACAAATCTAACAGTCGCGATTTTATAATACTTTCTTAAGGTTATATCGCATTTATACCAGAACTCGTGTGATTATCGCACTCGCCTTCGGCTCACGCGGTAAACACACTCGTTCTGGTTTAAATGCAACATAACTAGGGCATGCAATTCGAATATTCGAATATAGCGAATATTCGGCTGCATTTATTATTCGAATAGTAATTCCTATTATTCGAATATATTCGAATTATTTGTTAAGAATTAAAATTGTTTAAAAACGGTTTACGGCGGCGCTAAAACATCTTACAAACGCTACACTAGCTCTAAGTTCGCGCTAGGGCGTGGGAGGGGAATCAAAACGGGGCGAGGAAAGTTTTTTTTTGTTAATTATTGCATGTTTATTTGATATAACTATTTACTTACGTTACGTTACGTACGTGTACTTAATTGCTTGATTTGCTCTTCGCACGTGCTAATAGACGTATTATTTATTTGTGAAGTATTTTTTTTATAGGGGAGCAATATCCCATACTTTTGTGGTACTAATTAATAAAAATGCGTCTTAGATGCTCATTTAATATTTTTGTTTGAATAGGAAAAACAGAAAGAAAGAATTTTGAATTTTTTTGATTACTTAAATATGTCCATTTGATCTATGGTTCTCGGAAGCTATGTGCGCTCTAATATTTAGTTGATTTGATCTGAATTTTTACGTAACTAAGTAAAGTAAAAATGATTATTTGATCTCTTTTTAATTAGAAGTAAGCTGCTTTTGTTGTTAAAATGATTGGATTTATGGACGTGCAGTAGGCGTGTTGATTTTAAATAATTAAAAGTCATTTATTGAAGTCCCATGAGCGTTTTTATTATTTTTACCAATTATTCGAATATATTCGAATATATTCGAATATTGGCTAAAATTTGAGCGAATATTCGAATACCTGAAACATCCGAATATTTGCATGCCCTAAACATAACCTTAGGCTCGTATCGCAAAATCGCGACTGTCATATAATCCGTCACTCAAGCCATTAGTAGCATAAATTACTATAATGCGCTGTTTACATATAACTTTTCCGCCTCACGTTAATTAAAAAATTGCTGCGCCACAAATGCAAAAAAAAAATGTTATTTCAACAATTTTCTTCTTTAGTGTTTCCGAAATTTACCGCTTCCAAAAATTTGCCGACCTAAGCATTGTTAACGTATTGAGAAAGCAAGCATTGGCATACGAACAAGAGATAAACATAATATACGCCGTATAGAAAATCAAATACTTAAACCATAAATTTGAAAATATATCGTACTATTTTGTAAAATTTGTATTTTGTGAGCTGCGTGATGCGTATTCCTGATTCTTATGTGCCTTCCACACATAGTCGTAGGATAATGGCAAATGAGCAAAGCAATCTATTTTTTTAACGTAGAACTACGTCTTTCCCGACGTTATATTGGGGGGATGGGGGGGATAAAACTTGTGTGACGAAAAAAATCTAACAAAAATAACAAACGAAAAATGTGTGGTGAAAAAATCTACCTAAAGAAAATGTGTCACGAAAATTGTTTTGCTTATAATTCGCTCAATTAAAGTCAGATCGGTTCGAAACTTATCTTAAACGAAAGAGGAGGTTTTTATATAAGAATGTGTCAAAATAGTTTTGACGTAGAACTTATACGTTTTTCTCGGAGGTATATGGGAGGGAGGGGTAAAATGTGTGGACGAAAAAATCTAACGAAAAATGTTTGACGAAAAATTGTTTTGCTTATAATTCGCTCAATTAACTTTTGTAATTACAAAGAGCTAATCAAACATTTTAAAAAACTTAGGTAAAAAAGTGTATAAACATTGAAGTTAATTATTGTAAGTGAGCCTAAAGCAGTATTTTCTACGTCATATTATCTTGTCAGTTCAAAACTATAATATGGTTTCAAACTATTTCCGATAATGGCTGAGAGACGAAGGAGTTACGAAAGTACGCTAGTTCAATATCGTTCGACTCCATTCAACTAAATAGTAACTGTGATTAGTTTCTCTAAACCTTCCTTTGTAGAACAATATAGGTACCAGAGCACATATACATTGTATATACAATTATTGAACATTCTGAATCACTAACTAATTCAGGTCATTTAGCAGTTTGTTTAAAAACAATTTTAATTTTACTCGAATGTGCTTAAACTATTATTTGAAAAAATAATACATACTAAAAAAATATTTACTTTTGAATTATACTAAAAATACTGCTGTATTACTCAAAAGTCTAAATGAAATGTTAGAACCACTGATCTACATTATATGCATAAGGGGTTATTTATTAATTATGTAAAACTATATTTATGTAAAAACGCTTAAAGCCTCGTAGAAGAAACATAAGCCCTGTTTATATATTCATATAATATACAAGTGAACCACACAAGTCCATTTGATTTACTTGGATCTAACCTCAGAAAAGGTTACCAGAGAAGTCTCTACCATGTGGTTGAGGATCTCTTGTCTCCAGAAGATAATTTCATGGATTCCATGAAGGCTTTGGGATCTTTATAAGACTTCCTGAAAAAAAGTTTTTCCATGAGTTTCTTTGAAGTGGCTCGAACTACTATTCCTCATGGTGGATTCTTTGGTTTTTTGATTTTGCATAATGGACAATTATTGTCCATATACGATGACGCTATCAGTCGTCGCAATTCATAGGCAGCAAATCCTTTTTGTAGGAGTCCCATTTCATAGATTTGGGACTCTTGTATACAACAAAAGGAGATGGTGAAGCCGGTTGCGACGTGTCGGAGGAAAATGGTAAGACAGTTTCAGAAGCTATTCGGGAAACAGGGACAAATAGAGGAAGTGAATCCGAGGCGATCCCCTAACGCTGTGTTAGCGACATGACTAAGGAAGTCGATAAAGAAGAAGTATGCAATAGGATTTTGCTTGTCCAATGGTACCCTGAATTTGATCTGTCTGTGGTCCAATAAAGATGGTTCAGATGAAATTGTAAACTATAATCATCAACCAAAAAAGTTTGCAAAATCAGCACTGAAGAGCAGAAAATAATTGAAATTTGAAATTGCATGAATCAAATCAAATGCATCAAATCAAAGGCAAAGTCCTGGTGCCTACTGCCTATATATATGGCATAGCACAAGTTGGTTCGTTCAAAATTCATATAATAGAGATCCATACTATTTGTCATGCTATCATTTCTTTCTCCAAAACTTTCGATTACATTTTCGCAGATATTCTGTCCAATTTCCCCAATGGAATTAATAATGTTTTCTCGAAGCTGTTCATTAGTTTAAGGATCGTTAGCATAGACTCATTCCTTCAAAAAGCTCCAAAAACATAATCCAGTAGTGTGAGGTCGCACGACCTAGACGGCCAATTAACGTCAGCTCTTCTAGAAATTATATGATAACCAAATCTCTCTCTTAAAAGATTGATTGTTTCATCCGATAACTGTTCAAATTTTTTCATAAAATTCTCAATAACTTTAACAGATGGTGCAACATCTCTTCCGAAATGCTGACAGCATTTTCTTAAAGTTCCAGCAAAACATTCTGCATTTTAGTATTAAGTTTTTAAAATAAACACCCATTCTTCAATGGAAAATCGTTCCATGATAAGAAAGCCACAAGTCACAACTAATCGCAAATTCGTTACTTAACAATTGTCACTATAGTACAATATTCAATGAAGATTGATGTAAATGCTGACCAATTTAAATCTGAAAGTCAAATTTGGACACCCTTTATATGTATATTTATGAAATTATGAGCTACGTTATTTAGCCGACTATTTATTTAATTTATCTACCGCAGATAATTTTATATAAGCTTCACCTTTGTTTAAACTAACCGTTAATCCCATCTCTGTTGTACTAAAATGATGACATGTCCGTTTTTTCAACAATGCGGTATTTGTTGTTGACCGTTATCATAATACATTGTTTTGTTTGAAATAAACTGCGGTTTTGTGAACTGGCAATTGTGTTTTGTTATTTATTGCAATTAGAATTATTATTGTATTAAATAATGTTGACCTGCCCCGGCTCGCTAGCAGATGTTACGTTGGTTGCACAGCAACCGTGCTCGTTGTAGACTTGTTTTGTTTTAAAATGTAACAGTTATCTACATAATTTAAGATGGATAATCGAATTTTTAATCAAATCTTCCCATTAAAAAGGGAGACTGTAATACAGTGAATGCATGTGAACTTTAACAAAAATATTTTGTTATTATTTTAACGAAGCCATAACTGAGTGTAACTTAATGGCAGGGGGAGTAGGCTAGCACCGATCAGTGGGGAGCTCCGATCAGGTCGGTATTAAGATTGTGGTAACTGTTAGAAATGTCAGACCGGTGCTGCAATCTATCCGACAGTGCGGTGAACTAATATGCAAAGCCACATGTACATCCCGCAATTATTTTTGCAGTGATATCAAAAGCTGTGTATGGTGACATTTATGTTATTTCGGTCCAATTATATTACATTGTATTGTTTTTGTTTATTTTTTTAACTCATAGTGCTATGTCATTATTTTACCTTGTTGTTTATGATTGTTTATTATTATTGTTACTATTATGGAGAAGGAAAAAATCCTTAAAGAATTTTGAATTCTACAAGCACCATAATTCATAAACTTCGGGTTCGTTACCGCGGTTACACAAGGTACCTATACTCGCAGAGCAAGTTGAAACTATAACCGCGTCTCAAACCATGAAATGGGCGATTACAGTGAATTTGGATCGTGCGCACGGAGTACATGGAGTGACCCAATAAGCACAGCCTTTTGCTTGCGGCAAACAAGTGACTCAGCATTACGAAGACATGTCGGGATAGCTTTTATATTTGCCAACAGTGACGATTTGGCTCATTCCAATGACACCAATAATATGAACAATTAATTTAACATATAAAATAAATGGGTGACTTTTATGCCTACGATTGGATGAGACACCGCATATATACCCACGGCCACGCCTCAACGCGATAGAGATAGGCAATAGTGGGATGCAGGAAAGGAGGGGACTTAAGCTGTCACCTTGGAAAATCTCCCGGTGGTATAATACCAAATCTGTTGTCCCAACGCGCTTACCGAATGTTATGATAAAACGCGTCCTTCAAACTGGTAGTGGGTGTTCTTTCTATACATGTCACTATGTCAAGGTGGACCTTTAAACACTTAAGTAAAATGATCAAAAAAGCTTTTCTATAGTTCACCCAGGCCATTGACAAGTTGCGTTTCTATTGGACAGCATCTTGACAGATACATCTGCCAATCAACAGATTGTCCCTACAATCTGCAACCCCACGTTTAGAGCCTCTTTGCTCATAAACGTCTCTCCAAATAGGCTCGATATGTCGTAGGATGCGTTCATTTAGGATAGAAGTGAACTCTTTGTATACAGTATCGAGACAGGTTATCGAACAGTAATATTTCGGATCAGATAAGTTTCCCTTCTTGGTGATGAGAACAGTGCGACCGTCTGTCAGCCAAGTTGGGATAAACTCCATACTTGTAACAGTCTATAGATGTGAAGATGCTAGCTAGATGCTTATGTGTGGATGGGAACTTTTTCTACCAAAAGTTGTTAACAGCATCTATACCAGGAGCTGAAAAACTCGTTTTGCCCAAAAAGGCGTTCTTCACATCTGCCTCACTGACTAACAATGGCACTTCACCATCAAGTGTCGGTTGCAAAACTGCCTAAACAAATGGATAACTGAAGTATCTTTATTTAATGGAGGCTTGGTCTCGTAGAGTCCCTTCCACAAGCTCTCGACCTCTATAGCAGTTGGCACGGGAAGGGCATGCATTAAAAGTGGCGTTCTCCTTTATAGCCCTGCTACGTCCGTATCTTGTCCGGGCCATGCTGCTTGATGGTCTGCAAAGTGGTTTTATTCAGTTTGTGATACTGTGCCCTAAGAGAACGCGCTATGCGCCGGACTTTGGCTGTAATCTTACGTCCCGATAATAAATACTCTGTCACACACTTAATCCTGGACGCCAACTGCCTTGTTGACTTAATCTTTGCATGCAGCTGTTTTATACGCTGCCCAAACTTTTCTCCTGCCTGTCTGGAAAGTGCAGGGGTAGCTTATACATTAGCTGCAGCGTAAACGGCGCAATCTATAGTTCAAAGATCAGATTCATCTGAAAGGAACTCATCTAAAACTCCATCCATTTCGGCCAGATGGGCGGGCCGCAGCGATAATTTATGATGAACTGATCGCTGCCTGTCCTTCAAGTCAATACTGGTGCTCATGGTCAGGAACCGCGTCAATAGCTAGGCATACACACAGCGTTTTTTCACCGTGTTTGGCACGCGACACGCCAAACGTGCGCGACTGGAGCGTGACGTTCTAAGTACGTTGTTACCCATTAACAAATGAAGTAAAAATCGAAAGTTTACCGGCAAGTTTGAAACGCCATGCCAAGAGTGTGTGTTTATGAATCAAAAGTGTACATTTATCTCTTGCAAATCTGACGCGTTTGGATTTCCAACAAGTTCGATAGTTTTGGCGTGGCGTGTTAAGAATTAGTTATAAAAAATTATTTTAACAAACCGAAAAAGAAAAGCTATTGCTGCGGCTTTAATATCTATTGAAATGGTGGACATAAAAAAACGGGGAAGGAAGTGGGAAAAGAACTGGCTTAAACATCGAAAAAAGTACAGTCACATGAATCTTCTAAATTATTTACGAACAAATGATCCAGATGACTTTAAAAACTATTTAAGGATGAATTTTGAAGTTTTTGATGGCTTACTACAAATTTTGAAGCCGTATTTAACCAGACAGGATACAAGAATGAGAAAATCAATATCAGCAGAAGAACGGTTAACAGCGACTCTTCGGTTTTTGGCAACAGGCAGGAGTTACGAAGATTTAAAATTTAGTACGGCAATTTCAGCTCAAGCTTTAGGTTATATAATACCCGAGACATGCAGGGTCATCTATGAAGCTCTAAAAGAAGAGTACATGAAGGTAATATTCTTATTTTTATTACATAATATATTGAAAACACAACATTCAAATGTTAGACAAAGAAAATAAATTCTAATTTATTAACAAGAAGTACATGTTTGAAAAATATTAGAAGTAAACATAATTGGTTTATACACTCACTGAAATAAAAAAATAAATGACAATAATTCATGTCCATATTATATAATATAGGTACAATCAGGTGAAAAAAGGCCTCAACTGAATTATTGTTATAACACTTTAAATTTGAGTTTTTTTTCACCTGATTACACCTACCTATATATATTATAAAAAAAAAATAACCGAATAGAGAACCACCTCCTTTTTTTGGAGTCGGTTAAAAATAAAGAAAACGTTTTTTTATTAACTTGAATTAAATTGTTCATAATATGTAACCAGTCCTTCGGACAAGGACGGTGATGATTGCGGCGTTGGCGTCGTGTATACAGTACACACACTATTTGGTCGTGTAAGTGACTCGTGCTGATAGTTTTCAGAAATAATTGTATCATCTGTTAATTTTTTTATCAGGCCTTTATATATAATTTGATTGATCAAGTTTTCAGCAAATATGCATTGATTTTCATTCATTTTCCTTAGTTTTGCTGCCACGGTAATACCAAAAGCAGTGTATTCATCTTCGTCACTTTTCAACGCATCAGTACAAACTCTCATAAATGTCGATTTATCATCCTTTGCAGATTTACTTCTTTTTGTACGAGGAGTGGTCAAAAATCTCTCATTCACATTTGCTCTTTTCTTTGGAGATTGAAAAACCTGAAACAATTTTTTTTATTTCAGTTTCCATGAAGCAAAGAAGAATGGAAAAGTATTTTTAGAGATTTCAAGAATCTGTGGCAAATACCAAATTGTGGAGGGGCGTTAGACGGAAAACATATAAGGATAGTTCCACCTGGCGGTTCAGGAGCGATGTACTACAACTACAAGGGATTCTATAGTGTAGTATTGATGGCACTCGTTAATGCCAGACATGAATTTATCTATGTTGATGTGGGAAAAAACGGACGGATTTCTGACGGCGGTGTTATTGAATATACTGCATTCAATAGACGAATGCAAAATAACAAACTGTATTTGCCTGAAAATTTTGAAAATGAAGCAAATTTAAATTCCATTTTTTTAGCAGATGATGCGTTCGCCTTACACAAAAATATTCTTAAACCATTTCCTCAAAGAGATCTTACTTATGAAAAGCAAATCTTTAATTATCGATTATCTAGAGGAAGAAATGTGGTTGAAAACGCCTTTGGATTGATAGCGTCTAGGTTTAGAATTCTACATACTGCCATTAATATTAATCCGGAAAGAATTAATTATATTGTACTGGCCATATGCGTTCTACACAATTTTCTGATTAGAAACAGTACCAAATATTCAACAGTAACTACTTTTGACAGGGAAAATAACAATCATGAGCAAATACAGGGTGACTGGCGTCAAGATGAATTGTCTCATTTAAATGGTTTGGCTACACATCATCACAGTCACAATGTGAGTCTAGAAGCCAAAGAAAATAGAAACCAATATTTAGCTTATTTCAATGGCGACGGTAGGGTAGATTGGCAAGATCTGATGATAAGGAAAGGAAAAGCTTAAATAAAGACTTGAAAAGTATTTAGGTAAAAATATTTTACACTAGGTATTCTCTTTGTATTTGAAACACTTATTTGTATTTGTGTTTAAATAATAAATATATATTAATTATTTATAGAAAATTACTATTTTTATTTGAATTAAAAAAAGTATTTGTTTTACTTAATACCTACTTTTTACAAGTCTGTTAAAATGTGAATACTTAGAAAAAATAATAATACTAATAAAGAAATTTACCTTAGCTTGAGTTTGTTTTCCTGATTCCCTTTCCTCCTCTCTTTCTTCCTCATCAACAGACCTTTCGTTGTGTTCTTCTTGATCTTCAGTAATGTTCTCTTGAGTTTCTGTTTCCTCATTTTCACTCAAATTAGATTCGCTGGGCGCAGGAATTTCTTGGTCTTTTGTGAACATGAGAAGGTTAAAATACCACAATGAAGGAATATAGACGTCATCTTCAGAGGAACCACTCCTTTTGGAATCTTCAACTTTCTTTAATTCTTTTCTGAATGTACCCCGCAAAGCTTGAATTTTTTTTTTACAAAATCACTGTCCGCTTTAGGGTTGACACTTTTGCACATTTCAATTAGTTCATTATATGCTTTGTTTTTCAAGTTTTTATTGGTATATTCCTTACTCTTTATTTTCCAGAGACATACATGTTTTTTATAAACTTCAATGAAGTCCGTTAGAAATTCTTGACTCCAGTATCTACTGTCTGTCATGTTTTCTTAATTATTTTCTTTTCTGTTTACTTTTATTTTATTAGATATATTTTACACCCTTCGCACGAATATTATAAAGTAAGGTTAAGTTTATTTTATATTATTTGACAATCAAAATATTTCGCCGCGCATAAACACAACACATGAAACTGCCGTTCAAAGAACACATGCAAGAACGCCGCTTCTACTGAAGTACTTGGCGTCACGTGTTTCTTGCCCATTAATACACGCGCAATCTGACACTCTTGGAACGCGCCGTGCCAAGAGTGTCTAAAAAACGCTGTGTGTATGCCTAGCTAATGACAGCTGGAGAACGTGGTGCGACACTAATGGCTGCTTGTGAGCTCAGCGGCGTAGCTGCCACTGGATGAGACGGGTTCCGGGACAAATCCGCTTTTTCGCAAATGGTTGACATGATCTCGAAGATTTTGGAGCGAGAAATGTGAAAGCTCCAGATGCATCTCGCACCAAACAGAATACATCCGCGTCATGCACCTCCTTTACGAAAGGTTACTGTTGGCGTGACATACCAAAAGGTCACTCTTTAGGTTGTCCGTCCACACCATGCGGACAGCCGCGTTTTGGTTGCCACTCCTAACTCTACTAGTGCCTCAATCCGAAGCAAGCCGGTTGTGGGTACCTTTTTTGTTTTCCTTTTTGGAACAGAGGAGACTGCTGATCGTATTTATGCTTTAGTTTTTAGTTTTAGTTCATAGGTTATGAAATATTTTTGTGTGCATTTTCGGGAACACCGATCAAGGGTGTGGGGAAGTAGCGATCGAGTGATCGGCATTAAAATAAAATAAAATTATAAAAAAATTATTGTAATTCATTTGTAGACCATTATAAATGAGAAAATAGTGCAATTTGTCATTTGGTAGAACTATGGTCACTGAAGGTCAATTTAAATCATCATAATAAAATTGCCTTATTTTCCTATTTAAAATACATGGGCACATATATAATCGGTACTACTTCCTAGGGAGGAGAATACCGAACAAAGCTCTTTTTTTCTTTTTCCAAATTCCTACTGAAAACTACTACTTGGGTGACCTTCTAGTTTTAACCATGGACAGTGAACTAATTCTCCAATTCATTCTTATAGAAATTTTTAATTTCTGAAAATTAGATTTTATTTTCGCGAAAGTTTCTCTTAGGTGATCGGGGCTCCCTCATTCTCCCCTAACGTTTTAGTTAGAGTCCAACTAAAAGTATTTTTTTCTGCCGAAAGCGAAGCCGAACTTAGGCCGAGGACCAAACCGAAAAAACAGTATAAGTAATCAAAAAAAAGGACAAAGCACTTTTAGTTCAAGCACCTAAAGCGTTTCTTTTCAACAAATCACATTTTACTTTATGGGCCAAAAACAAATATTTTTTGTGAGTTAAGCACTTCAAAATATTACTAAAGTAATTAAGTAAAAGAACCCATAGTGACATGTCTGATCATCTGATGTTTGCTGCGCGTGGGTAATAGGAATTAAACGAACGTTTGGCTTCAGCGAAACCTTCAGTTTGTTTTTGGCCGAAGCCGATTATTCGGACGGACTCTAGTTTTAGTCTAGCGTCCGAAGAGTAGTCGTTTCGACGAATCAGAATTTTTATGCGCATTTTCTTCAATTGTTCAAAATCATTAAAAAAATCCACTTCATGATCTTTTGCCGCATTTTAAGACAAATTTTATTAGTTACTAGCGGCTGCCCGTAACTCTGCCCACGTGTATTAAGTATATTGTTAATTTACTATCCCCTCGCGAGAAATTCTCCCCCTGCGAAGCGAAGTATGATTTATTATACCCCCCGCGAGAATCTTTCCCCCTGCGAAGCGAAGTCCGGCTTAAAATCACTTGGAAATGTTTGCAAAAACGGTATCACAAAATAAACAGTCAACCCAACATATTTATACGTTTTGACATAGGTACATTTGCATTAACGGTGTCACAAAGCGCGCGCGAGACGCATTTTGAATCAATGGTTGTATTCTTGAGTTAATAACTGATTCTTGAGATACAAAAATGTATTTCAGATAATATAAACCAATAATTATTTAAACCAAATCGTGACATACGTTAGTTATGTTACACATATACAAAGGCAAAACAGACCACATAAGTTAAAAGTTATTTAAATTACAACATATCGATTGATAAAATTAGGGTGATAAGTCAACTACGTATAATAGAAAATACGTATAATATACGTATAATAGAAAATATGTATTACATATAAATGGGATCCAAACGAAATTATCCAAAATTGTGATTTACACCAAAAATAAAATACAACTCACTTTTTTTTAAATCCCAAATAACCACATTAGAATACATTTTCTGTCAAAATATATCTCTGACGAAAATAATCTAATAAACTTTCTGCAGAATATGGACATGTCAAAAGTTAAGTGTTTACAACTGCGTCACAAACTCACTAAAAATAAGAAGTTTCCATTTGTTTGATTAATCTAAATACTTATACCTAGAATATTTTTTCTTTTTATGTAAACCAATCCTTCCTGTAATAATTGAAATACAATATTTTTTTATTGATTGAACTACAACTTTATAACTACTATACTATACTACTACTAAGTACTAATATATTATACTACCACTATAACTACTGAATGAATTAATTGTGAATTATAGACGCTCGACAACAGAGGTCATTAGCGTCTGTTACTATAACTACAACTTTATATTATAGATAATAGTATTATTTGCTCAAAAGTTATACCTACTAAATATTTAAATATTATAGTGCAATTTTGTCTTATGATAATGAAAAAGTTTTTTGCCATACCCACTACAAAATAGCTACTTTCGATGCATGAATACCGGCCTGTAATGAGTCAGTTAACTAGCAGGATTGCCCAAAGTGTTTTACTTACCGCACTAGTGCGGTTGTCATAACAACTTCTGTTTATTCGCTCTATCCGTGTGCGTGCGCCTGATGCGATTACTTACTCACGATCTTCACAGCATACTGTAAAAGTAAAGATGGCGACGCAAATGAACTGTCAACATTTTTTGATAATGAAGTGAAAAGTAGGTATTTTGTAGTGGGTATGGCAAAAAATAATATATATATCTCGTGCGTAATGGTATTATGACTCGTGTGACTGAAAACTCGCTTTCTCTCGTTTTTACATAATATCATCACTCGTCAGTAATTACTAATATAGCTCATTACATATCTAGATATATACATTCTACTATTATTTTTCATTTTTATAGGTAATACAATATAAGTATGACTTGCAATTTTGGGTACCTACATTTATGTGTACCAGGCTTAAGTTTTAAATAACTTTGTAATATGGAATTTACTGAAAATCATGTATTTCATTAGCGTTATTGTTTCAGATTTATGATTGGTCAATATGTGACCGTGCATGGCGACGTCATCAGTCATGTCAACATCAGTCATGTGATGGTGGAAGACGGAGGAGAGTACACGTGCACAGCCGAGAATCGTGCCGGACGCACTACCCATTCGGCACGTCTCAATGTTTACGGTCAGTGCATTTGTTTCTTCATTTCATTTTTTGTTACAACCGAAAATTATTTGCTTTTTTCAAATTTTAGTTTAGATAGATTTAAATTCCGTCTGATGTTTAGGGTTCCGTACCTCAGAATGAAAATCGGAACCCTTATAGGATCCCTCTCGTGCCTGTCTGTCTGTCCGTCCGTTCGTCCGACAGTCACAGCTTATTTTCTCCAAATCTACTGGACGAAAAAAGTTGAAATTTGGTACATATACAATCACCCAATCACGGACGTATAGTGTAAATAAACGAATTTTGATTTTGGGGGTTAATTTTGGAGGGCAAAGTAGAAAATTTAAAAAAAAATTTCAAATGCATCACGTGACATATCAAAGGAAATGCAAATATATATTTTCAGCCTAAAATTTTGAAAAAAATAGAGAATATAGGGCCTCACTCACAGTTTACAGGAAAAACTAAACGAAAATTCTATTCTGATTTTGGGGGGCAAGGTAGAAAATACAAAAAAGATTTTTTTTCAAATTCATCATGTGACATATCAAATGAAATGGCTCATTATGAGAAATATAAATATATTTTTTTATAATTTTAAAATGCATAGTTTAAAAGATATTAAAGAAAATATACGAATATCGAGCATCCTCCCTCTCTATCTCCGAAACTACTGAGCCTAAATTTTTGTAAAAAAAAATAAGGAATATAGGGCCTCGCTCATAATTTACAGGAAAACCTAAAAGAAAGTCCTAAGTCTTAATAGTACCTACGGAACCCTCTCCACGCGAGTCCGGCTCGCACTTGACCGTTTTTTTTTAATGTTGAGTTATTGTGTCATTTTTGACCGGTCACAATATTATTATGAAAAGAAACAATAGTTTGTTAATAAAAATAATATACATATAGTGTTCTGTTCTTTAATTTTAGATTTTATCAGCTGAAAGATAATGAAATATATTTAAACATAAGAAGCACGTGAAAACTGTATTGTCCAGTGTCCTTGTATAGTTCTCATATTTAAACGGTACGAAGGTCTGATTTACTATTGTCTATACAAATTATTAAATTTAAGGTGCAATGCAAAATTAAAACACAATACTACGTAGAATTAGTTATATATTAATACTATAGCAGCGCCTATGGTCAAAATTCGACCAATTGTCGTAATCTCCCATGCAGAGAAGGCAGTATTTTTTTTACCTGCCTTAACGGCAACTTTCCCATATGATTTTTTTTGCACATCTATGGCACAGTACCTTTTGAATGATATGTTTCATTCCTCTCCTTTCATAATAAATACTAAAAAAGATACCAGAACTTTCGGTGTTCACGTATTTATCAATATAATAGATTATAACGAATTCGAGCGTATTCAAAATGCTCTGCAGGCACCATATGCTGGCGACCTTTGATCTAAACGGTGCTGATGGTATTGGCAGTTTTGAAAAGTTAGGATATAAAATATGGTTTTTTTAAATCATTAAAAGTCCATTTGGATTCCAGAAACTCTCTAGAAAGGAGCTTAAGACATTGCTTATATGAGGGTATACTCTTCGATTTGAAAGGTTTATTTAATATTTTTCAGCTCTTTTTGCGTTCATATTTTACGATGATTTTTTAATCATTTTTATAAGATATTTTTTACTATTTTCGTATAAAATGAAGTTTTTGCCATACCCATTATAAAATAGCAGCTTCATATGCATGTATGAAGGCCTGTTTGGGGAAGTTTTTCTCCGATTTTCCTATACGCTCGCGTCGCGTCTATAAGATAATAATTAATAAACCTTTGCCGTTTTACAAATATGTAACTACTCAATCCTGACTACATTTTGCATACTTATTTAAGACGTAATGACCTAACGATTCTGAAATTTTTAGCCATCCAAGTTCAATATTTTCAATTCTAGAACAGTTTTCCCCCGAATTTGCGAACTTACCACTTACGCGCGGAACATTCGGGGGAAAACTGCTCTAGAATCGAAAATATTGAACTTACGATGGTTAAAAATTTCAGAATCGTTATAGGTCAGTACGTCTCAGATAAGCGTGCAAAATTTAGTCAGGATTGAACAATTATTTAAAAACGGTAAAACGGTAAAGGTTTATTATCGTAGACGCGACGCGAGCGTATAGGTATAGGAAAATTGGAGAAAAACGGCGCAAATGGATCATAATGGAAATAACGCGTTCAAAGGTTTTGTACTGTGAAATACATGCATTTCGAACAATTTTGCAAAATTCCATCAATATTCAATAAATACTTATTCATTTTTTTGAACTGTAAGCAGCTACGTGAAATAAATATAAATATGAACATTTGTACCCCTTCCAATAGTTACATCCAGTTAAATTTGGTATCATCCGAAAGGTAATTTCAAGGGGAACATTAATGTCAAAAGGTGTAATTTCTAGTGTTGCCGTCTAGATCTAGACTTTCTAGACTCTTGTCTTGTCTTGTCTAGATTTTCAAGACAAAACTTGCAAAAGTCTTGTCTAGAAATTTTCAAGACAAGACAAGACTTGCTTTATCTAGATCAAGACTCTTGCCAAAATTCTGAACAATTTTCAAGAGTCTAGATAAACTAAGTAGTAGTAGGTAAAGTAAACCACTCGGTTAATCTCTTGAAAATAATCTAGAGTCTTGATATTAGACAAGACAAGAGTTTTTTAATCTAGACTTAGACTTAGTGAAGTCTTGATATTTCAAAACAAGACTTAAGTGAAGTCTTGTCTTGTCTAGACGGCAACACTAGTAATTTCGCCAACTGTGAAACGGAAGTCAGAATTTCAATAAATGACAGTGAAAGTGTCGTTTCGGACGCAATTTTGGAAAAATGACGTATTTCCACCAAGAATATTTAGGAAAACTTTTGATATGTTATTTATGATACTTTTCATAATCAAATGCCATTGGTTTCATCTTTGTACCAATTATTTCCAGGTTTGGGAAATTTTCTTACTATTTCCAGGCGTCTAGCTTAATTGAATGTAAATTTAATAGTAACTTATAATGTTTTTAAAAGTATTATTTTCAATAATAAATAAAGGAAAAATCATTAAATTTCGTATATTTCATGTTACTTCAAAAAGCTCGAACCAGGATTTTTGTAGTCTATAGCGTATATAGCGAGAAACCGCTCGGCCACCGAGCCAGTTAAGCGACAGAGCTTAGCAGATACATACCTATCTGCGCTATACAATACCTATAATATAGACTGGGGATATTCCCTATAACCTACATTAGAATCGAAATTTGCTGTACATGTCATATGTAAAAAAATTTGAAAGTACTGAAAATAAAGTGAAACCCAGCTATTTTACAGGGGTTATGTCAAAAAAATACCATA
Source organism: Mongoloraphidia duomilia (assembly GCA_039654895.1). NCBI lineage: Eukaryota > Metazoa > Arthropoda > Insecta > Raphidioptera > Raphidiidae > Mongoloraphidia > Mongoloraphidia duomilia. The sequence goes on along the minus strand of CM077518.1, from coordinate 35,378,062 downwards.
TATATGTCGCGCGCAATAATATTATCACTCGTGTGACTGAAAACTCGCTAGCGCTCGTTTTAACATATAGTATCACTAGATATACAATCTGTATCTTTAATTGTAATAATTTCTTTAACTCAGTCGAGGTTACTCGAATGACTCAAATCTCTGAATTGTGATTTTTTGCTTCGATATGGAATTTTCGATTAAAATACGATGAAAAAGAAGTCTCCTTGAATCTTTCAGGTATGCCATACATTCGCCTGATTCCGAAAGTGACAGCCGTGGCAGGAGAAACGTTATCGCTGAAATGTCCAGTGGCCGGTTACCCGATAGAAGAGATACACTGGGAACGAGGCGGACGTGAGCTGCCGGACGACCTGCGCCAAAAGGTGCTTCCAGACGGCACCCTACAAATCGGACCCGTGCAGAAGAAGAATGACGCTGGCGTCTACACGTGCTGGGCGCGCAACAAGCAGGGCCACAGCGCGCGCAGAAGCGGCGAAGTTTCGGTTATCGGTATGAGACGTGCTTCACTTACAATAACATAAGTTGTTTTAACATTCAAAAGATAGCGCAGGGACATTGAGCTCATGGTTCGTAGATCGCAGAATTTGAAAGAGCGCTGCTTGGTAAAAAAATGTAGGTACCGAATTGATCAAGGCAGTGAAAAAATAGGAAAAAGTATATAAGCTTTTTTTTGTCATAAAATTACAGATATTAGTAAACGCGATATTTTTTTATTTGTAATTTATTTTGTAAAAAAATTAGCATCTAAAAGAATTTTTGTACAAGAAAGAAAAAAACTACAAATTTGCAACCTTAGGATGGCTGTAATTTTATAAATGCCATTGTTAAACAACATTTTTTTGCATTTTTTTAAATTCTATCGAGGATCTTTAATTTACAATCTACTGATCTTTTTAAAAAGATTTTTTTCTAAAAGCATTATTTACATATTGTGATATTAGAACTAACGTTTTGAGTGGGTTTAATGCCAATTTTTAATGTATTTTAACAATAGAAATATTATGCATATCTAACAATAATCATTTTTAGAACCAGAGCCCAGCGTCAACTGCCTTGTTAATTGACAATTTAACCTCTTTAAGAACCAATTAATTTTAGATAGAAAAAAACAGCAAATTTTTTATAGTCATATTTGAACAAAACTTAGAATAACACATATTGATAAAAATTATTATTCTAATTATTTTAATTATTCAAAAATCGGGAAAAATAAAAACGTACATATTATTATATCTACATATTGCCCGTAAAGCAAATAAGAATCGTGTATGTAAAAAAATGTAATCTTGAATGAAATTCTGTGTTCCTAACGAGGTTAAAATTTATAATTTCTTGATTATTTTCACATTTAGAAAAATATTTATAATGGGCAATAGCAAAAATGGTCACCCTATAGATTCAATAAACCATTTTTAGGGTGCCCACTTTTTGCCAGTACAACGGTAAATAATATTGTATTGTATTTAAATTTTATTAATACGTCTTGTAACAATTTTTGACATATAAGTAGTTATTTAAATATGTTTCCAAACACAATATATTTACAAAATAATAACATCATTTTTGCTGAAATATTTTTATTAAATTATACATATTTATTTTTTATAAAATTCAGTTTAAATTTGCATTGATTCTTTATGGTTAAAACGTACTTTGAAAAATGAACATTTCGGATACAACGTTACAATATTTTTCAATGAGATTTTTTTCAATTTGCTGAACGGATGCTTTTTTTCAAAAAAAAGACAAATACTTATTTAAAGGAAATAAGTTATTTGGTTTTATTTGTTAAATTTTAAATAATGAAATATTATATTAAAATTTTCAAAACGCGTACCTAATAAAATGAGGAAAAAATATTCTTAAGCAAAAATCATTAATTATACTGTTTTGGTAATTCATTATTATGTTTTAGATTTACAATATAATACAGATTGTCCCTTCCGTTCTAATAACCAATTTATTCCATTTTCGCCTTTACCCTTTTTTCCCATCTTACATTTATAAAACCGATGAAATGTTATATCAATTATTATTATTTGTTGCATTGTTTTGTTTAAATAATACAATTATTACATTTCTCAGACTTATATTTTTGTCGGGATTATTTTATTGTTACTTAAGTTTGATTTTTCAGCCATTTCGCGTTGAATGACTGAAAGTGCGGATTGATTTTGATTTTTCAGCAGTTTTTGAGTGTAAATTGAATGCAATATCCGGTTGTTTTTGTTTTTTATTTTCAGCCATAGAATGTGTAGTGATGAATATATGTGTTTTAAAGTCGGTTTAGAAGCATAGATAAAAGAAAACAATTCTATTAATTTTTTACAATACTATTTTAAATCACCCAAAAATTTTGCTTCTAAGCTGATAACTTAATTTTTCAGTTTCTCACGTGCCAGACAAGGCGAAACATGTTTTTTTCAGCCGCCGAACATTTTAGTGTATGAATGATTGAGAAGTAGTTATGAATAAATATATAGACACAACAGCTTAACCTTTTTTTCTAATTTGTGGTGAAATTATACGAACTGTTACGATTTTCTGCCATGCTATTAAAAAATGTAACTATATAGGTATAATATAACCATATGTGTTCACGTTTCGGGTGTTTATCATGTCCATGTATACAGAATGATTCAGTTTTAACATTGAATATTTTGTCAAAATATTCTCCTCGTCGTCCTGATTCTGAAAAACACAACAAATTCCTCTCACTCGTTCCCTAAGTAAGATACAGGGTGTCAAAGTTTAAAAAAATAAATCATTTTTTATCATAGCTTTGCATTTTATCCATGACTCCGTTTGAATTTTTTTTGCTAAATAACTGGTTTGCTTTCTTCTGATAATTTTATTTATTTATTGTAAATTATAGACGCGTCGACAGCTTAGGTCATTAGCGTCTTGATTACATTAAATAACAATTAACTAAAATTAATGACATCACAAAACATCAATGAGCGGAGGCGGTATTCGAACCCACGACAGTCTGATCCAGAGGCTGCGACGCTAACCACTGGACCACCCTGTCCTCCTTCTGATAAATGATAAATTCTCTGAAACTAGGGCCTTTTCTAGGGAGCTGTAAAAGCCTGTCTTATTCCAAATTAAATGAGGATTTTGAAAAATTGACCAAAAAATCGGGAGTAGACAATAACGTGCATTTTTTTCTTAAATTAATTCAGTCGTTACCTCATTGCACGCCACTGGTGTCACATTTAGATGAAAATATCTGCAGAAAATAACCAATCATATAGAAGGTATAGGTACCTATGCATGCAAAATTTTGTTCGTTTTTCCGCTTTTCCCCGGAAAATAAAATACAAAAATCATTATTTTTTTTATACTTTTCCACCATGTATCTTACTTAGGAAACGAGCGAGAGGATATTTGCTATGTTTTTCAGAATCAGAACGACGAGGAGAATATTTTGTCAAAATATTCAATGTTAAAACTGAATCACTATGTATAAGCGAGTACTCTATAATTCTAAGTTCATTTATCATGTATGAGATATTCCCACAATTGAAATGAGTAGCAAAGAACTGGAAGCAACGAAAAATTAAATCGTTGAAGATATCCATAAGAAACCGACACAAATCACAATAGCACAGTTTAATTAACTGCAAAATAATTATTTAATAAAATAATAATGAATATACAGCTTGGTTAAAACAATAAAACGCGTAACATATAACAAGAGCCTTATTAATTAGAGACTGAAAACTATCATCTACAATAATTAATATCTGTAACTTTTCTCAGAATAACGTAGATACTTAAATTGAAATTCTGTTCCGTAGAAAATATTATCAATTCTAATAATCTAACCACAAATTATCATAAGTTACTGAAAGTTTATAATTCACAAAATGTAATTAACTGAACAGAGCTCTAATTCGTTCCAAGTAGGCATCAGTTACAGTAATAACAATGATCTATGGATAATAATTTAGCGTCGTAAATAAAGCAACATCGTTACACTGATGAATGATGAGCATATTTTGCAGATGACGGCTGTTGTGTCTATATAATTTTATGTTGAATCACGTCATCCGCGCTTTATTCGACATCCCCACCGCCACGGCCTCGTCCTAGTCCGATCCCAGTTGCACAGCCCCATACGAACACACCGCTGCACGCATTATTGTGTATAATACTGCAGTTTAGTTAAATTATTAGTAGATAGATAAATAGATGATAGTGTGACAATACGTACAATTTACATAACTGACTGACTGACTGACATTCAAAATTCAATGACAATACAGATAGACAGTTGGTACATCCAAGTATGACCGTTGTGTTGTGTTCTTGTATTTGTTGTTGTCGCGCGCACACGCAGTGCCTCCCAAGCTTAGCCCATTCTACGCGGAGGACACGCTGCACGTGGGCGATCGGGCGAGCCTGACCTGTTCGGTGACGAAGGGCGATCTTCCGTTGACGATCTCCTGGCGAAAGGACGGACGCGCCGTCGAGACGGCCGTTCACAACACTCTGACCATCACCCAAGTGGACCAGTTCACTAGCATACTTGTGATTGAAAGTTTATCACCAGATCACAACGGCAACTACACTTGCGCCGTGCGCAATCAGGCTGCGGAAGTTGTGCACACCCAACAGCTGGTGGTGAACGGTAATCACGCGCGCCACTTTAATAGCCGGCGCGCTTCTTTTACTCTTGTCTCTATCTCTCTCTCATATTGGGTTTTCTTCTTCTCTATACTATTCCAGTTCCTCCTATTATTGAGCCCTTTTCCTTCCAAGACGAGCTGTCCGAAGGCATGCGCACACGCACCGTGTGCGGCGTTAGTCGCGGGGACCAGCCTCTCTCCGTATCGTGGCTCAAGGACGGGCGGCCACTTACCGCCAGCCTGGGAGCCAACGTGTCGGCCCTTGACCCCTATTCCAGCCTCCTGAGCATTTCTAGCCTCGGCGCTCAACACACCGGCGACTACACTTGCGTGGCGAGCAACCCGGCCGCCGAGGTCAGGTACACGGCCAAGCTTCAGGTCAAAGGTAAAGTCCATCAGCAACATCAACAACACAATTCAGTCAAATCCATGCCATCCGTCGACCGGCACAACATGATATAATTAATACCCCGTATTTACTATTATCCTCAACACCACCACCACCAACACCCCCTCACCGCCGCCGCCCGCTAACCGCACCACTACATTAATATTATGTAATATATACATCACCTGCCTTTAGACCTCTTTATTACTCTACTCTATCCTCGAACGCTTTTGGCACAGTTTTATTATTATTATTTATATATATATATTGGGAATGCATCGATGACTGGAACCCAGGCTTGATCTCACAAGGTACTGTTGCACCTCTTATGTTTTATTATTATTATTATGATTATTATTATTATTGGCATGCACTTTCCCTTATGTGTAGCGTAGCGTAGAAGCAGCAAGACTCCTAGGGTCGTCGCGCACAATCATCCGTATAACGCCATATTAACATGCCTCAGTATTGCAGACTGCCGTAATGTTGATTATTATTATTATTGTGCAAATTGTATCTATCTATTATGTACGTATACGTATATTATATATATTATATTATTATGTATTTTTATTATGTAATCATTGCAGTATTGATGGAGTTGATTGGATATTTCCCTCTCACAAGTATTTTATATGCTTCATGCAGCAATATAACCAGTACTGTGTAGAAAACCCCCCTTCCGTTCTCTCAAACACCGAACCGGCTGTTTTGATATTTTGTAGTCGTAATTAATGTCAGTGTATCCATCACACGCTCTCACACAGCCCCCCTTTAATTATATAATAATATAAATCAATCAATTAAATTATTAATTAATTAAAAAACAATATATTATTATAAAATAAAATAGTTTGCGAAGGTTCCAGAATTGATTGTCGAACTAATAGTTGTCCTTGTGTTTGTGCCCTCTAGTTCCACCACGTTGGATCGTCGAACCGACAGATGTCAGTGTAGAACGCAACCGACATGTTGCACTTCACTGTCAGGCTCAGGGCGTCCCGACGCCAACGGTTGTATGGAAAAAGGCTACAGGTTTGCATGACCACTAACTTTGAAATCATTGAGCCCATTTTGTACGGAAACAATTTCGATAGCACATTTGTATCTACTTAATCCAAAATGTTATGAGTTATGACTATTTAAAACAGAAACGGTGATCAGAAAACATTTACAATAATATTTTAATTTCATAACAAATTTGCTGACAAAGCATCACATACTTAATACTTTTTTTAAGTAAAATTTTTTGAGCGGCACTGCCTCGACAATTTGAAGGGTAAAATGCTGGCGAAACTGGCTAGATGAAACGAAATTCGTCACAAAAAATGTGCGATATTTTAGTGTGACAAAAATTACACCAATAGAAGTTTTTCCTTAAAATATAATATGATAACCTAGTACAACAAAAAAAAAATGTCAATAGATATTTCACATGTGCACAATTTTTTAAAACTTTTTTGTGAATTGTAGCCGCGTAATAGTAAAAACTTGTTTGTCAACGATAACACAGTTAAACGAGTTTAAGCATATGACCAAAAACTTCTAAAAATGCATCTAATATAACTTAGAAAGGAATGAATTTTTCGTTGGAGAGCAGCCAATTATATAATTGTTTCGAAACATATAGGAAAAAATCATTTTACCAACCAGTGGTCACAGTCAGGATTCTAACCTGAACCTTTCCAATTTCGCGTCGGAATGAGCTTACAATACTCAACTGTGACATGATTGCTAAATTAATATTCTCCTTATATGCTTCAGAATCAATAGATTTTCACTACATGCGAGTGTCAATTCATATCTGCTAATTCAATAGCTATGATATGAAGTGAATCCTCGGACCAGCGAGAGCGAAACAATTATATAATTGGCTGCTCTCTAACGAAAAAATCTTTCAATTGCATACAGCCGTATAAAAAACTATTATTATCTTAAAAAGGAATTATCTTGTTAGTTTATAATATACGTCATGTTCCAGGGAGTAAATCGGGAGAGTACGAGGAAGTTCGAGAGCGGATGTACACAAAGTTGTTAGGAAATGGAACATTGATGCTGCAAAACGTTAAGGAAGATCGAGAAGGTTTCTACTTATGCCAGGCAAATAATGGGATTGGTACTGGTATTGGAAAAGTCATTCAGCTTAGAGTTAATTGTAAGTTATATCCAAAGTGTCTCATCAACTAGTAATCATTCATAATATTACATTTGCAGCATTGTTTTATCAAATAATGTAAAATATGAACCAGCGGCAGTGACTTGTAATTTGATGTCATTAAGTCACTGGTTCATTTTTAGAGTGGAATGCCAATTTTAGAACAAGTACACCACATAGAACCTATTTTGTCAATTTATCCTTATGTCACTAGTTGAATGAATGAATTGTAAATTAAAGACGCTCGACAACTAAGGTCATTAGCGTCTATGTCACTAGTTGCTGCAACACATTACCTGTACTGAAATTCAGCGTCGTAAATAGCTAGGATCATTGACGCCCAGGGCAAGATTCTGATTTCGCGCTCTTTGCTTGAAAATAATCATATTCGCATCGCTGATTTCGCTAATTTTCACTGATTGCGCCCTCGCCGGGGTTAGCGCCCCTGGCACGGGCCCCGGTTGCCAGACCCTAGCTACGACGCTGCTGAAATAAAAACTTTGATTGTAATAATGGTAAACAGACTAATGGAATAATAATATTGGATTGACTAGTTCCTAAGATGATTAAATATGGAATCATGTTTTGGGATTGTAGTATATCAGAACTCCATATAGTCTTTTTAATGCAGAAGAAAGCCATAAGAATTATTTTCATTCTTGGATACCGTGACAACTGCAAAAATTATTTTATAAGACATAAAATTTAAATTGCTCCGTCTATCTACATTTTTTACTCGTTTTGTCACATTCGGAAATATTTTGGGAAGTACTCCACTCACAGTACACTGCATAGTTATCAAACACGTTATAACAACTTGATTTTACTCCCTAAACTGAACTTAAGTTTCTATTGCTATTTATTTATTGTAAATTATAGACGCGTCGACAACTTAGGTTATTAGCGTCTTGATTATACATTAAATAACAACACACTTAAAACTAAATGACATCACAAAACATCCATGAGCGTAGGTGGGATTCGAACCCACGACAGTCTGATCCAGAGGCCGCGATGCTAACCACTTGACCACGACTGTCCTCAAATCTCTATTGCAATAGCTCAGAATATTCAGCTTTGAAATTTTACAACAGTCTTCCTGTTGAGCTGAAGTCACTTCCTTTCGTTAAATTTAAAAGAGAGCTAAAAACTCTACTAATTAAATCTTGTTTGTATTCAGTTAATGAATTTTATTCAATTAATTATAATTATTAATATTATAAATATTTTTGTATGACGAATCCTGCTCACTGCTATATTGGACAATAAATATATTCTATTCCATTCTATTAACCTTATCAATAGAGTTTAGTAATCGTTTTGCTTCAGCAACAGCCATTCGATATTAATGCATTACGAAAAGCCAAAGGTTTATTGAACTAATTTAAATAGTGATATGTAGTTATGCTAGGGCACACAAGGGCGTGGCCCTAGAACTTTTATAAATGGATAACGCTTTCACTGTAGTTACATCGATGATCGAGATAACATTTGATGTAACGAAGTTACGTAGAATTTATAAATAAGTTTTCTTATGCTCTAGCACTATTTTTTTGGATCAATATCCCTGTTAAAATTATTTTCGTACACTTTTATGAAACAATGAACTGATGGTTTTTATTTACATTAGCATCGCCGTATTTTTCTGCTCCATCTCGTCTCGTGACCGTTAAAAAAGGTGACACTGCGACGCTTCAGTGTGATGTTAATGGCGACAAACCTATTAACGTGGTGTGGTTACGTGGAGGAAAGCTGGAATTAAATCCGTCAACTAATTATCGCGTCGCAGCTAAACAAGACGTCACTCCAGACGGAGTGGTGGCTGAACTTCACATCGCCAGCGTTGAAGCTTCTGATAGTGGAGCTTATTTTTGTCAAGTATGATTACTAATTAATATTAAGTTAATTAATGTTTATTCCGTTTATCGGATGCTAAATGTTAATTATAATTTTGCCAATTGGAATACAGGAGAACCAGCAGTTAAAAATATTGTCCGAAAATAAAGAAAATTTTTAGATACCTATATAAGAAAGAAACACACCCAATGATGTCACCTTACAGTGGAATATATTTTTTCAACCTGTCACCGTAGGGACTCAAACCCGAAACTTCCAGTTTTGCGCTGGCTAGGTGATCAATTACCACAACAGTGACGCGTCTAGTTGTCTTTATATTTCATAACTAGTGGTACCCGTCCGGCTTCGCCCGGGTGGAATGAAATTACCCATGGCTCCGCTCACGTACGAGCATATTTAGTATATTGTTAATTTATTATCTCCCCCACGAGAAATTCTCCCCCTGCGAAGCGAAGTATGATTTATTATCCCCCCGCCGCGAGAATATCTTCCCCTGCGAAGCGAAGTCGGGCTTAGTTAAAAGTCGGGCATTTGACCTTCGCTAAAGTTTTTCCGTAATCTTTACCAGCCTCTTTATATCTACGTCTGATTCTTTAAATTTTAGACCTAATACTTTCAGATATAAAAAAGGAGGAACATACTTTATTTGGTAAATGTTTGTAAAATAATCTATAAAAGACTCATCAAAAAAACATTTTTGTAATCTTCAAAATAAGCCACTTTTACCGATATGTTGCATACTGAATAAATTAAAAAACATTATTAAATTTTCACGTTTCAACCGTTGAGGACTCATTTTTTTTATAAAATAACTCCGTTTAGCAGTAAGAGGCCTGTGAACAGACAAATGAACGAACGGACGTCACGGACAAAATCTTACCTGTACCTACGACATTATTCTGGAACCCGAAAATAATCGTTTGTAAACACTCGTTCACATAAACTTTCTATATATTATACTTTCAGAAATTATCACCCGTCTGGCATCTTGGACTTGTTGAATCAAATAGAAATCACCTTTTCCTGTTAGCCAAGCATTTGTTTTTATTTTTTGCGATTTTTTTTCAGGCTAGCAACTTATATGGCAAAGATCAGCAGTTAGTTCAATTGCTAGTTCAAGAGCCACCATTAAGTCCTCAAAATCTAGAGACGGCAATGATAAGCAGTCGTTCTGTAAATTTAAAATGGCAACATAAATCTACGGATTCTAACGAGGTGTTCAAATTCATCGTGCAATATAAAGAAGGAGATCGTAAGTTTAAATTCTTAGGTTCTGTTGAGTAGTATTAAAATAAGACACCAAGAAATGCTTCGTCAGTCCGAAAAGTTAATGATTATAAATGAAGACGATGGATTCGTGGTTGAAGGATCCAAAACGAAAGTATAATATTACTGTATGTTTTTTTGCATTTAACTGCTAAGTTCTAATGTTTCGTAAAGTTTGTTTACATCGTCAGAGAGCAAATGTCGTAAAACAGGTACTATCGTCTTCATTTCTAATCATACATCATCTGGCGATTGTTATTCTACTCATTGCAGTTGAAGAAAATTAAAGAACAAACAGTTAATGTTATAGATTAATGAAGATGGATAGCGCATAAAATTTCCCAACTTCGTGTTAAGTTTTTACACATCTATTAATCTGATGTTATCCAATCTGTAACAATTTATTTATGTAATTTAAGCTTCTTCTTTTATTTACACTTTTAAAATCTATATATCCGTGTGAATAATATTATAGGAGCGTGGCAGCAAATTGAACTGAATGAACCGCCGTTACAATTTGCCGCCCTAATTGAAGATCTAAAACCAGCAACCCGGTATACATTCCGTGTGATTGCTGAAGGACCTGCGGGTCGCAGCATACCAAGTCAAGAACTAATTGTAACGACTGAACCACAACGGCCGGCCGGACCGCCACTCAACCTGTCGGTACGATCAGTATCATCGACCGAACTGCTAGTAACTTGGGTGCCGCCGTTATCCGAATTACGACATGGAGAAATACAGGTAAGTCGGTGATTATCTTTTTTTTTCACAAAGAATGGAGTTTCACAAGACATTACTATAATCAGAGATGTAGATTGTAGGCTTGTTATTTGAAAAATAAAAGCCTATTTCTTCCTGATTAACATAAGCTACCTAAATTATTAGTCTACGATAGAAGGGAGATGGCCAATGAGCAAAAATGTAAGATCATTCGAGGATATGTTCTCAAGAAATTGAAATTGAACCGACTTAAATCATGAAATGATTTTTATCTTCGTGTTACAATCACCTTCTCTATTTACATTAAATAAATTGAATTAAATTAAATCGGCGTTAATAAAACACAGGTAGGATTACATTAAGTAGGGAATAGCGATGTATTGTTTCTTTGTGTAATCTGGTATAGTTTTTTTTTGTATTTTGTGTATTTTATAAGAGACAATTTTAATATCTTAATAATATACTATTCTGTCTAGTCTATAATAAAGAAATAATTGCGCCGATTTCTAATTAAATGTAGATGAGGAAGGTGATTATAAAAAAAGAGAAAAATTATTTTATCCTTTTTGGATTCCTTTTTTGAAGACGGTTCAATTTTTTTAAAATTATTTTCAATATTTTAAGACTGAAAGATAAATTTGAAGGTTTGTTTTATAAATTCAGGGTTACAATATTGGCTATCGACCTACAAGTATGACATCAGCAAACTACAATTTTACTTCTGTGACTGGAGATGGCGAAGACGGTGGTGGCGAACTATTGTTGGGTAGTCTCGCTAAGTATACCCGATATACAGTTGTTGCACAGGCCTTCAATCAAGTCGGACCTGGACCATTGTCTGAACCAACAACTGCACAGACCATGGAAGATGGTAAAATATTTTAAGGTTTTGATTAGAATATAAGACGAGAAAATTTGTTTTAACAATAAGTACAAATTCTATTTACAAAATAAACCCGAAACACTTTCGGCACCATTTCTATGTAGAACCCATAGTTTTCACTGTTACCTACAACTTGTAAAATGTTTGATTCTAGGAGCAATTATAGATAGATACGGATTACGGATAGATAGATTAATTTATTTGAAAGTCACAAAACGTCAATCAAAAACTACAGTTAAAAAATCATTTATATTATAAAAACAGTTGTTTAAAAAATGTATGATTGACAACATTGAGATATTATTGTTTACGCCTAATTGTTAAGCTATAATAATTATATACAAAATCAATTTTCTAGGAATTATACCAATGTCTTCAACAGGTACATAATGTTGTCTCCGGTTTTAGTAGCATTTTGGCGTATCTAGTGGAAACTGTGCATATTATTATTTTAGAAGATAAAGCCCATAGATGGAATGATGCAAAAAACATTTTTTAGTTCTAGTTTAACCTAAACAAAGCTTAAAAAATCTGTAGTGGTCCCCGTATTAGATCTCCTTAACAGTATACCTACTGCAACCAGATACTGATCTTGAACAGTATAGTAAAATAATTTTTCGTATGGAATACAAAAAAAAACAAGCCGTGAGGTGGGTCGTTTACTAGGACTAAAGTGCGACCCTTGAGGTCCACACGACGAACTTCCCAGTTTGATAAATACTTAATAATAATAATTAAATTAGATATTACACAAAAAAATAATCATTTTAATCAATAAAACATAATTATTATTTATTTCTAACAATAATTAAAAAAAAAAAAACGGCTGAACCGATTTTTATAAAATTTATGTCGGATCAAAAAAACGTGAACACGCCTCGATTGACACCCTTACTAAGTCGATATAATTTTTTATTCGCGAGATATTGTGTATAATCTACTTTTTTGGAATCTATTTGGTTAAGAAAAAAGAACGGCTGAACCGATTTTGAAAAAAATTCTTTCAGATCATACTTACGTTAATACGCGTCGATTGGCACCCTAACGTAGTCGATATCATTTTTCATTCTCGAGATTTCGTCTTAGAAAGAAATGGTCACATACGTACGTACATACGTACACACACACACACACACACACACATACACATACACATGCACAGACATCTTTTAGTGTAAAATAGTGTAGTGACCTTGAAACAAAAAAATTTGTTATACACTTTGATTTCGATTTTCGGACCCATTACAATAACTTCCAATGGGAAGTTAATAAGTCCATTAAAGGCGAAGAATTTAATAATAAAATTTTCTGCATAGTACCTAGCATGCCTCCAGAAGACGTCCGCTGTGCAGCGCTAACATCCCAGTCACTCCAAGTTAGTTGGCAGCCGCCACCTCCAGCTCATTGTAACGGACTTTTGCAAGGTTACAAATTAACTTACGAGCCGGTTATTGATGACAACTGGAAAGGAAGTGACGATATGGAAACGCGAAAAACAACAGCACTTACAGCTGTCATATCGGGTCTGCGAAAATTCACCAATTATAGCATACAAGTTCTGGCATTCACCAGAGTAGGAGATGGTGTTACAACCAGTACAACGTTCTGCCAGACGGAAGAAGATGGTACGTCATATCAACGGTTAAAAAATTGGCGTTATTTTGTAAATTTGACAGCAAAGATAATGAAAAAACAATTATCTTTTAATTTTTACTTTGCAATTTTTTGGGTTTTCAACTACCTTTTTCACTGTTGAAAATGATGGTTTTTTCCAAATTATTATAAACGTTACTCATAAAAAACTCGGGTCGCAGTGCCAAAACCCTGCCGACAATATAGTGTATTTGCTAATACTGGCATTGTGGCTTTATTATATGAACTTAAGTTTGTTTTTGGACAAAATAAAAAATTTAACCCCTTAATACATCCCTTAAAAAATATTTTTTTTCTTAATTTCAATATTTTTATCAATGCAACCTCGGTACCAAATTAAATACACCCTTCAGTAAGTAAAGCACTATGCGCAAACTAGTGTTTTCATAAAATTTGTAAGTCCGGTCCTGTCGGGCCGATTTTATTAAAATTTTGACAGCACATTTTAATTGTAACTAAAAGGTTAAATTTCAATTTTGAAACGATTCTGAGAATTTTTTCGGCATTTTCGGGCCCAAAAACATTTTTCAACCCCTAAAAACTACCCTTAAAATGGTCCGATTGGGCCCATTTTAAATAGGCTTCGTGCGGTGATGGATTTCAACGTGCCTACCAAATTTCGTCAAAATCAATTAACTCTTTCGAAAGTTATTGCCCGCACACATATATATATATATAAATATATATATAAATATATATATATATATATACATATATAAATAGACATTTCCAAAAATGGTGCCAAAATGTTCAGGAGGCTATGAAACGTCGAGAAATTTTGGTCCGACCCCTAGGTCCCGCCATCCGACCGACGCCAATAGTGTATGTGCCATATGGCAAATACACTAATAACGCGTAATTTTTATAGTTGATACATGAACTTTAATTAAAAAGAGGGAAGGATACAAATTATGTAAATATTCAAATTTCCCAATTTTTAAATGCAAAATAATATTTTTTTAGAAGAAAAAAACAATTTTGAATTGATAACTTATTTTTAACATGCCCTACATACAAAAAGAACTTTAAAAGCATAATAATATAGTAATTTTGGTGCTATTTTATTAATTGTCTTGAGATATTTTAATATATGTGGAGACTGAATTCTTGAAGCTATCAAACGTACTCCTACAAAAAAAAAACAATTTTAAATAAAATCATATGTTTTTACAATAGTTCCAGCTGCTCCCTCAGACATCAAAGTAGTTGTGAGTTCTCCTACATCTCTTCTGGTGTCTTGGTTACCACCAATCAGTCCGAACGGAATCATCACCAAATACACATTATATTCAAGGTATATAATAAAAAATATGAATAATATATTTTATCTAGTTCGGAAAGGTATGAATACCTACTATTAGTCCAGTCACGAGAGGAAGTCCACCTTGCGTTTTGTGCAGCAAATGATTTTATATTTTTGTGTCCTCAAGCATGCTTAGGAGATGTCAAATCCAAATTTGCGACCTCTAAAACAGGGCGGGGGAGTTATGGTGGGCTAAAGCCACGATTTTTTTGCAGTTTTTTCGGTTTCTTGTTTATAACATGGAAACGGCCGGTCCTATCGAAAAAATGGCCCTATTCAAAATTAAAGGGCACAAAATTGAATTCAAAATGCACTAGTCAAATATGTTTCTGTTCCCATTTTTACCGGTTCTACAGAACTTAGAAAATCGCCAAAATTTACCAAAATGAAAAAAAAGCATTTTTTCAAGATTTTAACTATTGAAAAACTCGAATAGCCTATAACCTTCCTTAATAAACGAGCTATCTAACAAAAAAAATTTTCAAATCGGACTGGTAGTTCCTGAGATTAGCGCGTTCAAACAAAAAAAAATAAACTCTTTTTGTTTGAACGCGCTATTTTCTTAAAACCACATTGCATCGATTACTTTAAGAGCAAATATCTTGAAAAAGGTTACTCCTAGTCACTTTTACAAAGTATACCTTTTTACGTAGAAATGACGGGAAAATCAATTTTTTAATTCAAAAAAATAGTACGAGTGCGTACAAAAAAGTTATGACTATTTGAATGAGTGAAAAGGTGTGTAAGTGGCGCCCCCTACAAGTAAGAGTCATACCAAGGTCAGATTTGAATTTCTCATGTCAAAAAATCCCCATATACCAAATTTCATTAAAATGCCTAAATTATTTTAAAAGTTATTTAAGAAAATCAAAAATAAAAAAGACTTTGACATCCTGTATCTCTTTTAATATCAACTTTCAGAATAGACAAGTTGGGGTCTATCGCAATATTTTTTTGTAAGGAATCAGCTGTTACTTTATGTCCCATTCTTTTTGGGACACGCTGTATAGTACCTACCTATACCAAAACAAGTTATCCGAAAGAAGACTTTTTAAAATTTAAGGATTTCTAAAGATTTATTAATTCTTAAAGTTCACTCAATTTTTTGCACACTCACTTTAGTGGTACCTACCTATTATATCGATTGAAAAACTATAAAAACTTACTCTTAGATGTATTCTGTGCTTTTAGAAACACCGGAGGTCGAGAAGAATTGAATCACAGTCCTAAAACGATTCCTAGTCAGCACACGAGTTACGAGGCTAAACAACTTCAACAGCACGTTGACTATCAGTTTTGGGTGACGGCGTGGACACGAATGGGTGAAGGTCAAAGTTCTCGCGTTGTCTCACAAATGACAAATCCTAGAGGTTTGTCACACCATCATTATAGTTGTTTTTTTTCATTTGCATAAGTTATTGTACTTTGGATGTTCGGTTTTTTATTAAGATTTAATATACAGGGTGTCCAAGACTTGACAAGATTTTCGTATTAAAATAATAGGTTTAGGTTTGGACAACCCTTAATAAAAGTGTTAGTAAATATCCTAAAGAATACAATTCCAGCAAAAAAATAACCTCGTCGTATTTAACAATCAAAAGTTACACGTGATTGAAGTTAGCTAAAAGAAGTACATTATTTTGAACACCCTGTATAATAAATTCATTTTTTAGGACAGATATTGATTTGTCCGTCCATTAATCTAGTGATCCTCAAAATTTCAGTTTGATAAAGGATTCTGTTTTGGCTATGTCAAATTTTAGGTAAAGGTCTGCACGTGTCAAAAATTTCTAAAAAACTTGAATAACTCAAAAATTACTGAATTTTCGAGCATAGCTTCCCTTACAATTTCTATTCACATTTAGATGCAGAATTGAAAAAACAAATAAAAACAGGATGCTAGGTTAAAAAAAACATAGCTTTGATCTGCCTTGCTTAAATGGGACAGGCTGTATAATTGAAAATATTTTTAGGTTATACACCATTAAAATTTATACAACTTTTGTATTTAAACTTTTTTTCTATCTTCACCCAAAATCAATATATCGGCCGACAACGCAAGTCTTGGACACCCTGTTATAATCAGTAATAAATTAGTTCATAAAGTACTTTTCCGTATTTGCCATTTTATTTTGAAATATTTTATACAAAAGAATTTTTTTGTTTTTATTTTTTTTTCCTTTGATTTGATTTATCTCTGGAACTAGTACTTAACCGATTCTGAAAATTCTTTCACTAATAAAAAGCTACACTATCTCTGAGTGATATATGCTATATTTTATTTTGATAAATTTCTTGCTAGGGGGATAATTTCTGCGGGATAGTAACAAAACGTAACTCTGACATTCTTTTGCATTGGCGTATTGGCGGAATCCTACTAATATTATAAACACCACCAACCCGACTTCGCTTCGCGGAGGGATAATTTCTTGCGAGGAGGGGTAATAAATCATCTCTGGAACTACTGAACCGATTCTAAAAATTATTTTACTAATAGAAAGCTACACCATGATCCCTGAGTGATATAGGCCATATTTTATTTTGATAAATTTTTCGCGGGGGGGGGGGATAATTCCTGTGGGATAGTAACAAAACGTAACTCTGAAATTCTTTTGCATTTTAGCGTTTTGACGGATTCCTACTAATATTATAAATACAACCAGCCCGACTTCGCTTCGCGGGGGAGAATTTCTCTCGGGGGGGGGGACAATAAATCACACATCCTTAACAACCGGGCGAAGCCGGACGGGACCGCTATTTACTTATAGTTTTGTCAGGTTGTTTATTATTAATGTTTTTCCTGACGCCACTAGATTAAGTGACTTAAGCGTTCTGTGGTGTAATGTTTTTTAAAGACACCCCAACACATCCCTATATTATTAAACGAGTAAATCTTGTATATATGTTTCTATGTTTCTATGTATCTATATAAATATTTTCTCGAAAACGGCTCTAACGATTTTGATCAAATTTACCGAAAAGGGGTTTCGGGGGGCAAAAAATCGATTAAGCTAGGTCTCATCCCTGGAAAAATTCGTTTTCTTATCGATTTTATCATTTTAAAAAACAGTTTTTTTAACGTCATAAAACAGTGTCGTATTGTGAATAGGCTTTGGAAAAAACAAACTATTTTCATTATTTATGTCAAAATTACTCTGACAGTCAATCTTTAACTTATTAAAATAATCAGTAATTATTTGAAAAGTAAAAAAATAGCAACAATAAAATCTAAACATAATTATGTAAGTAGTTTTAGATAAAATTTAAATAAATAGGTACCTATGTTATTTTTATATTACCTATATAAAATATGATAGGTAAGTAACGTTAAATGTAGTATGACGTATAATCTTACCTAGACCTTTTTTTCTCAAAAACGACTAACGATTCTGATGAAATTTACAGAATGGGGATTTTTCGGGGCGAGAAATCGATCTAGGTAGGAATTTTGGTTCCAGAGGGGAGCAATTAAAAAAAAGGCGTTTTTTATTTATTATAACTCGCTCAGTTAAAGTCAGATTGATTCGAAGTCTATTTCTACATAGATTTTATATAATATATCACAAGTGTTAAAATTGTAATTGAACACTAATATTATAAGAAGTGTCTTGCACAATATGTAAATGATAACAAACTGGCGCCGCGGGTCTGTGTAAAAACACATCGATTTTTAAAAACTATGGTGAAGATTCATGCAAAAAAAGTTTTGCGCAGGTCATAGTCTGACGTTTGTTATTAAAAGAATCGATTTTTGTGAGTTTTTCAGTAGGTACCTATGCAAAAAAAATATTTGAAATTTACTGGAAGTTATTAAGATGACATCACAGAGAAAAAGTACTTCGATAAAGTTGATATTTGGTATCAATGCTTAAAATTGGATTGTTAAAATGGCAACGAGCGAGCAAAATTTCATCTGATTCGAACATTTTTACAAGATATTCAATCTATGAAAATCGGTTTTTGCGAGTTCTTCAGTCAACAAAACAATAACGGCGGTAGATTTGAAAATGGCGACCTAAATAATATTTACAGGAAAAAATGCTTGATTCAAGTTGATACTTAGTTACATAGGTAGTTAAAACAGAAACAATTATTTTAAATTATGTTTCAGAAATAAATTCGTTTCGAAATAATATTCTGAGAAAATAATATCTCACAGCATACAAGTACTATTTTTATTGAACTCATCCGAGCAAAGCTCGGCACCCAGATATTATTCATTAAAGAGTGTATGAACTACAAAAATATAATTTATACGGGTTCTTTAAAAATCTGGATTAAAAGGAGCCTCTGTCTATTTGTACGAAAAATCGAATATTCATATTTTTTTAAACAGTTCAAGCTCGCATAACATCATTCGGAGGTTCAGTCGTTCGTCCTTGGCGCGGTTCAGTTGCCTTAGCATGCCAGGCAGTTGGACAGCCACGCCGAGAGTGGCTCCGCGGTGACAACGTACTCAAAGGTGGTGCCAATCACAACATTCAACTGTTGGATACTGGCGAGTTGATCCTTTCCAGTTTGCAGCCGTCAGATTCGGGAAATTACACGTGTCAAGTCGACAACGGACAAGGATCGGACCGACTTATCTACAACCTTATTGTTCAAGTACCACCATCTGCTCCTATACTGTATGTAACAAGTGCCACCAGTAGTAGTATACTCCTGCACTGGAAGGCTGGTTCGAATGGCGGAGCTCCCCTTAGCGGATTTACGCTCAATTATAGAAAGGCATTGGGGAACCTTGACGAATTGCATTTGTCGAGGCACGCTACTAGCCATGAATTAAAGGTACAAAAAAAAATTTAACCAGAGCATTTGTCATTAGTATATTGATTAGTTGTTCTGGGCTATTCATTGAACATGCTTGATGAGTTTAATTTTTAAAAAAATGTGTTAGGTACTCTTTTTGAATAGAAGGTCCCTCGGGATACCGAGGAAAGCAAAACTGATCAGTTTAAAGTAACAATATAGAACACGCTTTATTATGTATAAAATACCACAGACTTATTTGCTCAGTTAAATTGAACAAGATTTCGGGGATAAGTTTTGTCATTCTGTGGAATAGTTGCAATAAGTTACTCCAGACGCCAATCTGCTCATATTATGGGAATGTTAGTCCCAATTGTTTCAGGCCATTTAGCAATTTTGAATATATTGAATCAATTTTTATCTTTAATTTAGGGTCTCCTATGTGGGACACAATATCATCTATATTTGACTGCACACAATAAAATTGGAAGTTCACCAGCGAGTCCAACGCTTTTAGTTCGAACTCAAGGACAGCCTCCTGGATTACCAGGTCACACTACTTTCTTAGCACCGAATTCTACGTCTGTTGTTCTGCGCCTTCATGTTTGGCCAGATAATGGATGTCCGTTGTTATTTTTTATTATTCAGTATAGGAAGATTAATGAAGTTCATTGGACGTTAGGTAAGGTTTAGAAATCGGACAAACGTATTTTTTCCACATTTATATTTTATTTTCAATGCGTTTAAGCATTTTGTGCAATGGCAGTTTTTAGTTAAATATTATCTATTTATTAGTTACTTTATTGCCATATACGTATGTTGTGATTATTGTTGGTATAACAAATATTGAGTTTTTTGTACTACCCCAATTAAATGTTCGTTGCTTAGACAGAAATTATGGAGGAGAGTTGGAGAAGAAAAACAATATTATGTCGAGGCGAATATTGTATCTTTTGCGAAACTTATAATTTTTACGAGGTTCTGTTGTAATTTGAGTATTTTCATTGTCTTATTACAGTGTCAAATGCGCTTAAACCACAACGGAGGTTTACAATATCAAGTTTATCTTCAGCGACTGAATACAAAATAAAAGTTGAAGCTCATAATGTAGCCGGTTCATCCGCTGAAGAATTTTCTTTTATGACTTTAACTAAAGATGGTGGTATGTACCTATTTGTCACTTCAATTTTCGGAACATATTTTTGTGGAAAGTTATAAAACTGTTTTTTTTACAGATCCACCACCTCCTGATCTGATGAAGAGAGGAAGTGAGACACCACCTTTCTACACAGATATGAGGGTGTTAGTGCCAATAGCCGTAGTAGCCATTCTAGCAATATCAGCTCTATTAACTGCAATCGTAATTTGCTGGCGTAATAGTATGTACTCAATCTTATATCGTATAAAAAATCACACACAATGTTCTTTTTCGAACTTCATTGGGTGTTACTATTGGTAAAGATAAGTTACATATCTGCTGCTGATAGTCATTATTTTCTTTTTTTGACTGTCTGGGTTTCATCGTGGCCGCTATTATTCTCTGAGAGCCTGAATTAGAAGTTTATAACAGATAAACATATGTAATGATTTTTGAATAAAAATAACGCTCAGATAATAATAATAATCAATATTAATTACCCAACCGTTGGCTTCTGGCTTCATGATGCAGCCATCTAATACCTAAAAACATTGAAACTTAAAAGGACGTCAAAAATACTTTTAAAATAAAATACCTATTAAATCGTTTAACTTTTAGAACAAACGATACCTCCGAAAGAAACATTAGACAATCAACAAAATGACGTCGCTCAAAGAGAAAGATATTACGCGACGATACATAAAGTAGCTCTACAAGCTGGAACAGAGAAAATTCCTGGTAAATTTGATATTAATTTATTATTGGCTATAGAAAACATTGGTAAGACTCTCATTCAGAAACAATTATAATATTCAATAAATATTTTTAAAATTTTTATACTGCCGTAAATAAATAAAATTGAAAGTCTAATACTACTTCCATGAAATAATAATATTAATAATAATAGTTTGTTTATATATACTATAGTTTATTTATGTTTAGTCTTATAGTGTTCTATTGGGTTATAGAAACTTCCGAAGACATATCGCCATATGCAACTTTTCAATTATCAGAGCCGAGTACCTTGCCCAATAACACAATGTTGCACAGCTTTATGTATCATGAGCACGCCATGACTGAAGGATGTGCTTCCACGCCCCCGCCAAACGTGCAAAGAGCTTCGCCATACTACAATATCGTAAGTAGTACCTACAAAACGAAATTCTAACAATTTTTTGTATTTAAATTGAAACTATTGTGTGTTATAGCCTAGTTTCAAATCTACGATCTTTCTATGTAACCACAATTCTGAGAGCAGATTAAATAATTATTTATTTTTCTTTATAGCAAAGTACAACAAAGAGCCAGAGTAGACGTCGGGCGAGTAGAAAAACAGACATGGACAGTGACGACAGTGAATCGGATCCTGACCAATTAACGTCGAGTAGAACTGAATCGTCGAACCAATTAGATGCCAAATTAAAACATAGTGAGTACCGTCTGTTTAATAACAAATGAATGTTCGATGTTTTGTAACAAAACGGATGCGCTGATGTAGATTGTTTTAAGTCCCATCGGTTTCAGATTTCATCTACCATGGGGCACAATCTAGCACATCATCTGATATATCACCCATGTCGGAACAGAAATCATTACCACGGAGAGGGCGTTCAAGGTCGTAAGAGATATCACTTTTCTACAAAATTATTCATGTGTCATTTGCATGTGTTCGTAATGTTATTTTTGCAGCCAAATATCATCGATCCGCAAATCGCAATACATATTCATAAATTCGTTATCTATCTTTCAGTGTTACTATTATCAAAACAAATCATTTTTGCTTGCTTTTTTGTCAAGTTTTTAATCTTATCGTATCATCATTTCAAGGTCGTTTATCGAGTGTGTTTGAAATATTTTTTAATAAAACTGTTTATCCATAATAGATAAAAGTTTCCTAAAAATATCCTATGTTTAATTAATCACTATCGGTATTGACATTGTAAAGATTAACAAAAACTAGTTTAGTAGAATTTCGGAAAAACATTTACTTGGGTACAACAGCTGTTATTCTAGAAATAGTAGGTATTGCAACTTGGACAAAGAAATTACTTACAACAATTAGAACTTTTTTAATTATGTCTTTTTTACAACAGAATGAAATAATAGTCTATAGTTTTTATTATAAAAAAGTAATTATTATTAGGTATCCAACACTGATCGTTTAAAATTAAATTATTCAATTTGGAGTCTAGTAATGAAATTTGACAAAAATATAAATTTACTTATTGTTAATGAATAACCTTTCAGTAAGTGGTTAGTGCCAAGTCGGGCAACGATGCGAACATTGCTGCCGCCCCTGTCAGTGGCAGAAACTGCATTCGGTGGTCACGGTAATCACGGTAGCCATGGCGTAAGTCATGGCGGTCATGTGCCATCTCCGTCGGTCGAAGGAGGCACGCCCGATCGTCCAGAGCTCAGCGAGGCTGAATGCGACATCGATACACTTAAAAAGCTCAAACTGGGACTTCGCTCGTCGCTTTGGTCCCGTCCCAGTGGATCCCAGCATCCATCTGACTATTCAATAGCAGTGTAGATAACATAGCACAAATGTTTACCCAGTGCTCAAAGTGTGTTTTACTCAAACTCGCAGTAGTGTACTTTGTATTGGTGAACTATCTATATATTATCGGTTTGTTGTTTTTGTATTATTCCACAATTCTAAATACGGTAGAAAGTCAATTATCTGAACTTCTCGCATAAATGAAAAATTTGACGTTTTTCAACAAAATCAATTAATTTATCTTATTTTAGATTAGCCAAAATACCCGCTCTAAATTAACTCGATCTTAAAAAATTCGAAAAACTCAATCCAGTCATTTTAGCGTGATGCTTGAATAAATAGGAAGAATTACAATTAATTTAAAAATTTTTAATTATTAAAGTAGGTACCTATACAACTGGGGGATCGAACCTAGCTCAAATAACCCAAAATGTATTTTGCATTCTTATTGTCATTTTATTTAATAACTTCAAATTACAGTAATACCCCGATTTGCGCGAACTAAGATACAAAAAAATTATTATCTACGAGGAAATTTTGCGTGAGAAGAAAAAAGCGTTAATCCGTGAAACGACTTTGTTAGGTTTTATGAAGCCTTCAACGTCAAAATAACTAATTCAGTTTACGTTTTTGCAATGCATAATAATATATATAATTTGTTGTATTATCTAAGATTTTAATACACATTTTTCTTCTAAATTATTGTTTTCATTAGTCTCCGATCCCAGTTAAACATAATTTGTATGTATTTATATACAAAATTGTACCCCGACTTACGCGAATTCAACTTACACGGTTATCGCTCGGTCCCACCTATCGCGTAAATTCGGGGTATTATTGTATAATCATTTAACGATATTCGTTATAAGCTCGGTTATAACGATCACCTAGTCATATTATACAGGATGGTTCAGTTTTAACATTGAATATTTTAACAAAATATTCTCTTCGTCGTTCTGATTCTACAAAAATATTTATCAGA
Organism: Mongoloraphidia duomilia; assembly: GCA_039654895.1. NCBI lineage: Eukaryota > Metazoa > Arthropoda > Insecta > Raphidioptera > Raphidiidae > Mongoloraphidia > Mongoloraphidia duomilia. The sequence continues at coordinate 35,353,819 of CM077518.1, read as the reverse complement.
GAATAATGCAAACCAGCTATTTAGCAAAAAAAATTCCGAGCTAAATTATTATACCTAAATTATTAAATATTGTTTTTGAATTTCAACAATCTCTTCTTGGTGGATGATTACGTCAGAAAAGGAAACTACTGTCCAAATTTCAAGTTTCTAGCTTCAGCGATTTGGTCTGGACGTTGATTAGTCAAAAAAACCCTACACCCCCGTTTTAACCTCTTAGGGGTTGAATTTAATTCTAACAACGATTTATTCATGTATTGTCATCGGGAATACATACTCTTATGTGTACAACATTTCAAATCGATCAAATACGTGGAAGTCATTCAAAATTGGCTTGCAAAAATTTGGCCCGCACATACTAACAGATTAATTGACTAACACTGCAGCAAGTTAAATAAAAGCTTGTAAAAAATGACTTATTTTTATAAACTGAGCCACCCTGTATCTTACATAGGAAACGAGTGAGAAGATTTTTGTTGTGTTGTTCAGAGTTAGAATGATGAGGAGAATATTCTCTAAATTAGTGCAAATATTGCATAGAGTCTGGGGAAAAATATATTAAAAGTCCTAGGGCCTCCTATGCCCTCCTCATCCCCAAAAAACGAACTCATCGCTGTTTTTGCATCTGGGCTCCGAACGATTAATCGAACGATAAAAGTAAACATAGGTAAAAATATTTGTAAATAAATTTAAAATAAAAAATGCTTTATATTTTTATTCTTAAGGTGGGCCTACAACAGAGGCTCAAAGTCAAAGAATGTTATTTTTGCACTGCAAAAAATTCGTGTTTTTCGCTCTATTGTTGCGAGTATCTCATAAACGGCAGGTTTGACGAAAAAAGTTTCATGATATTATAGAGCATACTTTTCTCTACAGGACGCATTTATTATTAATTTTTCGCAAACATTTTTTAGAATTTCATAGTTATTTCACCTATAATGCTTGGACTAATAATAACCGAAAGTTCGGTTGAATTTTTATACCTTCCATAGTCTAAAATTCAGTTGTTGTGAAATTATGACAGTCAATTGTTATTTAGCGCACAAAGAACTGATTCAGAAACTTTTTAGTTTCGTTTTTAGTGTTCCATACCCAAATCGGTCAAATGGAACACTTATTTTTGAAAAGAGGTCCAGTACGTCTAAAAAGTAGGTATAGTTTTTTATACAAGTTTTTACAATTCTTATCTGGAAGTTCTGCATTTTATTAAATATTTTATGATTTTGAAGAGAATTGCTCAGATAATTGACGCTTTACTATGCATAATATAAATACATTTCAAATCATCGAAGACTGTTCTGTTTTTATAAATGTATGATTTTAGTACTGTATACGTTTTATATGAACTAGATACAGATATTTAATATTTAAAAAAAAGTGCTGAGGCCAGATTCATTAAGTCTACATTTACAGGAAAAAATACGAATGAAAACTGAATCTAGAGTTAGGTACCTTATATTAGTTGTTAGATATAACTTGGAAATTGATTCGCAAAATATTTTTCAGTTAAAATGACTTCTTGAATTACCTATATTATGAAGTTATGACCTAAAGTTTTGGAAATCTTTGCTATGTCTAAAACTAAATATTCATATAAATTCCTCATTCTACCACAACTTCACAGACCATCATGCTACATTAATATCAAAGGTCCTTTTCACATAGACACCGCGCGACGCGGTGAAACAGTAAGTTTTATATTATCAATTCTCACATAGCGACGCAAAGTGACAGTGCACGAAAAGAAATTGAACGCTCTCCGAAGTTACTTTCACTACAATGAACACTCATTTATAATAAACAATAAGTATTCAAATTTTTAATTGAAAATTGTCTCAGTAAATCTATATACAACTTTCGTTATTAATAATATTTCAAACAAATAATAAAAACACGCTATTTTTAACATTCTTTATAATATTGGCATTGTCTCCTATTATTGATATTTTCTATATTTTGTTAACTTCTTTTTGTGTTTTGTTTTACTCCTGGTAAATGGTAATGGTATAAAATATGCTCGTTTTGCTCATACCAGCGCTTAACTAATAAACCATAATTTGTAAATCCTAAATAAATATAATATGTAGGTAGTGATTATGCAATAACAACTTAAATTTCAATGCAATAGGTATATTTATTAATGTGATCGTTGAGGTATTGAAAATAATCGGGATTTATATAGGTATGCGCTTGTTTAAAACATAGTAAAGATTGTTCACATTATACGTAGTCTACCAGCGCGACGGTGTAATTCTGCAATTCAATTTAAATAATTACTGGATAAGCAGTACCTACTTACCAAGACTATAATAACAAGTCTTTCAAGAATTAAGTGTTGGACTAAGGCCCTTGTCCCACCAAAGCGGCGCGACAGCGACGCGTCAGCGACACGATTTCGACATGACACGATTTCGACATGACACAAGCAGGCGACATGGAGTAGTCCCACCAAAGATGCACCAAAGTAATGTGTTTTCTACATCAGTTCAGTGAACAATGTCATCAAGTGAAGACGACGGTGTGATTGCAATCACAAAACATATGTAGGTGTTTTGTGATTGCAATGTACCACCGCAACACACAGTTTGAATGTTGCTTCAAAACTGACATGTCGAGTCGCCCGGCAACAAGAAGCCGACACGCTGCTTGGATGTTTCTTTGCCGGAGCGTTGGTGGGCATACGGTGTATATAAACCATGGGTTAAACCAATGCCGGATTTAGAGGTCTGAAGGCCCCGGGGCAACAAAGGAGTGGAGGCCCCCTGGCCCCAAATTATTTTCCAAATAAAATGGACAATTTTTTTCAGTCGAGTTTTCCAATAAATAATTTATTGTGAAACCAAGTATAGATTCTTTTATTATTTAACAAACATATAAATATAATCGGAAACAAGAATTATCTGAAATTAAATTTTAGCGTTAACGAACGAAACCTTCCGAGCTTTTTTCGCCGAAAAATTGTTAATGATTTCGCATATTTTCAACGACAAAGTTTAATAACCGAGAATTCAGAGAATTTTTTTTCCGAAGTCTCTATTGTGGGGGCCCCTCTTTTGTGGAGGTCCCGGGGCTGTATCCCCGGTTGCCCTCCCCTAGATCCGGCCCTGGGTTAAACACGAAAGATACACGCTGGCGACATCGTGTCGCTGTCGCATCGCTGTTGCTCCGCTTTGGTGGGGCAAGGGCCTACGGGTACTAACATGCCGAAGATGCCGCAATGAGCGCGGTTTAGGTCGATGTCGCGGTTTCTACATCGATGTCACCTCTTTGTAAAACCTATATAATAATATTATGTTCTGAAGAGACCGTACATAGCAAAGATGTTTCACCAATTCACTCTCGCCGCTTACCTCGCTGTTCACATCGATGTAAATTATTTGTACTCTTCGGTATGTCCGCCCTCTCATCGATGTAAACATCGACCTAAACCGCGCTCATCGCGACATCTTAGGCATGTTCGTACCCTAAATTAGAAAGGTATGTAATTAAGGAATATAAAACTGAAAATCTTAAAAGTTTATTTCACAGCATTCTTTTAATTAATTGCTCCTTAATATACGTTTCCTGAACACACGAGTGACACTTGGACGCGTCCATTTAATGCCGCATCTAAAAGGACGGCCTACCTTGGAAATCAGTGTCGCGGTCGGCTTGACCTGCGTACAAGACGGTTGTGTCCGTTCAAAAAATTCTAAAATTTTGCTTTCCTTGTATTTAGTATGCACAAATAAAAAAGAAGGTGAAAGGCTTTTAAAAAGTGCCTTCAATGTTCATTAATCTGAGGGAAGACGAAAACAAATGTTTTAATTGTTGCCAAATTATCAAACAAGGTTGAGCGCATCGCACTGAAAGATATATAGATGCATTCCAAATTTGAGGATATTTTTTAGCTTCGTCAATTCGATATCTATATCTAATATCATCCGCCATTACTGTAGAGTGTAGACAAATAAAGACGCGGACGCACGTGTACACTACTCCACAAGCCGGTGAGTACTGGTTCGCGCCTCGCCGCCCTGCGGGTTGCGATATGTATAGACGCGCGGCGGTCGGTACCTGCATCTAGTCCTGGACACCGACTGCACGCCGCTACGGAAGCGGCGCAGCGGGACGTCACGTGTGCTTTGCTCTATCCTCTCAGTGTATTTTTTGGACGCGGCGTCAAAATGGACGTCACACCCATGTGTCCAAATGTCGCTCGTGTACAACAACACCGTGTTTTTATTATTATTTATATAATATTTGCACTTATGATATGTTTTTTCTTGATCCAACCACCAGTTTTAGGATGACGTGACCCGAACAGTATTTAATTCTTAAAAAAAGAAACACAAGGGAGATAGGAGAATCTGTATTTATTCTCATAGCTTGTTTGTCTAATAAATTATTGCGTTCATGTTAATAGACAACATTAAAAACTCTCAAAGCATTTTAAATTCGTGAAATTTTTTTTTGAGGTGAGCAGGTCGACAATGTGTAGTAAGACGCAAACGGTAATGTCATATAATTCAATACTTACTTCTGCATATTATTTAAATTTTAAAGCTATATCTTACAACGAGACGTTACGAATTGGCAGTGCTCTAACATTACCGATAAGTTAAAGTATTTAACGTAACTTGATGGTGAGGTTATGTATAATGTGATTCCACGTTCAAGGGCAACTGTATAAAATTTAGTTCTTTTATCAATGATTATGTAATAACTGTACAACTGACATAAAAACCGATAAGTTTTATACTTATCTGCTTTATTTTTTCAGTTCAATGTTTTTTTTATTTAGGTAATACTTACCACAAATAAAGAAAATCAAACTTACTATACTGAGTACTAGTGCTGGATCAACGCAGTGAAAAACTGTATTTATAAAAGGATTGTTACGAAATCTACAGTATTGAATCGGAACTATTTAAGAAATATTTTAAAAGGCTGAAGAGAAACATTATTAACTTTACTATAGCTGTATAAAATAGATGTTAAATTTTGAAAATATAAATGTTGAAATGTTCAAATCGTTATTTCCATTTACATAAAACAACTTAAGTATATTGTAAAATAAGTTTCATTTCAGTTTTATTTTAAAATGATTATAAATCAAAAAAGAGTAGTTGTATTTTATTATTTATTTAAAATTAAAAATACTATAATTTAAATATGTTTAAAGAAATAAGTACTTTTCTTACATAGAAACTGTGATTTTAGACACCAATGTTAGTGGATTTAAATCGATACAATAATTATTAAAATTAGGTTTGAAAATAGTTTTCAATTTTAAGCTGATGCGATGTAGTATTTATTGGGATGGGGCAAATCTAGATAAAATATTCTAGGTACTGAATAGGTCCAAATTTTCTTCCATTTTGAAAAACGTAATATTTTTTTTGCTTAAATTGACGGCTACGACTTCTTGCGCACATCCTAAAAGATTTTAACATTGCCATTTTATTTACATTTGGCAAAAAATATGGGCCCGACATTCTTGTTAACAATAATTTGTCATCTGTAGTCGTCAAATGACAGTTTTCAAAACTTTTGGTGCGAAAGTAACCACCATCATCAAGAAAGGTAGAAACGTCATTCTACGAAGTTTAAGCTTTTACAAGTACCTGCCCAAAAAGTTCACTGGCTCTTAGTATATGCAATCTAGAGCGGCAGAGTTTTAAGTTTTGCTTATCTGTACATGCATATTGTGACTTCATACCTTTTACATACTAAGCCACTAAGGAAATATAAAAACTCATTTCATTTTTTTCTGTCACATAAGAACTTTTTATGTAACAAAAAGATTATTTAATGATGCAAGTCATTATTATTTTAATTTCATAAATTTGCTCCATTCTATACATCCATGTCCCTGAATGAAATTAAATGTGATTAAATAATTACTGAGTCTGGTAAAAAAATTGAAATTGTTGTCGTTTGAAGTAGTTTATAGCGAAACATTTAAATAATGAGTTTAAAATATTCATTTATCTTCACGACCGCGGAACAGAAGTGTCTGATAATTTTTCATATAAGTATCCTAGTAGATACTTATATGAAAAATTATCAGACACAATACAAGAATTGCTGCTTATTATTCCTCAATAAAGTACAGGAACAAAAAGGCTGGAATCTGAATTGTTGCATCAAAAATATTAGTTGCACTTAGGAACAGCCACTATCAGAGTCGTCTTAAGCATGTAAGGGCCCCTGGGCATACTGAGTTTGAGCGGCCTTTTTGAAAGTCAAAAACCTACAGAAAACCATCAAACCATATTTGTGTATAATTAATGACCTTATTGGATAAGGTTCTATTTATTTTCGGTTACACTGACAGAGGATAGGCTGATAAGCAGAATAAAATGACACACTTTCAAGAATTAGATTTGTTTTTTTTAATCATTAGGCTGATATTAGTATTTTCTTTCGTAATTTCTGGTGTCAAGTTTTTGAAGAACCTCTTTCGATATCCGCCCTGGGTTCCACCCATGCTAGCTATGCCACTGACTATATTTTTCAATTTTTGATTGAAATGCCGAGATGTAGATTATTTTAGTTATTTATATCTCGCAAAAAATTATTGAAATATAAATTTACACCTATCCTTAATAATGCTTGAGAAACCTATAATTTTATGCGGATGAAAATTATCAGTCTTCATATTATAATTTCGACATTTTATTATGCAAGTTGTATACAACGATATGAATTAAATCAACAGTGCTGTTTGCTGACTTCGATTTTAAATAATAGTAAAAGGTTAAAAACTTACCTCTCTCGACAACAATGAAAAATAGAAGTATAGATTTGAATTCTCCATATCATGAAAAATTGACGTTTTGAAAATTGAATTATTTATAAAATAATTGTTAAAAAACAGTGTTAACTCTGTTGATTAAAGTGTACAATAACTTAGGGAGGGAAAATCATTCCATTTTTTGGGGGGAACATATCTATCACATGAAATCAGCCTCATGAAAAAAATTGTTTCTGTTTCAAAATCATCAATAATTAATTTACCATTTATAAATTTATTTTTCCATTTTATAATGGCTTATTTAATAAGGGTAAACATGTGCAACATAAAAGGTAATTTCCCCATTTTCTATCTCTAAGACAAGATAGCTGTCTGATTATATCTCTCTAAGTAATTAGTATGCTTTACTGTTGATGAATGATTTATAAATTATAATACAAAAAAATGTTTCGGCATTAAATGTTATATAAATTTCTGTAAAATATAAGTAGTTTATTACTGTAAATTTTATAAATATTGTATATATATTTTCTTAAAACTTTGTTAAAATGAGAATCAGAAAACTTTTAAAATTTTAAAATGTGTATTTAAAAAAATCTTGTCAAAACATAATCAAAATGAGTGTCTTGTGAATGAAAAGAAAGAAAATAAACGATCTATTAAAAAATGAACAAATGCTATAAGTAGGTATTATAGTAACGAAACTAGTCAGTGAAAACATAATATTGCAATACAAAGTACACTTGAAATGAAAAAAAAGTATAAAGAGGAAATTAATAGTGACAACCACGTGTACTTTTAATTATTATTTACGAACAAATGAAGTAATATTAATGTGTACTGAACAATATTGTTGTTGTGAGTACCATAACAATCCAATGATGTACCTACTAATCAAAAAATGTTTAGATTTCTGAATTTTAATAACCAGTAAATTTTCTGCTAATAAGTCACGTGAATTATTACGACAAAATTTATCTTATTAAAAACTACTCCCAAACTTTCTAAACGACCAAAAAGACAAGTACGAATGCGTTATAAGAAATGAATGTTCAAATTTCACAATAAACATTATACATAAATTAATTATTAACGTTTGTGTCTGCCGACAATACTGCCAATATTTTCTAACAGTATTAAAAAAATCAAAAAATACATGTTTTTAATTAATTAGTCTTTAGATAGAAAAACGGTTCCATTACCAAATAAAGTTATAACTTATAACATACCTGATACCAGTATTCGTATTTAATAGAAACTGGTAGGTAGGTAATTTTTGTAGGAAACTTTTTGTCATATACGTATAGGGTGAAGCGGGGGACATGCTACTAATTGCTAAGCATTAATGAATCAGTTTTCGTTACATAATTGCGCTCGTTGAAATAAGTATCCTAAATAAAACACCTATAAGTTAAAAAAACTTTTTAAAGTCAATAAAAAAGGAGAAAAGTAATGTTTAAAAGGTTAATTATTATTATTATAAAAGCGTGAGTCGTAAACTCTATGATAGTTTATTACTCACGATCCATGATTTTATAATTATGAACCTAAATTATTTTTCCCTTTCGAGTACATCTCAATAAAAGTTTGTCTTAAAACAGTTTTTTTTACTTAGGTAGGTACTTATATTTTATTTTGTTCTTTTTGGTCATTCAAATTAATTGATTTTTTAATTCTAAAAACTATTTATTCATGTATTATCAGGGCCGGTTTTTGGGGCGGGCAAACTGGGCAGCTGCCCAGGGCCCATCGAAATAGGGGCGGCACTGATGACCCACGAAAAAAAATTAGATTACAAAAAATTGATAAGAAGTTTTGCAGAGAAAAAAGCTCGCAGAATTCATTTCTAAAGCAATTAAATGGACATTTTTTTTAACACATCGGTGCAATACTTGGAATAAAGCTTCGAATGTTATAAAAAGTAAAAAAGATGAATAAAAAACAATTTACGTAAAACCTTGTCGATTTTTTTTTATATTAATGATAGGAAATTGTGTACACGTTTTATTGAAACGAAAATATAGGGGGGGGGGTGCAAAGAAATTGTTTGCCCAGGGCGCCAAATAGGCTCGCGCCGGCCCTGTGTATTATCATCGGGTATACCTACATAATATAGATATTATGTGTAAATTTCAAATCGATTCGGTTGTGTGGAAGTGGTTCAAATTTGACTTGCAAGTTGCAACATTTGACTTAAACTGACTGACAAACAAGTCTAAGAGGCAGCGACAGAATTTTCCAAGCGTCTACGTAAGGTAAATTACCATTAAAAATACCTGTATATCTATATTGTATAAGTGTTCCACCTTTGAGTTTTTGATGACAGGTAGAAGTTAGTCAGGTAAAAATATACCTACATTTTTCAAGTAATTATGTAAGGTTTTTTTTAATTATAAGTGCAAAAAAAATGTTTTTTCAAGTGTCTACGTAAGCTGGCATTTTTATTTTTATAAAAGGCGATACGACTACACTTGCGTGCATAGAAATCCCACTGTTAACTTTTGACTTTAACTATATTTTTTTAGGAACTATTCATCAGATCAAAAAAGACTATATGCTGTTTGAAAGACAATTTAATATGCTTCGATATTAGTCTAAATTTATTTCGGTTTCTTAGGCTTAAAATTGTGAAATTAATGCATGAAACAAATTAACTTTTTTTATTGCTAAAAGAAGTATGGTTTATTGACAATTATCTAAATTAACTCTTGATTTTTAATAATTAGGATGACTCCCTCTTACCCTAATAACATCTCTCATACGAGTAGGCATAGATCTAATCAAGTTCAGTATTGTTTCTTCTGGGATGTTAAGCCAATCTTCTTCTACTGCAACAATAAGATGTGGGATCGAGGTTGGGGCACGAATTCTTCGTTTCAACTCATCCCAAAAATGTTCGATTGGGTTTAGGTCGGCCTTGCATTATCAGATTCTTAGAGGGGGAACACTTATACAGGTATTTTAATGTTATTTTGTCTTACATAGACGCTTGAGAAATTCCGTCGCTAGCCCTCCGTTGTAAATAATATTATAAATAATATTAAATTACACTGGCAAGTGGCAAGATATTAATGGATGTTTCGTAGGCAAATCACTTCTCTGAATTTTTCTGTCAGTTTTGAATCGTTATTTGGTAAAGGAAAAGTAAAAACAATATCCTTATATTTCTTCCAAAATATACCATTATAAGTACCCTTAGAGGATTCATATAAATGGAGTGCTCATTCCCCTTAGTTCACATTCATCTGCTCGGTGACAGTCGATCAATGTCCATGATTTGTTAAAAGTATTTTTGAATTTGATACATTTTATGCTGTTATGTTGAAAATTGATATTCATACCCATAGCAGCCCGTAGTCTTGGGAAAAAATAGATTTTTTTAAAATAAGTTATCAAAATAAAAGAAGACAGCTTTGAAATGGCTTAAGGATCCAAAAATAATAAGCAAATACTGTTAATATTGCATTTATTAAGCTGACGTTTCGAGAATTATATTCTCATCCTCAGAGCTCTGTATAAAAATTATAAAATTGTGTTAGGAAAAAATATTTAAAAAATAATATATAACAAATATTAATTAACTTACCAAATGCCGTCAAACATGACAGTAAAATTGTCCAAAAAACTTTTTAAAAAAACATACTAACATTTTATTTGGTTTTTATTGAAGTGTAAAAAAATTTGTTTTATTGATTTGATTTTGTACACAGAAATACTCAAAACTTTATGTTTTATAGAATTTGATTTTATTTTTTATTGTAGAAAATTTTTAATTTTTTTTTTATTTGCCAGATTAACTGTTTTATATTTACGTGCTATAAGCTAGAAACTAAGTGAAATAATTTTTGATTTTTAAGTTGTTATTGCAAAAATGTAGTATGTTTATTCAAGTTTGGACAATTTTTATTTCATTGAGCAATTTACTATATACAGTGGCGGATTTACCAGCAGGCTGAGTAGGCTGGAGCCTAGGGCGGCAGATTTTAGGGGCGGCAAATTTGGGGTCAAAATTTTTTTTTGTCTTACAGAAATTAAAAAGATTCATATTTATATTGGGATCCGTCAGATAGGTGGAGATTAAAAAACATGGCGCAGAGGGAGGGAAATTTCATATACGGTGTATACTTTTGCGTGTAATTTTATGATTTTCAAAGTGATAAGAAATGATAAATATAAGTGCAATTTGTGATTGGGCCGGTACGAATCCTAAACAAAGGAATTTTGTTGAAGGAGAACGGATTCTCAAAGCCGGGCATATTATCAAATGTCGGAAATATAACGAGAAAAATGCATGCAAAATGAACTGTCAAAAGCAGTAATCTTTACGACATATTGCTTAAAAATATCAAAATTAAAAGAAAATCTCCACGAAATTAATTATCCACGTTCAATGCGCCTTTAAGGTTGGGTTAGGTGAATAATGTAAACACATAACTGCAACATAATAAGTTATATTGTAATAAGTGGGTAAGTTACTAACCTCAAAATATTTGTATACAAAATTAATCCTATAAATTTGCCAATCATCAGGGATTCAACTATTGTTGTGCAGTATGATAATAAGTACATCTTATTATTAATATAAAATATTTTTTTAATTCATAAATACAATTTTTCCACATTTCATCAGAAAATAATTCTCTGTAAAGTAAGTTTTACAAGGCAATAACTGACAGTGTTTAATGCCCATGATATTAGAAAACGTCGCGAATTCCATTTTCGATACTTTTTGTTTATTTTACTTGTTTTATATTTGTAATAAACAATTTCACGATAAATTTGCACTGTTAGCATGTAAAATTTTCCCTCGTTTTAGTACAATTTTCTGCCACCAGTTGTCATATACTCATTTGACGGATCCCAATAGGTACCTACCTAAATGTTATTAGGTCTCCGCCTTATTAGTACTACATGATTGAGCTTTTATTAATCCCCTAGTTCACAATCATACTAATTACGGGAAAAAGGTGGTGTAATTAGGACGATCGATACGGTGCACAAATCATAAAGTTACAATTTCATTGACAAAAAAAATTTAATTAATATGATTGTGAACTAGGGTATCGAATTGTAGAGGTCGGTAGGGGCGGCAAAATTTGAATAGCCTACTGGCGGCAAATGTGTAAATCCGCCACTGACTATATATATGTGACAGGTTATCAATATCTGTGCGTTTGTTTATACAATTTTTTGCTTTATATATGTAAACCATTTCAAGGAAAAGGCGTTTTTGATAATTACTTTCTAGAGCCATAATGGAGGTATTTTCAAAATCAAATTCGTGATTGTTGGCGACGCTATGCTGTACTAAAGAAGTGCAAAAACAAAGTTGAGAATGTAAATTAGATTTTATTTGGTTTTTGACGCCCACATTATGTTGTTTCAAACGCATGAGTAAATACTGAGATGTCTGTCCCACATATATAGCATTACAGTTTTTGCAATCAATTTTGTAGATTAAGTTTGAATTTTGAAATTTTTTTGTTTTAGTTTTAATTTTTGAGAAAAACATTTTATAAATTGTGTTAGTATTTTTGAAAGAAATGCGTATTGGTTCCGATTTAAAAATTAATTTTAATTTGTCCGATAGAAAAGGGAAATATGGAATGGAAAAATATGGTTTTATTGCTGTTACAACATTTGAATCTGATGTATTATTGTTATTTTTTATGGACTTTTTAAGAATATCCTGGTTATTGTTTTTTTCTTGATTATGAAGATTATGCTTGTTTATAGTCTGGTTTACAATTTTATTTATTAAATCTGCTGGGTAATTGTTACTAACAAGAAAGGATTTTATAATGGATACATTTTTTGAAATAAACTGTGGACTTGAAATACCTATAGCTCTATGTACAAGATTTTGTATGACATTGATTTTATGAGTGAAAGGGCTCGTGGAATAATAATTTAAGTATCTTCCTGAGTGTGTTGGTTTAAAGAACCAATCTATGATTAAACTGCCATCTTTTTGATGAATGATTTTAGTATCTAAATAGGAAATAAAACCTTGTAACTCAGATTCTAAAGTAAACTTTATATCAGGATGGAAAGAATTAAAAATGTCTAAAGTTAAGTCTGTTTTGTCATTGGGTACTGCAGTAAGAATGTCATCAACGTAACGTTTAAAAAACGTTGCCATGGGTAATTGCTTGAGCCTAATTTTGAGTGACATTGTGATGAGTGAATTACAAGATACCATATTGCCGAAATTGCCTTTTAATATCCCGTTTTTTAAACGTTACGTTGATGACATTCTTACTGCAGTACCCAATGACAAAACAGACTTAACTTTAGACATTTTTAATTCTTTCCATCCTGATATAAAGTTTACTTTAGAATCTGAGTTACAAGGTTTTATTTCCTTTTTAGATACTAAAATCATTCATCAAAAAGATGGCAGTTTAATCATAGATTGGTTCTTTAAACCAACACACTCAGGAAGATACTTAAATTATTATTCCACGAGCCCTTTCACTCATAAAATCAATGTCATACAAAATCTTGTACATAGAGCTATAGGTATTTCAAGTCCACAGTTTATTTCAAAAAATGTATCCATTATAAAATCCTTTCTTGTTAGTAACAATTACCCAGCAGATTTAATAAATAAAATTGTAAACCAGACTATAAACAAGCATAATCTTCATAATCAAGAAAAAAACAATAACCAGGATATTCTTAAAAAGTCCATAAAAAATAACAATAATACATCAGATTCAAATGTTGTAACAGCAATAAAACCATATTTTTCCATTCCATATTTCCCTTTTCTATCGGACAAATTAAAATTAATTTTTAAATCGGAACCAATACGCATTTCTTTCAAAAATACTAACACAATTTATAAAATGTTTTTCTCAAAAATTAAAACTAAAACAAAAAAATTTCAAAATTCAAACTTAATCTACAAAATTGATTGCAAAAACTGTAATGCTATATGTGTGGGACAGACATCTCAGTATTTACTCATGCGTTTGAAACAACATAATGTGGGCGTCAAAAACCAAATAAAATCTAATTTACATTCTCAACTTTGTTTTTGCACTTCTTTAGTACAGCATAGCGTCGCCAACAATCACGAATTTGATTTTGAAAATACCTCCATTATGGCTCTAGAAAGTAATTATCAAAAACGCCTTTTCCTTGAAATGGTTTACATATATAAAACAAAAAATTGTATAAACAAACGCACACATATTGATAACCTGTCACATATATATAGTAAATTGCTCAATGAAATAAAAATTGTCCAAACTTGAATAAACATACTACATTTTTGCAATAACAACTTAAAAATCAAAAATTATTTCACTTAGTTTCTAGCTTATAGCACGTAAATATAAAACAGTTAATCTGGCAAATAAAAAAAAAATTAAAAATTTTCTACAATAAAAAATAAAATCAAATTCTATAAAACATAAAGTTTTGAGTATTTCTGTGTACAAAATCAAATCAATAAAACAAATTTTTTTACACTTCAATAAAAACCAAATAAAATGTTAGTATGTTTTTTTAAAAAGTTTTTTGGACAATTTTACTGTCATGTTTGACGGCATTTGGTAAGTTAATTAATATTTGTTATATATTATTTTTTAAATATTTTTTCCTAACACAATTTTATAATTTTTATACAGAGCTCTGAGGATGAGAATATAATTCTCGAAACGTCAGCTTAATAAATGCAATATTAACAGTATTTGCTTATTATTTTTGGATCCTTAAGCCATTTCAAAGCTGTCTTCTTTCGTTATCAAAATAATTACAACGAAAATATGTTTTTGTAAGAACACTAATACAAAAAAAGAAGAACATTATGTTGAAATAGATAAAACAGTGTTCTGAAAACGATTTTTCCATTTATCGGAAAAGAATGAAGGAAAATGACGCTGATAAAAATCTTTGCTTGTAATGATTTATCTATTCGGTTGCATAACGCTAGATTTTATAATAGTACTGTTTTTAATTTATAAAAATTAACATTTTCAACACCCATTCTTCAAACATTCGTAGATTTTCTTTTATACATTCATTTTGGTACAAAGATAGGTATGTCTTAAATTTTTAAATGTCAAGGTATTGTTATGTGTCATTTTTGACAGACGCAATTTTTAAGAAAAAAATTTGTTACAAAGGAATAAGGATGCTAGTGGTTTTCATGGTTACTAGCATTTGATCATAGACATGAATGCATTTGACATAATGCACTCGTAGCCTTGGAGTGATAATAATAATTATTAAACCCTCCTACAGCGGCAAATACATTGATCGACTAGACTAGAGGGATATTGAGCAGCGCTAACTGTGCAATAAATTGAACTACAATTATAGTCCATGTATTATAAAGTCAATGATTATACCTTATTGGGATCCGTCAAATGGGTGGAGCTTAAAAAACATGGCGCAAAGGGGGGGAAATTTTATATACAGGGTATACTTTTGCGTGTAATTTAGTGATTTTCAAAGTGATAAGAAATAATAAATATAAGTGCAATTTGCAGTTGGGCCGGTACGAATCTTAAACAAAGGAATTTCGTTGAAGGAGAACGGATTCTCAAAGCCGAACATATTATCAAATGTGTGAAAAAAACAAGATAACTGAGCATCTTCAAAAGTAGTAATCTTTACGGCATATTGCTTAAAAACATCAAAATTAAAAGAAAATCTCCATGAAATTAATCATCCGTTCAATGCTTCTTTAAGGCAGGGTTAGGTGAATAATGTGAACACATAACTGCAACATAATATGTTATATTGTAATAAGTAGGTAAGTTACTAACCTCAAAATATTTGTATACAAAGTTAGTTCTATAAATTTGTGAATCATCAAATGATTTTACTATTGTAGCACAGTATGATAATAAGTACATCTTATTATTAATATAAAATATTTTTTTAATTCATAAATACAGTTTTTCCACATTTCATTAGAAAATAATTCGCTGTAAAGTAAGTTTTACAAGACAATAAATGACAGTGTTTAATGCCATGATATTAGAAAACGTCGCGAATTCTATTTTCGATAAAAGTTTTGTTTATTTTACTTGTTTTATATTTGTAATAAACAATTTCACGATAAATTTGCACTGTTAGTATGTAAAATTTTGCCTCGTTTTGAGTACAATTTTGTGCCACCAGATGTCATATGCTCATTTGACGGATCCCAATAGGTAATAGTACCTATACTAAAAACCATACCTACGTGCATACAAGATCTGGTTACTTTGGTTACTGTTTTGTTATTGTTGACATTTGGCAACACTAAACATTTCTAAAAGTTTTTTTCAGGATTGTGTGTGTGTGATAAATAATTAATACAAATTTTCCATAAATATTTTTCTTTAAATTCTGAAAAGTAGTTGCTCATTGTTATACTGATGTAAAAATATAAAGTTAAATAATGAAAATATTCGTTTTTAAGTTCGTGTAAGGTGAGAAAGCATTTGGTTTTTAAATGTAGAATTACTGATAATGAAGTAAGTATGTAGGTAATAATCTTAACAAAAGAAAGAAAAGAAAAAGCGGAACCCTTATATTATAGGATCACACTCGTATCTGTCTGTCTGTCTGTCTGTCCGATCTTTCTCCCCCTCTTATCTCCTAGGTACTGAGCCTAAAATTTTGAAAAAAATAGGGAATATAGGGCCTCACGCATAGTGAAATTACAGGAAAACCTAAACGAAATTCCTAAGACATGTGACAAATCAAATGAAAGGGCTCGTTATGAGAAATACCTACTAATATATTTTTTTATAATTTTAAAATGCATAGTTTAAAAGATATGTAGGTATTAAAGAAAATGTACGAAAATCAAGCATTCCCCCTCTTATCTATATATAAGTGTCAATTGGATTTTCAATTTATTATTAAAAAAAAAATAATGAATTGAAAATATGAATTGGTGCTAGGCCCAAATAACCTTAGCTGTTGGTGGTCTTTAAAACACAATTAATCAATTAATTACTCTTATCTCCGAAACGAATGAGCCTAAAATTTTGAAAAAATAAGGAATATAGGGCCTCACTCATAATTTACAGGAAAACATAAACGAAAATCCTAAGTCCTTATTTGGGGGGGGGGGCAAATTAGAAAATTAAAAATAAAATTACAAAGTGCATCATGTCACGCATCAATAATGAAAGGACTCGTTATGAGAAATACAAATATATTTTTTTATAATTTTAAAATGCATATAGTTTAAAAGATATTAAAAAAAATATAAGAATATCGAGCATTCTCTTATCTCCGAAACTACTGAGCCTACAATTAAAAAAAATAGGGAATATGTAGGACCTCACTCATAGTTTACAGAGAAACAACGAAAGTCCAAAGTCTTAATAGTAACCCTCTCCACGCGAGTCCGACTCGCACATGACGACTCGTACTTGACCATTTTTTTAAATGTTGAGTTATTGTGTCATTCTTGACAGATGCAATAATAGATAAAGATGCAACTTTAAAAAACCGATCAAGTGCGAATCGGATTCCGTACTATTGCATTTCCCGTGGGAATTTAAAGTCTTAGGATTTTCGTTTAAGTTTTCCTGTGAACTATGAGTGAGGCCTATATTCCCTATTTTTTTCAAAATTTCAGGCTCAGTAGTTTCGGAGATAAGGGGGGAAGCTCGATTTTCGTATATTTTCCTTAATATCTTTTAACCTAAACATTTTAAAATTATAAAAAATATTATTTATTATATTATATTAAATACGATAATAAACCGTATATCGTGAACTTGAATTTCGAATATCTGGCAACGCCGGCACGATATCGATGGGGACTTTTTACACGTTTTTTAAAACACCATAACGAAAAGTAAAGCTGATTTTCAAAAAATTCTCAATTACAACAGAAACAGTAACCAAAGTAACCAGATCTGGTGTGCAATTTGATACTAGCAAATAAAAGTAAATATTTTTTTTAATGAAAAAAAAAGATTTGTTAAAGCAAGATGTGAAATAAGCTGTACAGTTAAATCAAGGTCCAAAATTATTAGGAAATAGGAATTAAAAAATATAGGTAATATTAGATTGTCAAAATTTGACAACCTAATATATTTTTTTAATGTATCTGTACAATATTGCTGTATATATATTTTATATGAATAAATATATGCAGCAATATTGTATAGATACATGTTTTACTGCCCAAGAACTTTTATAAAAATTAAAGTGTCACCTTGCTGTAACAATTCATATTTTATGTTGAGTTTCTGTTACCTATCGCGTCATGTTAAACAAGGGCACAGAATGTGTTGTCATATTATAAATACAATGAACTCTCTCTAAGAACAGTCGCTTTACACAGAAATCACTCCTTGTTTGTAAATAAGCGTTCTTACAGGAAGATCCCAACTTCTACGAAGGTCACGTATATATGGCTCCGCGATGCTAGCACCTCATAATTGGAACTAAAAAAATCCAAATATACCATCTGAAAGGTCAGAAAATGGTCATAAAAGGTCAAGTAATCCCATTAATTGGTCAGCGATAGAAATTTTTTTATCGATTGTTTAAGTTTTTCAAGGTCATTGTCCATTGAAAAATGTTAGCACCCCATTTCCTTTGAAAAAAAAAATAAAATCTATATTCGATAGATAATTATCTGCTGATAATTGGTCAGCTAAAATAAATTATTGGTCAGATCAATTTTATTAAAAAAAATTAATAAAGTGGCGTCAACAATTAATTGTACCTACTTTCTGACGTCACAATGTATAATATTTTGTATACTTATATTATTTACACATAAGTATACAAAATATTATACATTGTGACGTCAGAGAGGACACTTAAGGTGTGTTCCACTTGGCATAGGCGTAGTGGGCACAATGGTCGCCAAGTAGAACGCACCTTTAATTGTTGACGAAACTTAATAATTTTTTTTTCAATAGCATTGAGCTGACCGATTATTTATTTCAGCTGACCAATTATCAGCAGATAATTATCTATCGAATATAGCTTTTATTTTTTTTTCATAAGAAATGGGGTGTTAACATTTTTCAATTATACCTTGAAAAACTTAAACAATAGATAAAAACTTTTCTATCGCTGATCAATTAATGGGATTAATTGACCATTTTCTGACCTTTCAAATGGCATAATTGGATTTTTTTAATTCCATATATGAGGTGCTCATCGCGGAGCCCGTATATATGCAGCAAAAATCTGCATAAGAAAGTAACAGAAACATGCAGTATGTGTGGTACCTGGTAAAAATTACATATAACTTGCCCCAGATGCAGTCCTTATAGAGAGAGAATTGAAAGGGCCGATCGTTCGTATGGGGCGCATTCTTAAGAGAGAGCTGGCTGCATATAGGTTGACACATAATATTTTCTTATGGTTGCCTTAGTTTGACATAGAGGTGTTTGTTCAGAAATTCATCATTAATCGATAAATTATGTTTTAAGATTGTCAAAAGCATATTAAAGATTTTCTTTTAAAGTATTTATTTGAAACATTAAAATCGCTAAAAATCAAACTCATTCTTACGCTCTAAAGTCTAAAGCCTTCCGGTTTACTGCGAGTTAAAATGATTGTAATAAGTAGGCGCTAACGAAGACAAGTACCCCAACTGCAATTAGCTGTTTATAAGAGATTGTTGGCTCCGTAGCATCGTTCATAGTGGACACTGGACAGGCTTTATGAGAAATTTTGTATGTCAAATTTTGACGAATACCCTAATGGTTTAATTGTTATTTTAATACAAAACAAATACATATTTGCAAATTATTAATAAAAACTCTCTATAACGAAAAACTCTATATAAACATTATTAGAACCTGCTTGATAGTTCCATAAGAGTCCATAGTAGGTTCTACTCACTCCTTATAACGAAAACTCTCTCGAACGAAATAAATTATTGGTCAGTCTCTTGAATTTCGTTATAGAGAGTTTTGACTGTACGTTTAAAATGTATTTTTGCTAATCTCTATGCATTTACATATTGAGAAGTAATAGTACCACGATTTAATCAAAATTATTTATAAGAAAAAACATGTACCGAATTAAGAAAATAGAAATAAAAAAAACGTATAGAAAAATCAAAATGTTTTGTGAACAAATTAGGGACATCAAAACTTCTAAAAAAACTTTACTCGATTTTTTATAAATTTCTATTTTTACAAAATTGTGCAATCAAAAAACAAAGTTATGACTTTTTAAAATATCTCATTCTTAAAAATATTTTGTAAAATTATAACAATGTACTGTATCTATTGAAATTAGAAATATTGGCAAAATGTAAAAAAATATATATCTATAAAGTATGCAACAGTACTTAACAGTACCTACCTATTCCAGAATATTAAAACAGTATTACATAATTCTTCCATTTTTCCGTAATAAAAACATACAATGCCATTAATATAATAGTTTATAATTAAATAGGATAATAAATTCATTGTAAAATTTTAATGACTATTTTCTTGTAGAAATAAGGGGGCTACAAAGTTACCAAAAAAGATCATTTTTTTGCTTTTTTATACCTTACCTACATGATTACATCAAAATACACCTATGATACGGTTAACCGCTAATCATATTATAGACTAAAAGCTGATAACACTTTTTTATGTGTTTATATAAAACTTGGAACTTTTTTTAAAAGATTATTTTTATACAGGGTGTCCGGGAAATACATGTACAACGAAAGACCAGAGATTCCTTGGATAAAAAGAGATAGATTTATCCTAAATTATCTATATCCAAAGTTACTTCGTTTGGCCACTAGAGGATTTCAAAGTTCTCCAAAAAAGTGTTTTTTTTAATAACTCGAAAACGCTTAAATTGTTTTTTACCACTTTTAAGATACGGTTTTCTACTTCCATTTAACACTTTTTTATATAGTATAGGAAAATCTGAAAAACGCACAAGTGTTCTAAAAATCATGTGAGGTGTAAAAATCGGTCCACATTTTTTTATCCTCAATGCAATTACAATGATTTTTGTTCGTGGATAGATGATTTCATTTGAAAACTTTTTCGTCTTTTATTACATTTTCATTTAAGAGGCCGTTCAGTCAGAAAATTATATTTCCCAAATGTCTGCTATAGCAAGTGCTTTTGCTTCAAAAGACCCGAATTGAATCGGTTGCGCGGCTAGCTACCGACGGCGCGGGGTCATGGGTCGGAAAACAAAAATTATTTTCTAGTTACGATCACACTTGTTTTGGGAAGCAGCCTCTAAAATTTAAATACAGGAAAAGCCCTTAATGGGCAATAAAAAACCCAACCACCTACCACTCGACACTTAGGACAACACAAAAAGTGAACGCACACAATGAATCGTGCGTCAAAATAATTTAATTTAAATTTGAAGTCACCTCCACACTAATATCACCTAACCGGAAACGGACCTCGTTGGAAAATTAATTAGTGGGCCAGATACCGACCGAGAGATCAAAGGGCGCCAGAACTTATAGGGCCACACTGCGTAAGTCTCAGGTCGTCCAAGCTGAGACGCGAGAGTGGTCACAGTTAGGGATAATTCGAAAAGGATAACCACGTTGGCCAAAAGAGATCCGAAAAATATTCCAGAACAGAGTCCAGAACCACAATCACAGTTATATTAATCCCAGGCCTAACGCTGTTACTTCCTTAGCAAGATAAACAGAAACAAATCCGAGGTGATTTCAAAGGCCAAAACCACACGATAACTTAACCTAAACTACCAACAAAACACAGATTACGAACACAATATCGGACACACAGTATTCGAGATACCAAAAGATAAAAAGGCGGCCCTGTAATCACAGGTCCTACGAAACTTCCAACAATCGAGACGAAAATCCTAATTCAATAGGCCTCGAAGCCTCACAACAACCTACTTATTCAATCGCAAAACGTAGCGGGACGTAAGCGAGCGATAGCGAAACCATAACCTAACGATAGCGAAATTCTCAACAAAAATTCTTCATAAATAATGAATCGGTACGGAACGATAACGAATTTCACATAATTAATTCTTAACAATTATTTCACACTTAATCCGGGCCTGTACAGAAATTCCGGAGCCTGAAAAGAAAATACATAGCATACGAGAGACATAAACACTTTAAAATCGCGAGACCGGCGACGTGGAATTCAAACTTAATTCATAATAAGATTCTAAATAATCCATAAAATTTCCAATGTAGTGCAAGAAATCCTACAGGAATACAATCGACGCAATATTAATCATTTTAATTCTGACGTAAATATCTAAAATTTACCCAGTACTACTCAAAGTGGTCGACATTCAGAAATGTAAAATGTTCATAAAATATTAGGTTTGATCCTTTAATATTTTCGGGATATATTGTAGTACCATATCTTTCCCACTGGGATAACCACTTGATAATATTCTGGGATACTTTATGCGTCGTCACTTATGATAGCGAATATTAAAAATTTCGGAATAATTGCACAATCTTCAAAATTTCTGGAATAAATTAAATTATTCCCGTATTCCAGAATCAACACAACCACACGGAAATCCAAAAGCAGCAACTTATAATCCCTACTAGGAGAAGCGCTTGGCGCCTTTATGGTTTATGTTTGCACGGTAAACTAACTAATTAGAATAACAATAATCCAACAATGGAAATACGGAAAATAAATCAATTTTCGGGAATTAGGAAAATTAGGAAGTCGAACAATACAGGAATCGAAGGAGCTAACAACGCAGAATCCAAACTCCAAACCAAAAACAATATAGCTTCAAAACTGAAAGCACAAATCCAACTCCAAAATCTCAAAATAAAAAGTCTTTTATTCGCTAGAATATTCAATCATTTTATTTCAATTGTTTTACAGACCGATGTGCCTGATACGGTCGCCAGCCCTCGTCTGTCGACGTACAAAAGTGTACCAAAAAATCAGAATCTGTCTTCGCAGAACGATTTGCGTTCTCTCTTTTATACATCAAAAAAATACACTCTC
Source organism: Mongoloraphidia duomilia (assembly GCA_039654895.1). Classification (NCBI taxonomy): domain Eukaryota; kingdom Metazoa; phylum Arthropoda; class Insecta; order Raphidioptera; family Raphidiidae; genus Mongoloraphidia; species Mongoloraphidia duomilia. The sequence goes on along the minus strand of CM077518.1, from coordinate 35,331,160 downwards.
ATCTCACGCACTTATAGAGATCATATCCACAGAGTCTTGTTAATTTCTGTTCAAGTTTGTAAGACTCGTGTCCTCCGTTGCTGGTCAGTATGCCTTGACGTCATCTATCGTCGCAAAGGTCTACATGTTAAAATCCTATAAATGAAATAATACTCCATAGGCTCGAAATAATTTTATTTTTAGGGGCCGCCAATATTAAATCGTTATACTGCATATGTTAAGTAATCGTTGGAAATAAAAAGAAAACGACAGGAGTAGGCTACTTTTAGTTATGGATGCTTACACACATAGTGAACTTGTTGATATGGTTTTGGTTTATAGATTTTGTAGGGAAAGATTTCCTTATCGCGTAAATATTATTTTCTGACTAAACGGTCCCTTAAATGAAAATGTAGTAAATAACAAAAAAGTTTTCTTGCCCCGCGTTTGGAATGACAGACTATTTACCCCTTGTAGAAACACATAAAAAAAGTGTTATCAGATCTTAGTCTATTATGATCCATTCTGGCGGGCATAGCCCATAATATTGTTACGAATCACCCTGTATATAACCGGCAGGCAAGAGTTCTGAGAAACGGGGGTCCGCTTACTGTAACAACTGGTACCTACACGAAAGTTCTAGAGAAAGCGAGAACACACTAGGCTTATGCCACGCAGCCTATATAAACAGCCAGTGCGACTGAGTGAGGAATCAGTCAACGGTAAGTCACGCATTCAAGTCTACGTTGGATCAATAAAATAAATAGTGCCGTGATATAAATAACCAAATTGATAAATAAATACAAGTGTAGTGGTAATAATAATTACGAATTATTGTATATAGTTGTTTTGTTTTGCTCTGTAATTACTGTTTAGTTATTGTTTACTTGTGCTGATTGTTAGAATTGACTTTTCGTTGTTGCGTTCATTATTATTGTGTTTTTAATTATTTAAATTAATATTTATTCCGCCAACTCAGAAAACAGTTTTGTAACAATATTATATAATACTAGCGGACCCGTCCCGGCTTCGCTCGGGTGGTATGAAATTATGATTTAATAGCGGTCACCCATTACTCCGCTCACGTATATTTAGTATAGCTGATCCGGCAAACGTTGTTAATAATTTCTAGGAATAATTAGGTACATTACTCACTCGCTTCGCTCGTTCGCTTGAATATTATAAATACACTACTCACTCGCTTCGCTCGTTCGCCATATATGTATTTTTTAAAGCTTAATATAAAAATCGCGATTAAAAATCAGGGGTTGATCGTATAAGGGTGAAAATTTAGAGTTGTGTGTATTTTTCAATGCTGAATCATGAAAAAACTAAAACAAAAAATTTTGTCCAAAAATAAAAAAAAAAATTTGGGGTGGACCACCCGGTAACATTTAGGGGGATGAAAAATAGATGTTGTCCGATTCTCCACCCTACCCGATAAGCACACAAAATTTCATCAAAATCGGTCCAGCCGTTTCGGAGGAGTATAATAACGTACACCGCGACACGAGAATTTTATATATAAGATTATAGTGATATTCTTTGAATGCTTTAAGCTCGATGACTGATAGTCCAAGCTCCCACCTTATAAAAGTCTACTGGACAACACAGCAACACTACCACAATTAGTGACGGTTTCACGTCACAAACGTCTGGTCCCTGCAAGTCATTGTAGATCCCTAGTGTTGCGCATTATCTGTCAAAAACTGTACGCATTCCATTCAGCTGTTATGGCGATGCTGTCTGCAGCGTCTGTACCTCGTATGCGAAAAGTCGTCGGTTCGAAACCCAATCGATTCCGTGAAGTTTTTGTTATTTTTAGGGTTCCGTACCTCAATAAGAAAAAAACTGAACCCTTATAGGATCACTCGTTTGTCCGTCAGGCTGGTTGACTAAGTGTCTGTCTGTCAAAACCCATTTTCTTAGAAACGAATAGAGATACCAAGTTCAAATTAATATGAAATACTAAGGTCTACGGTCCCTTGGAGGTGGAAAAAATTCAAGCTTCTAAGTCAACGCAATCAAAAGATACGGCCATTTTGTCACCTATTTTGATACTCGCAAACTCACTCATCAAAAACCTATAGGGTACTTCCCATTGACCTAGAATCATGAAATTTGGCAATTAAAAGCAAAGTCTCGCAGCACAAGTAAAGGGAAAAATCCGAAAATCACAAAAAGTAAAAATTAAAGGGGGTCCTAAACCTATTTTGATATTCGCAAACTCACTCATCAGAAACCTAAAGGGTACTTCCCGTTGACCTAGAATTATGAAATTTGGTAAAAAGCAAGGTCTCGCAGCACAAGTAAAGGGAAAAATCCGAAAATCACATAAAGTGAAAATTAAAGTGGGTCCCGACACAAAAAACGGAAAGCATTTTAAAGGCTGAATCTTTGGAACCATAACATGTAGCAGGTTGAAATTTTCAGCGAATATATGTTTACCTAATTTAATTGTTGTATAACAGTACGGAACCATCATAGCGCGAGTTCGACACGCACTTGACCGCTTTTTTATTTTTACTTCCCATCTCTACTATGGTAGGGAAGTAATGGATTCAGTCCGAAAACAATATTTCGAGATTTTAACAGATTTTCACGTTTTGAGACCCTAGCAATCGTTTAAGATCATTTTCTGACTGATGTCTGTATGTGTGTGTGTGTGTGTATGTGTGTGTGTGTATGTGTGTGTGTGTATGTGTGTGTGTGTGTATGTGGTCAATTTTTCGCCTTCGATATCTTAAGAACGGAACAACATACGGGCATGCCGATTGTTCTATTGTGTTTATCAGCCTTTAACTTAGATCTGATTAGATTTTGAGTCAAATCGGTTCAGTGGATCCTGAAATATTCAAAAAAACGTCCTCAATGTCACGTATTAACATAGGTAAAAAAAAATATAAATGAATTCTAGATGTTATAATATGAAAAAAATGTAAATATTTTTTTTCTCTAAAATGTATAGTTTTCGAGAAAAAAAATATTTTACTAAAAAAAAATAAAAATTGTACGTAAATCAAGGTAACCATGATTTTTGCTATATTAAGTTAGCCATCAGTAGATCACCAAACAAAAAAGAGGGCCATGCTTTTTTCAAAGAATAAAAATTAAATTGTGTTTTAAAGACCACCAACAGCTAAGGTTATTTGGGCCTAGTCAAAGAATAAAAAAAAGAGTGTTTATTTTTTGCAAATATTTACTAGGTGGGAAGTATAGGACTGGTTATCAGTCGAATTTTTATTTATATATTTTCGTGAAACGTTTCTTTTTTTTCATATTTATTTATATACCTAGATATATTTTTTAAATTGTGTTTTTGACTTAGTAGTGGAGAGATAGTATAACAAAACGTAGGTAATTCTGCTATTCATTTTCATTTTAACGTACGGCGAAATCCTACTAATATTATAAACACCATCAGCCCGACTTCGCTTCGCAGGGGGAGAATTTTCGAGAGGGGGGTATTAAATTAACAATATACCTACTAAATATACGTGACCGCAATTAAATCACAATTTCATACCACCCGGTCGATGGCGGACGGATACCGCTAGTAAAAATATACCATTATAATAGAAAAAAAAGCGGCCAAGTGCGTGTCGGACTACGCACTGTGAAGGGAATATAGAGGGGGGGACACACTTTTTACGACTTTAGAAGCGCATATCTTACCAACTATTAAGATTTAAATAAAAAAGTCATTTTGAAACTTCTAGGTATATCATTTTTCAAGACCTATTTAACGATAGGTACCCCACACGCTTTTAGATGTATGGATTACAACCCCTAATTTTTTTTTTCGTAATTTCATTTCACCATTGTATAGCGATTCATAGAAGATACCTACCTTCCAAATTTCATCTATATAGTGCCAATAATCTCCGAGTAAAATGGCTGTGACATACGGACGGACAGAACGAAAAAGCAAAAATTTCGATTTTTTGACATTTTTGCCTAGCACTTTTTTTGGGTCAGAGATAGGTATAGGCATTGCTTTGTGGAAAAAAAATAAACAAAATTTCCTTTAAATTGCTGCGACGAAAACTTTTTTGAGTTAAACATTAACCGAAATATGGCCCCTCGAACATAGCTTTTTTTTCGATTGACTGACAGACAACGCCCAGGTCAAACCGCTGAAGTGATAAACTTGAAATTTGGACAGTAGGTTCCTTTTGTGACGTAAGCACCAACAAAGAAAGGATTTTTCGAAATTCAACCCCTGAGAGGGTTAAATAGGGGATGAAAATTTGTATGGAAGTTCGTCATTTTTGAAGTTAGAAACATGAAATTTTGCACAGGAGTTCCTTATAATATAACGTAAGTGAGCACTAAGAAAAAAAGTTTTGGAAATTCATCCCCTAAGGGGGTTATATAGGGGATGAAAGTTTGTATAGAAGTTCACCATTTTTGAAGCTAGAAGCATGAAATTTTCCATAGGAGTTCCTTATATAACGTAAGTGAGCAATAAGAAAAGATTTTTTTGTAAATTCATCCCCTAAGGGGGTTAAATAGGGAATGAAAATTTGTATGGAAGTTCGTTCATTTTTGGGTTAGAAGCATGAAATTTTGCACATAAGTTCCTTATATAACGTAGGTGAGCGAAGCGAGTGAGTAATTGTATTAATAAAATTCGAGCGAATAAACAAATCAAATAACATTCGAACGAACGAGCCAAGCCAAGCTAGAACCCGGGAACTTGTAATAGAGGAACCATAGCAACGCCATGTAAACAACAGTATTGCTACACTCTCGGCTATTCTCAAGCCCACAAGGGAGTGTGGTGGTTGCTCTTAATGGGGGGACGGTGAGGAAGCAAGTGTGCCATTTTATTGGTCGCTTCAGTTGCGCAAGCGCTGTACGATCAATTGAGCATGCGCAAAGACGCGGACGATTGCGTCTGGCTCAATTGAGCATGCGCAAAGCGCGGCCAATAGAACGTAGGCACATGCATAACCACATGGACATGTACATAAGACAGGTATGCACCTTCCTCTGAATTGCTACCCCCCTCGTCTAAAGTGGCACTTTGTAGTTTATACTACATCCGCAGATTTTATCTATGGGCGATGTACACTGGCCATCGGAACAGCCTACGGCCCTTCAACCCTTCAGCAGTTGCGTCAAATACAAAAATCTTACTTTCTTTAAAAATTTCACGCAAAGGTTCATTAAAATAGGTCCCAGAAAATTTTAAAAGTTTGGAAATTTTCTCGAAAACGGTTCATCCTATCAAAAATTACCAAGAGACACTTTATGTGTATTTTTACCTACCTCAACCGACAAAGCTTTCAAATTTTAAAGAAGTCAGCGCATTTTTGCTAAAGGCCAAGCCTACGTAGCCTTGAGCCGGGTTAGGTCTTTAGATGGTTTAATTGTTAGTAGTTTGGACCACCGCAAGCTACTAAATAATCCTCATGATATCAACTCTCTCAATGAAATGACGAGATTGCGAAATTTGCCGTCATATAACAATAACATTGACTGACTTATGTCTCACACCTTAAAGAGCTGCGTGTATTAACTTGATATTTTATTTATCAATGTTTTTTCGGATTTTTTCGGATGTTTATTTATTTATTATCATATCACTGATTTAAAAAAATATAATAAAAAGAAAACAGTAAAAGAAATAAAAAAATCAATAAATAAAATATTTAATATATTAAGATAATGAATGTTAAAAATATAAATAAATATATAATAAATATAAAAAACAAAAAAAAATATAAAACATATAAAATCAAAAAATGATAAAAAAAAAATAAACAAGGAAAAAATATAAAAAAAATAAAAGAAGAAAAAAATGTGGTAAACTTTTTATTTGAAAATAAAATTGATTATAATACTTTGTTTTGCGTTGTTTCAAATTGTTTTGTAAACACCTAATCATCCCTTGAGCCTTACATTACGAGAACTTAAATTCCAGTGCAATTGTGATGTAGTACCGATGCTGATAGGAAATCCAGTCTGGTAAATAGTTAGCTAGGTACACATAACTAAAAAGTATAAAATAAAAAAAAATAATTTAAAAAATCAAAAAACCCGACTGCGTAAACAGTGAACCAAACTACGTACATATAATAAATAAAAAAAATTCGACTGATGACCAGTCCTATACTTCCCACCTAGTAAATATTTGCAAAAAATAAACACTCTTTTTTTTTATTCTTTGACTAGGCCCAAATAACCTTAGCTGTTGGTGGTCTTTAAAACACAATTTAATTTTTATTCTTTGAAAAAAGCATGGCCCTCTTTTTTGTTTGGTGATCTATTGATGGCTAGCTTAATATAGCAAAAATCATGGTTACCTTGATTTACGTACAATTTTTATTTTTTTTAGTAAAATATTTTTTTTCTCGAAAACTATACATTTTAGAGAAAAAAAATATTTACATTTTTTTCATATTATAACATCTAGAATTCATTTATATTTTTTTTTACCTATGTTAATACGTGACATTGAGGACGTTTTTTTGAATATCTCAGGATCCACTGAACCGATTTGACTCAAAATCTAATCAGATCTAAGTTAAAGGCTGATAAACACAATAGAACAATCGGCATGCCCGTATGTTGTTCCGTTCTTAAGATATCGAAGGCGAAAAATTGACCACATACACACACACACACATACACACATACACACACACATACAGACATCAGTCAGAAAATGATCTTAAACGATTGCTAGGGTCTCAAAACGTGAAAATCTGTTAAAATCTCGAAATATTGTTTTCGGACTGAATCCATTACTTCCCTACCATAGTAGAGGTGGGAAGTAAAAAACTGAAAAGAAAAAAACAAGCACTTAGATGTCCGGTGGTCTAGAATTCTAATAGTGGAACATAACAACTGAACAGTCGGGATCCATTATTCGACAGCCAATCAAATTTTTCAATGGATCCGAATGTTCAGTTGTTATGTTCCACTATTAGAATTCTAGACCACCGGACATCTAAGTGCTTGTTTTTTTCTTTTCAGTTTTTTTTTATTTATTATATGTACGTAGTTTGGTTCACTGTTTACGCAGTCGGGTTTTTTGATTTTTTAAATTATTTTTTTTTATTTATTGACAATCCTAAGAAGACTACCCACATCTACGTCCATGGTCGAATTAAAAATAATTTAATACTTGCAAAATGTACTCTCTGACTATCTATATTAATGTGTGTCAAGTTTTAATTAAGTAGCTGGCACTATTCAAAAAATAAATTAAAAAATCTCAAATTTTTTTCTAATTTTACCAGCCTGTATATGGAGCCGTTACGAACCATACTTATATGAAGGTTTTGTCTTAAAATCATAGAAAAATTCCTTAAAGTTTGTGCACATACTTAATTAACACCCTGTATATTGCATTTTTTACCATACCCACTATAAAATAGCTGCTTTTCACTTCATTTTCAGTATTTTCAAAAATGTTTGACAGTTCATTTGTATCGTCAACTTCACTCTATAGTAGGCCGAAGCATGCATAAACATAAATCACTATGGGAATGGCTTGCTTTCTCACACTAGTGTGGGAAAGAAACGTTCCCATACACAGGACTGTCAAAAGTCACTTTACATGTATACATTCATGCACGTAAAGTAGCTTTTCTACAGTGGTTATTGCAAAAAACAAATTGGCTTAACTGAAAATTAAGAAAATAAAAATACATAAATAATAATCATCATAGTTTTATTAATATTGTTTATGTCAAAATAAAATTAGAAAGCATTCATTGTGTATAAGAAGAAAAACAGTACCTAGTTTATAAATTAATAGAATGAAGTATAAGACGCGAGGCGTGAAGTTGGTACGCAAGAGTACCAACACCCCGAGAGTCTTATACTTAATTTTACGAGTTGTAGTAGTACATTTTAATGGTGTACTATTGTAGAGTAGGAAGCGCGTCGGAAAGCGAGATACTCGGGCTGGCCGAATGGCACCGGTTCCATGCGTCTCCGAACAAAATATCCCCAGACAAAATATTTCCATGACAAAATATCCCCGAACGAAATATCCTAACGACAAAATATCTCCAATTAAAAAAGACAAAAAACAAATTTATTGATAGAAACAAATTAAATAAGAACAAGTTAATTATTAACAATGAATATTTATTGAAAAATAAATTCGACCCGATGCGTTTGATATTAAGTCTATTTATAGAAAAAATAACGCTGATCGACTCCAACACCCCGCAATTTTCGTTTTAAATAATATAAACAGCATCTGAGAGATTTTTGAGTTTTCTTAAAAATTCCAAAAGTAAAAAGACCCCCCTCTTTGTACAATTTTGCGAAATTTTTAAAAAATAAATTCGATCTGATTCGTTTGATTTTAAATCTATTTATAGAAAAAATAACGCTGAATTGAGGGAACTATTTAATTTGGGGAGCTTGTTTTTCAGGAAAATCGTTGAAATTTTAAATAGTTGAGGGAACGATTTAAATAATTGAGAGAACTATTAAAATAATTGAGGGAACGATTTAATTTGGGTGCTTTTTTCAGGGATTAAATAGTGGCGATTTTGATTAATTGAGGGAACTATTAAAGTAATTCAGGGAACGATTTAATAATTTGGGGAACTTGTTTTTCAGGGAAATCGTGGTAAAATTGTAAAAATAGTGGAGGGAACGATCTATTGTGAATACATTTAATACGAGGATATTTTGTCATATAGATATTTTATACAGATTTATTTTGTCATGGGGGACATTTCGTCCGTGAATATTTCGTCCGGGGATATTTTGTCCGGGAATATTTTGTCAGAGATATTTTGTTCGGGGATCAAGATGCCTGATACCATGGCACCACGCGTCTTGCCATCAAATCATTTTCACTCTCATACAAGCGCGCCATTAGATGTTTCACATCATGTCGCCGGCCGAACTGTGTAACTTTGCCCACTTACAATCTTGCGTTCCAAATCGCTGACTAGAATCACTGTCTGCCGGACGGCGTTCATACAGTTCGGCCGTCGCCAACCAAACTGTATAACTTTGCCTACTTACAAATTGGCGTTTCAGAACTTGAATCACTGTTTGCCAGATATATGTAGATTTTGCATAAGCAAGTTTAACTTCTGTAGTGTGTAGATAGTGTAAACTGCACGGTCTTATAAGTAAACTAAATATTCTGTAACATTTAATTGAGTATTGCATAAGAAGTTACACTTTCTCTAAGTGTCGCGACACACACCATTTCACATCAAAATGAAACAGAGTAAAATAAATATTTCAAGATATAAAGAAAGAAGTAATAACAACGAAATAATAGACACTGATGACTTCAGCTGTTGAGCGTCTATAATCTACAATCTATCTAACAACGAAATACTTTTTGTGATGTCGATGTAATAGCGAATGGTCGCTAGTGAGTAGTCTCCGCTTCGTCTATATGAAATGCAGAAGTTGTACTCATAATTCAAAAGAATCATTTGATATAATTCAAATGAAACATCGGATTATTAGAATCATTCATAACCTAAGAATCCGATTATTGAAATAATTCGATTTTGCCCATGACTTATTGTTATGCTCTTTACCAACATAATTTACATAGCCTGTACTGATTTTTTGAATGGTCGACTCTAATGTGAAACTTCTGTGTATATTTTTCCGGCTCTGCCAGGGAAACTTTTTAAAAACAGTAAATGTAAAAACTACACCATTATTAAAATATTATAAATTATTCAACATATTGCCACAGTAGTGTAAAAACAACTTACAAATGTTATTATCAAATGCATTATATAAATCGTATATATTACCATTTTAATAATTATATTTTTTGTTTTGTACAAAAACAGAATATTAGTATATTCATACATACAATATTCGATTAATAAAGGCAAGAAATACTCGACTTTTACTTCTGCATTAAGGGTTTGTTGTTCAAAATTTTTAATTCTTAATCTCTTTAACAGATAGCTCAACTTCCTTTCAAGCCCACACCTTTTGCTTAGCTTTTCCAATTTTCGCACTGACCAAATGGGTGAAATAAACAAATCAAATACTACTATCGGGTTTATTCTAACACCAGTCAGAAACTGATCAGACATTGTACAATGCACTTTGTCGTTTAAGTGTTGATTAATTACAAGTTGATGAAAGATTTTGGTGTTTTGAAGAATTGACTGAATCTGAAATAAACCTGTTACATAATCTATGTAACGCTGCAAACCGATATTTTTTTGTTTTGTTATAGTGCGAACAGCATTTGTTTTTGTCTTGCTTTTATTAATCCATTCATAATAATAACAGTCATGTTTAAAAATTTATTTGAGCAGAGCAAAAAGACTTATGAATCTCTAGTTTGGGCTAATAGGGCTTCATTGCGTCTACACTCAATGCTAAGCTGCCTAACAGCAGCTACATATTTGCGTTGTTGTTCGACAAGAGTCATTAGCTGTTGGCTTAATTCATCACGTCGCTTTTGTTCTTCATTAAATCTACTTTCCACCTACAATGAAAATTCTTGTCATGATAAATGGTAAAAAATTAAAATACAAAACAAGTATCTATTCATTAACAATTTCCTGAATGTCAAAAATAAAATAAAATCCATATCCAGAACCCACCGATATTTATAAAAATGTATACTAATTCCAAAATATCAATTTTTTCTGCCTAATTTTTGTGCCACCCAATGAAATTGCTCCCATCGACAGTTATCTAGTAAAAAGGTACCTATACAAAAGTCTATGACAAAATCTTACCTTAGCTTTCGTTTGTTTAACACCTTCAACAATAGCTTCAAATTGCTGAAGAAACTCTTCTTTACCACTATTCGAGGACATGGCTCTAAAATATCATTAAAATTACATAACAAAAAAAGATCACAAGATTAACTAAAAAAATAAGTACTTACTCAGGATAACTATCTAATATCGAATTCAATAGAGTAAATTCTTTTCTTATATAAGTTTTTGTATCTTCTAATGTATTATAAAGTGTATAATATTGCTTTGTTTCTTTATGTTTAGCTGCAACTGTAAAAAAGGACAATTTCAGAGATTTGTCTTGTTTTCATTTGTTCTGCGTCAACTGTAAAAGCTCAGTGTTAGATCTAGGACTGGGTAGACTTAGTGATAGCACTCACACATGAAGTGCCGCTCCTCAATTGATTTGGCTCCCTCAAGGCACTCCAAAATTTGGCAATGCTACAGCAAATCATAATGACTTACCTTGATTATAAAGTTCTAAAAATCTCCTTTGATATTGAGCGAGCTCAGCTCGACTTGGAATATCATCTAATTTCCTTTGGAAAGTTGCAATGGCACGATTTTTCTTAGCTAGTTGAAGTCGTAACATCTGAACTTTCTCCAACTCATCAGCCAATTGCTTTTCCAATTCCGATTTATTTTCTTCATGTGGTTTCACTGTTTGAGCTTCCCTATATGGATAAAATTAGTTATAAAAATCTCACATTTTTCAATATATGGATTATTGGCCTTTACACCAGTTAAAATAGTTAAACAAATAAATACTAAAGGGGAAAAAGTGAAAAACAATAAATAACATGATGCTGAAGATGGTTCAATATATAATAAATTAGTTAGCTTTGAACTCTGCAAGTAAAAAAAATTCTCTTAAATATAATACTGGGATGGGATACATGAGGGATGGACAAAAGGATTTACTTGATATAGACTGTGGAGATGCATTGGGTTCGACACCACAGGACAAACGAACACGAGAGCCAGGAAAACGAACGACCAGGATAGGAAAGATAACTATTATAAATAATGATAACGTAACTTACTCAATCTTTTTCTGAAGTTTTTCTAATTCAATTCGACATTGTTCTTTAAACTGTACTTCTTGTTCCCTTAACGATTCATTTAAAAAAACAAGCTGTTCTAATTTTTGCAGATCACTATTAAAAGAAAAGTTGTATCAATTTAAAACAAAACACTTCGATGTCTTGCAAAAATGATAAACGAGATTTCGTTATCATAAAATTATATGTGCAGTTTTAAAATAATTAAAATGGGCATTCAAAAGTTAAAACCGGATTAAAGTGCTAAATGCCAAATAGTAGAACTTCGTTTTTGTTCAAAAGTTTCTACCAGTTCAGCGCCCGTAAACTATTTTTGGTACTGTTCACTATGGTGAGGATTTAGTAACTCTCAATAAGATTATAAGGCACGGTGGCACCCGGTCTAAAACTTCATATGCACGCAAAAAAAAAATACATACCTTCCTTGATCAGCTTCAATTTGTTCAGCCAGTGCTAACCTTTTATTGGCTTCCTGTCTTGATGATTTAGTTTCTTGAATTGAACTATTCACTTCAACTAATTTACTCTCCAAAGAATCCCTTTTAGTTTTCAATTTTTTATAGCGTTCCTCTAATATCTCTTTCTGATTTTGTAACAGAGCTAATTGTTTTTCTTCTTTACTTTTAATCCCACCATCCTAAAAATATTTCCATATATTAGTTAAATTTAAAGCAGTTCCAACATTTTAAAACAAATAGCAACAAAAAATAGATTCCAGTTTTGGTTTTTTACTAGATACGTCCGCTTTTATTCAACAACAATGGGTATTGGGTTGGTTTCTTAAATTTTGAACATTTCCATCAAAATGATGGGAGGCGCACGAGCAGAGTCTATTTTTAGACTGCGCGTGCGATGTGTGCGTGCGCCTCCCATCATTTTGATAGAAATCTTCAGAAAGAAGAAACCAATAAACAAAGACAAATAGTTCGAGTTTATTTTTTTAAATAAAATAAAAACTTGACTTTGTTTATCGTTTTGAGTTTGTGTCTATCAAAAACACTCATCAATACTGTATCAGTGCATTTACCAATAAAATAAATGTATGTAACTGCGATTAGTAATTTATAATTTTTTGATTTCTCACCTGCATTTCAGCTTGTAATGATTCGTAATGTTTCAATAATTCAGCCTTTTCTTGTGAATCTAGTTTTCCAAAATCATCCTGAAAGTAATTAATCAACAAAATAAATACAAATACTTACTGTAGGTATATAATATTATGTAAATAATAAATAACTAAAAATCTTATAAAATTTTACAAAACTAAAAAAACATGCGAAAAATTTACCTTTTCGTTCATAATAGCCATATTTTTTAACATATGTTCAATTTGCAACTGTAAGAAATAAGCAACATGCAAAAATTAATAAACAAACACAACTTGCACAGTTTGATAGATGCTTTCAAAATATAATACAGCGAAATATTCCTTAATGGGCACCTCCCATGGGCGAGCACCTGCTTGCGCAGACGGTTTGAAAACTAACTCCTTTATTTTGTTTGGTTTTCTCTTGGGCGGACACCACTCTTGAGCAGATAAAATAATATGATAAACCGTGGGTGTCCGCTCAAGGAAGATTTCACTGTATTTATGATTAAACATCTGTTAGATCTAACTTGGGAAAAAATTGTGTTGAAAAAATGTTAGATTGGGGTGATTAAAAAATAAGAACAGAGGAAAGGGTTTTTACACTGACAGAATAAAAAATAAACAATCAGCACACATAATACTATCAAAGAGTAAGTTCTACAAGAGGTAAAGCTCTAGTCTCTGAAGTTTAAACGATTCCATTAATGTCTAGAATAAAATTTTAATGATCTTGAAATGTTTTGAATAAAGCGCGTGAATTTTCAATATCGCAATGTAAGATCGGATAGGGCGGTTTTGGAGTAAAGCATAATTTATATCTTAGAACTTTTATGTTTAAGCTTGCTTGATCGTATTGGCATCTATCTTTGTTTTCAAAATGAATACAATTTTAAAATCATAAGACACTAAAAATGACAAAATGTCACATTTATCACTGCGAGTAATTAATAATAGAGACAGACGCGTCAGTTGCATCCAATGAAAATGCGTCAGATTGCGCATCGAGTCAAATATGACAGATAATCTACAATTGATCTTAAAACTGGTTGTAATCATCTTCTGTCGAAAAAACCATTTCTTTGTTTTGGTCTCTCCTTTTGTAGTTCTTTATTCTTACCTATTCTTTGATACTACTTGATAAAAGACAACATAAAAAAGTTTGGTAAGCTTTTAAAATCATTACGTACTTCTTCCGATTCGTGTTCTTCCAACGTTTCTTGATTCGCTGTTTGCTGTGAACTGCCAGCAGATATATTAGACACAGACCCCCGATATCCATACTCAAGTAATGTTATTTGTACTCTGGTGTCTTCGTCTTCTGGAGGAGAATCTTTCAGTCGATAGTGACGTTGTGGTCGGTACGTATCGCGGACTAGCTTTATGTTTTCATTTATTTTACTCTCCAACACTGTGGCTGTTACTTCACTTTCCAACCTGTAGGTTTTGTCAAACTGACTTACAGCATTTAAACGTATAAATTCAAAGGTTTCTTGTCGGAATTCCATTGATCTTTTCACGAGCCACTAAAACAAGTAAAATAATTATAACAAAAACACATATTCTCTTGTGATTGTTTGTAGGTTTTTTTTTAAAACAGGCGCAGGCCTGTCAATTATTTCACATGCTATTATTTTTAAAACGGCTTTACTGCTATTTCATCAGTGTTGTATTAGTCTGGTGCTCTATTTGTAACATACCACCCACTAAACGCCCATTTTGAGAAGTTGAGATGCGCATCAAATCTATACAAAGTATAAAAATAAGTCTCAGTAGGTGTTTGTCTGTACTGGCTATTCTCAAGAGCTACTAATGAATTTGATTGCAGTTTTTACCATTCGATAGCTTATTTCTTGATGAAAGCTAGGTTTATACAAGCTGCCTGGTCCGGTTTCACCCGGGTACAAATTGGATTGAAATCAAGTTTATGTTATAATGGGTCGAAATATTATAGTATTATACCCAAAAATAATAATAAGTCGTTGGCAGTAAATAGCGAATGAGCAAAGAGAGTGAGTAACGCATTAATTACTTATAATTTCAAGCAAATGAGCGAAATAAATGCACCTGGGCGAAGCTAGACGGGGCATCTAGTGGTTCATAAACTAAAGAATATATTAATCATTCACAAAAACACTTAAATAAGTTCTACAAATAATTTACTTATTTGTAAAACTTATTCAAGTGTTTGTGTTATTAATATAATATTATTTAATCATGCTTTAGCAAGTACCAAGTGAAGTATCAGTTCATACTATATCAACTGAATGTTGAATACTTACTTGTATAACAGGGAAGATATGTATAAAATCTAAACCTTGTATCTGATGTGGTTCTATGTTATGTGGGCACTTCATTTTTGGTAAAACAGCAACAATTTTTTCAGTCAGAGCACTGTAAATATAAAAAAATATTAAAACTCAATTTTTCAATGATAATATTGTCCAACAATGAAAAAGTCAAATCAATTCATTAATAATAATAATAATAATAAATTTTATTAATTCATAAAAACTGAAAAATACAGATATGAACAGTCAGAAATAATTGGTTACATATTTACATATTCAGGGATGTCATAGAAGCAGTTTTTAATTAGGTATAATTTCAAATGTTTGCAAAATAGCTTTAAGTCTGAAATTTCTTGCAATCGACTTGGCAAATTGTTAAAAAGAGTAGGTCCAGCACATTTCGGAGACTTTGAATAGAATTTCGATTTATATTTGTAGATATGAATTTGCAATGCTTGTCTCGTGTTATGATCATGAATCATAGAGTTATCCGTATACTCGTCTCTACTCTTTTTAACATTTACCAAAATCTTATAAAGATAAATACAGGTAACAGTAAGTATATTATTATTCACAAATGTAGTTCTGCAACTTTCAAGGTTTTTTAAGTTAAAAATAAGGCGCAAAATACGTTTTTGAAGTACGAATACTCTCTGGAGGTCCCCACACTGTCCCCATACGATTATGTTATAGCTTAAGTGTGAATAAACAAGCGCGTAATAGAGTTTCAATAATTGCTCCGTAGTCATCGTCTGTTTTAGGTTTCTAATCGCAAAGTATGCACATTGTAACGTTTATTGATGCGAGAGTAGTAAACTAAAACTATAGCCCTGTAAAAATTCTGTTAAGAAATAGTAAAACGCATCGTTTATACTGAACTTCATTTATCATCGGATACAACAAACCCAATAAACCGGGCGTTAGTTTGAATTACTTTGTTTATAATGAACTATATAGCTCAATGCAATGATAGAATCGGGTAATGCCAATATTTCCTGTCTGCTCATATGCAAATGTGAGAACGTCCCCTCGCGTTTATATATTAAATAAGATTAGTACATTGTTCACAACAACGTAATTCAAGTGCGAAATTTAAAGAACATCACAACAACCTATCTATATAAAACAATAACTTAAATTGTTATGGTTTAACAAAAAGTGTGATATAATTCCGACTGTCAGCAACGGAATGTAAGTACCTACATCTTAAAATTTCAGCAAATTTATAGTCAAAATGATATGAAAAAAGTTTTAGTCAACAAATTGAGTGAAGCAAAAAAATGTGTAGATGAATTTATGCTTTCATATCCAAACTTTGAGAGATAAAAAAATGATACGTAGTTTTCGAGATTTTCCAGAAAAAGTATCTCAAAAACTGATTCTCCCCTCTAGTTCCAAAACTAGTACAGTTAAAATTTCGAAAAATACTAGTGGTGTTACGATGTTTCAAACAGCTGTAATTTTCGAAATTCAAATAATATGAGCGATGGTACGGAACTCTCGGCGATCGAGTTTAGCTCACACTTGTCTGGTCTTTTTTCTGAATTTGTTTTTGAGCTTATGGTCAATGTTGATTTACTTACATTTTTTGCCCGATCGTTGCATTTTCTTGAAACAAAAAATCAACATCTACATCTATATTGCAAGATTCAATACACCAAATCATACCTCCGACTACCTACAAATCACAACAATAAATTTTATCCTAATTAAAACACAGAATTATTTTTTCCAGTGTTACTTATCATTGACACATTATATTCGATATTGACAGTAATATTCAAGAATGGGCTAATACAATTTTAAAATCTATATTTTACCTTATCAAAAGGCGGCAGTCCCTTAATGCGAGCTCTAAAATAACCGGCCGCTACCAGTAAATCTACGATTTCTTGTAATTTAACTGACTGGTCTTCGTTCTCTCTAACTTCAACCTAAATAAAATAGCATATTCCCAATATAATAATGTTTTTTAAACTACATATATTAAAATAGGTTAGGAAATTTTTTCACCTCAACTTCGTTTCCATCTCCGTCCTGCCTTGTCGAAAGTTTAACAGTTGCTCTGAATTTTGGAAACACATCTTTCGGTACCATCGTCATTTATACCAAGAAAAAAACTCCATAAAAACAATCACATTAAATTATAATGACATTTCGTTACTCAAAAACGCTTAAATATCTATGGTTCATTGACAGCGCTGTCATGAGAGGTCATGTCATGTGGAAAAAACATCCCAACGCTAATGCCAAGGCCGGTTCACAGTCACACTTTGTAATGTTGTGTAATATCAATCTGTATCACTATCACTTTTCATCACATGAGCTTGAGTTATTCATTTATAACTTATTATGAATGAATCATAGAAATCAAAAGATTAGTGCCATTTTATGTCATAAAAACATCGATTATAATTATTATTATATATGAATTTATCACGAGTTATCTCAACTACACCAAAACCCGTTTAATACGATTTCCTGCATAATAGTTGGTCCCAAGAAGAGAATGCTGTACTACTTGAAAAGTAGACGATAATAAGTTCCCTGTAGATTTCATCTTGCCAGTTGTCTGCTGTCATGAATAAAGGAATGGCTAATGGAGGAGCAGTTTATTTACGCCGCTGCTTGGACTATACTTTTTGTATAAACAAGTCAAACTAAAGCAGGTTTACACCAGTGAAAGTGATGTTTACACGTATTAGTAATTAATATTATCGCGATAATTTAGTTACTGTCGTGAGTCGTGACAGTAGTGTCTTTTGTTGTTTTGGACTTCTTAAAAAATATAATATTATATATTATTTACTTTTCATATTATTACTGAATATTGCCTTTCCCATCCACATAAAACGTGCCGGCGCATATGAAAAGTACGTCTGGCAAGTGGCAACAACGCCGAAAGTTGAGACTGTAGACGCGACAGTGTCCGATCGCAATGTTTACATCCAGAGTTACCGCAATCCGCATTAAAGCAGGATTACCGATATGGGATCTGTCAAATGAGGATATGACATCTGGTGGTAGAAAATTGTACTAGGGATGTTCCGATCCCAAGGTTATTAGAGTACAGGTTGCCTCATTCCATCTGACCAATCAGCATAAGCGCGGGAATGACGTCAGCTAGAATTTAGTTTAAATCAAGTACAAAAATTGTTGAAGATTATGCTTATTTATATTAGGTGCTTCGTGCAGATTTTTTCTTAAAATTGGCAGGAGACAATAAATAGAAGAATAGATGTTAAAAAATAGGATAATTTTTATTTTTATTACAAAATTTAGGTTTTAATATCTATAATATAAACAAACAAAAAATTAAATAATGCTCAAGAAATGGCAGATCTTGTTAATTACCTATTTTTTTAAATTTAAGAAACGAATAGAATTAACTAACAAATTGATAAATTAATTATTTTATCTTTTATATTCACAAAATATTAAAAATAACCACAAAACACCATAACACTTAACAGCTATCGCAAAATTGACAACTTATCATATTTTTTCACTAACAGAAGAATCATGTTTCTATTAGGTATTGAAAAAACATATCACACTACCATGGTTACTGTGATTTTTATTTCCAAAAATTAGCAGCGTCCATGGTCTGATCTTTTCTATTGAAGTGAGCAAGCATGGTATATTCTGAGTGACGTCATCCCCCCCACTACTATCTAACGGAATGAGGCAACCTATGCTCTACTAACCTTGTTCCGATCCACCAAAAAGTATCGATACTAGGTATCAATCTGAATCGTATTAAGTAAGCATCAGTATAAAATCGTATTATTATAAAACATTATAAAAGATACTCAATATATCGATACATTATCGATCCAGTATCCCAGAACATAAAAACGAGCAAAAAAAAAATATAAAGCGGTCAAGTGCGTATGGAATTCGCGCTAGGAGGGTTCCGTATCGTTACAACAATTAAATTAGGTAGACATATTCTGTGAAATTTTCAACCAGCTATATGTTACGGTTACAAAGATACAACCTATAAAGATTTTTCGGTTTTTTAGGGGATCTCCCTTTAATTTTTACTTTTTGTGATTTTAGGATTTTTCCCTCTACATGTGCTGCGAGACCTTGCTTCTTGCCAAATTTTATGATTCTAGGTCAACGGGAAGTACCCTATAGGTTTTTGATGAGACGACAAAATGGCCGTATCTTTTGGTTGAGTTGACCTAGAAGCTTAAATTCTTTACAACTTTAAGGGACCGTAGACCTTAGTATTTCGTATAAATTTCAACTTGATATCTTTATCTGTTCCTGAGAAAATGGGTCTTGACTGACGGACACCCAGCCAGCCAGCCGGACAAACGAGTGATCCTATAATGGTTCCGTTTTTTCTTATTGAGAAACGGAACCCTAAAAACAACAACAACAACCTGTACTCCAGCTAATAACCATTCTAAGAGCTAGACTAGACAATGTATCGATACGCACCAAAATGTATCAATGCTCATTATGTATCGGTTTAAAAAAAATCGTACAAAATATCGAGTATCGAAAGCTAAAGTATCGAAGGAACTCTAAACGCATGTTAAAAAAACACGTAAAACTATGTGATGATTTCAACTTTGACTGCCTTTAACTTCTCAATTTTAAAAGATATCGAAAAAGGACGGTTTAGTGCGTTCCTTGCTTTATGAACATGACGTGTATTTTTAGTTTAAAGTTCAATGAAGAACACAATAAAAAAGCTATTGATTTAGGTTCTGTAATTTTGTTAGAAATAAAGAAAATACGCATTTTATTTTTAGAATTTAGGCAAAATTATGTTAATACAAGTATTTTTATTTTATTTGCAGTTTTCAAAAAAAAAATCACTCAGGATCAGGACTGTATACTCTTTTTTGGTCAAGCCAAGTTGCTAATCCTAGATATAGGACATAGGTAACTTAATCCTTATGAGAAAACAACGTTGAACATTTATAATTATTTCCTATATGTATATACGTACTACACACTCTGCATATCCAACAATTAATTAATAATTATTGTTACCTGTGGTCATTACAATTTACAATCAGTTTCTAACTGTTGTTAGGCTAACTTATTAATTAAACTTTATCAGTGTTATTTATTTTATGCGTAATCCGTACTGCATGTGTACCTATGTGATCTTACAAGCATGCATGTAGTAAATGGTAATTCTCTATAAAAAAAATATACTAACCAGTTTAATTAAGCAGGTACAACGGAATGCAGTTTTATGGAAAATTTCCCATCTGCATGACTGCATCTTTGCATAACTTAGTAATATTGTTTTGTATTGGTTTTGCATACTAATTAATTAATATTAGAGATGTACAATACAAACTACTGACTTATAGCCGGCTAAGCCTAATGTTCAGCTTATTTTTCACTATTGGGCGATTAAAGATACCTTTAAACGACAAATACTTATTCAATCAATAGATATATACTGTAAATTACAGACGCTCAACAAAATCAATATGATTATTATCACTTTTACTCAATAGCCTTTAAATTTTAACGAAAAGGATTTGTATTTTGTAAAAAGCGAGATATGAAACGGCAGGAGTCAAAACAAACATGCAGGCATTGACAGATCATTTCTGTGTGGTGCATAATGTAACAAATTAAGCTTTATTTCCGTAAATAGTTTATAGTTACCAAAAAAGGTATGGAAAGCGTCAAAACCAACACACGTCGCTACAGCGTACATCTGAAACAAAATAGAGCTGGTCTCTTTTATTATTGTGTTTTAAAGACCACCAACAGCTAAGGTTATTTGGGCCTAGCACCAATTCATATTTTCAATTTATTATTTTTTTTTTTATAATAAATTGAAAATCCAATTGACACTTTTACCAGCTCTCGGGCTAGAATCCAGGGACTTGTAATAGAGGAACCATAGCAACGCCATGTAAACAACAGCATTGCTACACTCTCGGCTATTCTCAAGCCGGTCTCTATTGGTTTTCAGTGCAATTTAATAGTCAGCAGAGCCAGTTAATCAAATAGTTGGCTTCTAAATAACCAAATAGTCGGTAGTTGGTTAGTTAGCCTAAATATTAGTCAATGCAGTATCTCTAATGTTATTAAATTGTTTCAAAATAATGTCTATTCGATTATCTAGAATCCCGATAATCTGCTAAGACTTGAAATAAAACTGATACAAAGGGCAACTAATAATTTTCTATAAATATATTTTTAAAATTATATATAAAACATTTATATTTACAATCTTAATTTTAATAATGTTGATAATGTTTAATCCTGAGAAGATTTACTGTCGATTTCGTATTTCCAATTCCGAGATATCCGCCCCCCGGTGAAAAGGATACTGAACATGCGCAGCCAACTTTTGTACTCATATTTGGCCAATTACTAAAAATAGTCTTCGAGTTAACATGCAATAATTTGATTGCATTCTTTTTATCATCTGATGCAAACGCTAGAATTTCCGATGTGGGATTGAATTTTAAGGCTGATATTTTCGTTGTCAAATTCACGCATGTTTTCAAAGGTTTAGGATTATTTTCAGTGAAAACTTTCTGTGAATCATATAAATTAACGACACCCTCAGCAGAACCTGTTGCTAAGAACTGTCCCGATTTTGACATTGCCAATTTGGTTCCTTGTATACAACCATCATCAAAAAATTTATGAGACACTTTTCGCATATTCATATCCCAAATTGTAACCTCTCCCATTTTTCCATGCCCAAACAATTTTCCACCACTGTTACTAAACTCTAATGCAGTAACATCAGTATTTTGTTTTAAAGTCGCAAGTAATTCTTTTGATTTCGCTTCAATTACATGAACCTCACCCCATTTTCCAGCGCACGCGAGAATTTTTTCGTCTGGCGATACTTCAAAATACTTCATGTTTGTCATTCCATGTGGTAATTTTACTTTAGAAGCCTGAGCCGTTTCTAAATTATAACATTGCATATAATCGCGCTGCGACCCAAAAATGGCATCATTTCCATCCCTTACAAATTTTGCACAATGTATTGGAAATTGTTGGAACAAAATACTGTGGAGTTTAGTATTTCTTTTCCCATCAACAGCGAAAAGTGAAGCAATTCCAGATCGACCGGCTATCAATGCAACGGTAGATGTCGGATGAAATTCTACAGTCTGGATAAATGGGCCTTCATTACGAGTCTCGAAGTTTAAATCTGTTAAATTTTTGTATTCTATAGTTCCTGGTGGTAGTACTAAAGACGTTTGCTTTGATACATGACCACAACTTCGTAAAATTTCATCATCTGAATCATATTCAGCTTCGTTTTTATCGAGATCTGCCCATTTTGGTGTGCCGTATGTTGCTTGGAATTTGTGTTTAAGCAGATTTGAGTATTTTGAGGTTTTCTCATTTATACCTCCATCTGGAAGATTACGTCTCTGTGATTTTAAAGCAGTTCCTACATTGATTTCTTCATCATCCTGGTCCTGCCATACAGGTTTTCGCTGTTTTTTCTCGATATTCTGTACGGCTGTACAATCTAAACTTACTTCAGAATCAACTACATTTTTGAAGAATGTTTCAGTGTTTCCAAATAAAACATCAGACAAACTGCAACAATATTAAAATCTTTAAATATACCATAACCTACAATTTTTTAATTTAAAGTCAAAAGGGACATTACCTTTCAAGTTTTTCTGAATCTTTTTCGGAAAGTTTCTTCGGTTTTTTAGTTTTGACTTTAAACGAGTCATTTTTCCTCTTCATTGCATTCATTTTACAAAACACTAGCTATATACTCAAGAATAATAAATTTTCACTGTTCACGCGTCCATTGTAAAACCAAACGTCAAGTATCTGATCAATTGAAAAACACGTGTTGGAAAACTGCAGTTAGTGACATCTCTGAACAAGAATAGATATCAATGTATAAAAGCTAGAAATCTATACAAGAATGTTTGCTAAAGTTTGGACTATCTGTCGATAGATGGACAAATGTAGCTGTTAACAAAGCATATAATTTTTTTTAATTTCCGGGATTTTCCCGTTTAAATGTTTTGTTACAAGACCCAATGATGCTTACTTGATTTCAATATGTTTAAAATTTTGTCGTTACATAATATGAGAATTGAAACTAGAAAAAATACAAAAATTAAAAATTACGTGCGCAATAAAAGTACGCGGACTTCTCTCGCAATCCTAGGGATGCTGATCTCGCGTGTCAGTACTATCCAGACGCCCGGCGTCGTATTTACTCCGGATGTGCGTTTCCAAATCAAATTAAAAACTTTTAATAAAGATAAGTGAATTAATCAAAATTTACCTATAGGTATATATTTTAATATCGCGATATTTTTTTATATAAATTGCAGTGTTAAATTAACTGATTTACGTAATATACTTTATTTATTCTGTTTTACTTTTTTTATAAAAATGTTAAAAAGTGACAGTGCATTAAACTCTATTTGTGTTACAAACTTTTTATTTGACCCGCACTTGGCATGCCCGTACATTGGTTTTCATATCTAATTAGGTAAGTGATTAGCACTTAATAAAATAATTTATAAATTAGAAATTTAATGATTTATAAGTAAATTGGAAATAACAGTTCAGTCATTTGGGATTAAAATAGAAATCATTATAATTAAGTAGATACCTAAATTAATATTTAAACCTTACGTTTCGGTTTTCACTAATTAGTTCAAATAATTCTATCAACGTTAACGTCTATAGATGTTCTGGATTTGAAAATTATTTGAAAAATCAATACAACTATAACTATAAATCGTCAATTGCAATTAAATATTTTGACATTTATACATTTTGATCAGTTGCCTAATAAGTAATTATTACAAATTGGTAGAAGAAATTCTCCATAGCATATAGTATCAAAATAAAGCAATACTGATAAATGCTGACACTGCATTTATTTTGATCCTATGATACAAAGAATTTCTTCTAATAATTTGTAATACTTTCAAGGATCACTGTAAATTTCTCTCCTCTGAGAACAAAAACTTGATTAATTATTATCGGGGAGCAGAAACGTATTTTTAAAATTTGCCCCCTGGGTAAAAACGATTGTCTTCCCCTCTTTCAGTTCCATTTTCTTTGCGTTCTACATATTGTTTGTGTTGTGCCGCCTTCTGAAGTACTTATGTCACTCCGGGCAAGTGCCCTTTTTGTCCCTGTCGGGGAGCATATAGTATTTTATCTAATTTAAAATTTTCGAAGACTCAAATCGATAATTGGAATCTTCGTTCTTCCAGGCTTAGGTATATTATATCGTCCCTCATCTCACGTGAAGACGTATCTGACATTTACACCACAGTTACGTCACTTTGTGAGAAAAATGTCAGGCTTAAGGGCGGTTGTTCGATGGCGTGTCTCATTTTTTATCAATTTTTGTCAGTTACGTCTTTACGTGAGATGAGAGACAATATAATTGTATATTTAATTATACCTACGAAGTTTAGCTGTTATAGTATAATAATTTTATATCCACTGCATTTTGAAGCATTTTTATAGTTCTTCACAACTAAAAATTTTGTCGTATTGTAGAAAATAAGAATAATATGATTGTTAGCTAGGTAAATAATTAATAAAGATATATTATACGTACTTTTTGTTAAACAAGAATATTGTAAAATGTCTAAATGTGGCTTAAAAATGCTTTAAAATTTATATAAAGTTAAGTAACAATTTGAATTTAAATCTTTCATGTTTGTTTTAAAATTTTAATACAAATTAATTAATTTTAATTCAACACGAGAACTTATTAAAAATATTCATGATAAATTTGTTTCTTTTGTTATTATAAAAACAGCCGTCTAAAATCGTTATATTCTTCATTTCTGTTAAGAATTATTAGTTACAAAATCCCTTATAAATAAGTTTTTTTTCATAAAAAAAAAATTAAAACAAGTTTCATATCTACTTTTCACCATCGATTTATAGGTACCTACTGTTTACCATCGAGAGTTTGCAATAAGGTATGAGACAGGAAAATATTGTAATTTGTAATTCCATCGGAACTAGGACGTCTCTGTGCAAAGTTTCAAATCGATCAGAAGTGAATGAAAATTGGATTTTCAAAATTTGACTATATCAAACTAACTAGTGAAGTTAATAAAAAGCTTGTAAAATGATGAAGCTTTAATTTCTTTACCAAAACTCAAAACATTTCATACATATTATGATATTCAATTGTTTCTTACTACTGCATTAGAATTAAATTTCGAAAATCCACGAATGGCACAGTTAGTCGTGTACAAATGTTGCTTTAATTCCGTGATATCATTTAAAGATGTGATGGGTTAGGGATCAATCGGGGAATAACCCACCGCTTCAGTTTATCCCATGTGAATTGGTTTGTGAAGGCGAAAGCACTCTAGTCCTAATGGTCAGTGTTTAAATAGGAAAGCTTAATTAAGTGAATCCAAGTACTGCAGAGTACAATAGTGTCGTTGACATAGACAAAGAAATGTACCAACATGGTAGAAGTTTTAAAGTATATTAAAATATAAAACCGTAACATTTACTCTTATATACATTAAGATTAAATGTTCGAACATTTTATTTTTTAAAGTAGGTAAAAGGGTTTTATTTTATCTATCAAAAATTAATTTAAACAACATCAGTGCATAGCTTAAAAAAAGATTAATTAAATCAAAAATAAAATTTTATAGAGATTAATAAGATTATGAGTTTTATTATTATGTAAACATTTTTATATATGCATGATCATAAACCCGGAACAGAAATACGAATGTACAGTCACGGACTTAAAAAAGTTTACACCTGTATCATCTAGTTACCGGTTTTTTTAATTTTTGCATATTGTAATTTGGCTTTTGTAGTAATGTATAAATTACTAAGGTTACATCCTAAAAAATCAATGAAAAAATTATTATCAAAACATCTCTATTGTTTAATATACAATCCAAATTACTCAATATTATTCAATTAAAACATAAAAAGATTTGATTACATTTGATACTAGCAAATTCCTTCCTCCAATCTTGCAATGATTTTTCTTTTTTGTTCATCGTTTTAATAATTTCTAGGCATTTAAACAACAATTATTTCTTTTAATTTTTGATATTTACATTTACCTTTTAAAAACTAAATTTGTTGCTAAGCTACTGCCTTTTTGTGAACTCACACTGAAAAACTCAAGTGTAAACTTTATTTAGTCCGCGACTGTACCTGTCTTAAAACAAGTGCTTCATACAAAACCGCGCATAAATCAACGTTCGTGCATTTCTGTCGCATACGCACGCGCTTGCATCTAGCTCATCACGTATGAACAAAATATTTCGCATTTTCACAGACCTATTCTTTGTTAAATGAATGCGCGATTTTGTGTGATATATTTCATTATGTCTTAATACCTACGTTTATTAGACTTGCGCAAAACAATTCAAAAGACGACCCGAATGTGGAACGTTTCCTTTGTTTTCCGAGAAACATGTCCGAGGAACGGTCTCTTTTGACTGTTTCACTGGCACATTTGCGTTGAAGGAAATAAATGATAGATAAGATAAAATTAATTATTGTCACAAATATATAAAAGTTTACAATTTGATTCACATTTATTTTAAGTTCCGGTTCCTACATATTACCCAGTGGAATAAGCTTAATGCTAACGTCATGTTGGTTTTTTATATGTGGTCGTATGTATTGCCATAATTATTTTTTGTTATATAGGGATTGTCTAAACTCTAAACGGGCAGGAATACGTTTCGCAGTGTTAAACACGCTCGATATAGTTACTACCTACATAAATGAACTCTCATTAGGGAACGAACAAATACGCGGGGTCGTTGTTGGACTTGACGAATTGAGACAGATCTCGTGACGAAATAGGACTATATACCGGAGTATGAACATGTTAAGATGAGTTCCAAAGAAAGATAGGAAACATTTCCGACAGAGGACATGGTTCCTGGAGCTATAGATACATGTCCGGAACTACCCTAGTACGTATCTCTGTGACGAATCTTCGATTTCAATATGTATGTCAAGCTGTATAGACCAACTTACTTTTTTTCAACTTTTTCAACGCCAATTGTTTGTTCTACGTTTGTTCCGGACGCTTACAAAATTTCAGCGTTTTCCGAAAAAATAAAAAAGTTATTAGCAATAATAGGTGGTCAGCCAATTTGACGTCAAGTTGTATGGACCACGTCCTAATAACAACATTTTGAGAATTTTGATCATGCCAAACGTTTGTTCTCTGTTTGTTCCGTACGTCTGCAAAATTTCAGCGTTTGTTCCGAAAAAATAAAAAGTTTTTGGCAAAAAATAGGTGACCATCACTAGTATGTGTACACTACTGGTCAAAAGTAAAACGACAAACGACGGCCAGTAGTGTACATATACTAGTAGCTGGTCACCTATTTTTGCTAATAACGTTTTTATTTTTTCGGAACAAATGCTGATATTTTGTAGGCATCCGGAACAAACCGAGAACAAACGATTGGCACAATGAAAATTCTCAAAATGTTATTATTAGGACGTGGTCCATACAACTTGACGTCAAGTTGGCTGGCCACCTATTATTACTAATACCTTTTTTATTTTTTCAGAACAAACGCTAAAATTTTGTAGGTGTCCGGAACAAACGTAGAACAAACATTTGGCGTTGAAAAAGTTGAAAAAATGTAAGTTGGTCCATACAACTTGACACACATGATTTCAATTCATGGTTTTTTTTACATAAGCCTATAAGCTATAAGGCTATAACTATACCTACTAATTACTATAAGTATAAAACACAGTTCATATTATAAAATTGGTTTTACAAAATTAAAATACAAATGACACAATAACGGCTATTGCTATAGTGTTGATTTGACAGCCAACATATACTCTATATTTCAGTTAGCCGTCATCATGGCGCTCATAGGGTGGCCAGCCGGGCTGTAGGCAGGGGCCTGACGCCCGGCGTATGGCTGTACTTTGTTCAAAATGGGCCTGCACTTCAAGTTGCCGTTAAAAACCTTTAGAGGCGCTGTCGTCGTTATAAATTTAGGTAATATTAATTTTTTGAAATATTTTGAGAAGCTCGACTACTAGCATAGAGATGACTCTGAACGAACATAAGCAAATGTACGTCTGACGTCACCCCACGCTTACACTTTACCACATTTCATTAAATGAACCTAAAATTGTTTAATACCAAGAATATCATCTATAGACTCTTACTGATCACATAAATTGACTGTACTTTCAATATAAAAGCTGCTATATTGTAAGAAAGGTTGGATTAAATTACATATGGTGGCGCCATCTTTTGAAATGTGTGAAGTACAGATCCCTTTAGGACTAGGTATAGGTACTCGTCTTTTAAATACTCGTTCTTTATCGACCCTTAGATTATGTAATATGTAGATTGTAGGTACTTGTAGCCCGGCATACCTACTTAGTAGAATCGTCGTTGGTTTATTTCATTATGTAAATATTTTTTTATTGTGTCATATAAAATATACCTATATAAGTAATTGTTGCAATTCACATTCAGTCATTTATCACACTTTACTTTGGAATAAATATTGACGTTCTAGAATTTTCGATATTTGTGCTATTTAATGGGGAGGCGTATAGGTTGTTATCAGAGGGCTCGTCTCAGTCTTTCAGAATGTGGGGGCCCTGCAGGCCGTCACGTCGCTCTGCTATAACGGCCGATACTTTCACTAATTATAATAGTGGGCTATAGTCTCTATACGGACTGTTTTCGGTTTACTTATTTTATTTTTAATGTGTTATGGGTTCTAAATGCTAATACAGGTCAAAAAAGACGATTATAGTGTTAAAACACCTTAATTAAAGTTTGGAGAGGGAAATGATTATCTAAATTTATATTTTAATATTGAATTAGTTGACACGATGCCAATTTATGGGTGAGTGCATCAAAATTATGATACAGATTTACTAGGTGTTTTAACATTAACCGTCATCTTTTGACCTGCATCTATATACTATCACTCATTAAAAATAAAATAGGTAGATCAAAAACACCCTATATAACGTTTAAGCATCTAAGGCTTCTTAGAAGCGACATAACGTAATTCTGGAGAGGGAAACTGTGTGTGACAAGTAAAAACATTCGTGAGAAATTTTAATTATGAGTACATTTACGTCGTAGATTTAAATAATGGTTTGAAAAAATGTCCTCATAGCTCGCGCCTTAAGTCCCGTATCGATGTGGTGCTGCAGTCTGCACAAGTTGGCTTCTGCACACAATGATCGCCATTCACTATCCATATAATGGAGATAAGTGAGTATTTTACGTTGTTCTTATCATTATTGTTCAATTATTTATCCAGGGGTGGACTAAGCATTTGGAGGCATCAAACGCGTCCTGGTTTTGTAGCTTCCACTAAAATTTATATATAGAGAGAGAGAGTGAGGGAGGGAGAAATGGGCGAGAGGGGGGGGGGAGAAAGAGATAGATTGTAAATTATAGACGCTCAACAACTGGAGCATTAGCGTATGTTTTATTATATGTATATGTAGTTAAGACTCACATTCATTAATTTTTTCCATGATATTTTAAAATTTTTTTCCCTTTCCTTATTTTAGAGTTTGGCTAATATAACTGTTTTGCCAAAAGCCCAAAATGTTAAATACCTATTAAAAAAAAATTGACATAGCGATTATCAATATGCTGTTTGAAATATATTTGGACGTAAGTATTTTTATTTGATTCGTATACATTTAGCTACGTTTATGTGTTCAAGTTCAACAAATGAAATAAAATTGAGGATAAACATGCAGTACCTACAATTTAATAACATCATTTTATATAAATCTTCCAAAGTGTAATCAGAACGTGTCGGGAATATAGTCCGTGCTTGGCTCCTTCTTCTAATTAACACCCTGCGTAAACGCAAAAGTATACAAGCAGCGACGAAACAAATAAATAGAACAACACCCCGGGGGTTCCCATCTAATCATACTGAGTATGACATCAAACACGACAGTTACGTAAGTATATTATAAAGTAGGTGTATTTACCCTGAGTCATGAATATCTTCCGAACTTTCAACTATCCGTTTTGAGGAAACTTATATAAAA
This sequence comes from Mongoloraphidia duomilia, assembly GCA_039654895.1. Lineage (NCBI taxonomy): Eukaryota > Metazoa > Arthropoda > Insecta > Raphidioptera > Raphidiidae > Mongoloraphidia > Mongoloraphidia duomilia. The sequence goes on along the minus strand of CM077518.1, from coordinate 35,301,000 downwards.
TGCAACGCCAGCTGTCTGTCTGTCAGCTTATAATTCAAGAACCACTGAACCGATTTCGATCTGGTTTTTTTTTTACTATGTCTAGCTTGAATATTCCCGTGTGGTATGGGCTATAATATTATTTAGATCGAACAAGCGAAGCGAATTGGATCCTATATTAACCCCCCTTTTTAATTATTGTTTTTCTGAACGAGATAAATTACTATTCAAATGATTTTAATGCGCGAGTACACCTAGTACCTATATAATATAGAATATATTGGCATTAAAATGCCATTCCTCATCAGATGCTCCCAGATTGCGGAATACCATAGGTACATCTTGATTCCTTGCGTTTTGCACTGTATAACAGTGCAACGAAAATGAGCTGTTTTAATAATTTTCAGTGTAAAAATTATAACAAAAAAAGAAAACAAAAAACTGTCGGTTTTAGCTCCATTTAAAATATCTATTTAAAATTTTATCTGAAACACCTGAAAGTTTACCAATATAAAAATTTTGTTCTAGTAACTGGAACACAAAAATATTGTTATCCTAAATGCTCTTAATATGGCTCCCTTTTTTCTCTAAAATAAAAAAAAAGTTATAGTATAATATTATTATATTATCTATTTTTATATGTATTACATTGACACGAGTGACCGAAGTAAATTTAAGTAAATTTGAATGAAAAATACACTTTATACTGAGCATTATTTTTTATTTCAACCAAAAAGTAAGTAAGTAAGCTAGTTTAACAACTCTTTTTGCCCAAATTTTTAACTTCCCATTGGAAGTTATTGTAATGGGTCCGAAAATCGAAATCAAAAAGGAAAAAAAATTTTTATATTTCAAGATCACTACACTATTTTTACACTACTTTTAGAAAGATGTCTGTGTGTGTGTGTACCTACGTACGTACGTACGTACGTATGTATGTGTCCATTTCTTTCTAAGACGAAATCTCGAGAATGAAAAATGATATCGACTACGTTGAGGTGCCAATCGACGCGTATTAACGTAAATATGATCTGAAAGAAATTTTTTCAAAATCGGTTCAGCCGTTCTTTTTTCTTAACCAAATAACCTCCAAAAAAGTAGATTTTATACAATATCTCGCGAATAAAAAATTATATCGACTTCGTAAGGGTGTCAATCGAGGCGTGTTAACTTGATTTTGATCCGACATAAATTTTATAAAAATCGGTTCAGCCGTTTTTTTTTTTTTTAATTATTGTTAAAAATAAATAATAATTATGTTTTAATGATTAAAATGATTACTTTTCTGTGTAATATCTAATTTAATTATTATTATTAAATATTTATCAAACTGGGAAGTTCGTCGTGTGGACCTCAAGGGTCGCACTTTAGTCCTAATAAACGACCCACCTCACGACTTGTTTATTGAATGGCTTAAGCATGACTTACAGTGGCAATTATTTAACTAGTAGGTATTATTACGTGCTAAGTACTTCATATTTACATCAATAGTTAGTTTTTGCGCGTATATTTGTCTTATACACATCTAACACATTATGTACTTTAGACACATCGATTTTGTCTGTAATAGTTTGCTTTTGTTTTATAAAGCTGTAATTTAAACATTCCTGTTTGTGTTATATTGCTATTTTATGTACCTATAATATCCCTTTCTTTATTCTATTTCGTTCAAGCAATCGTAAACTTAACGTTAAGTCATTAAATATGTAAAATTTATTAACCAATTAATTATAAACTTTGCAAGCGTTTATCTTCCATGTGGTAAAAATATAATAAGTGGATACTTATAATAATTTTTATGCTGTCTGTGAATATCTTTTATTTATGAAATCAACCTCGAAAGATAAGCATAATTATAATACTAAAACTTTCAAAGTTTTCAAACGATATTTATAGTCGCATTTCTCTTGTAGCAACAATAGTTTTGGTTTGAAAAGTTTGAGGTAAATTTGAGAATATGTGCGTATCTTTAAACTTAAGGCTAATAATAGTTCACAAAATCTTTATGTACCAAGACGCCAGTTTGTATCGTTTCGCAGGTGCGTCGACTTTAATCTAATCAACAATAAATTTGACTTTTAGAATTTACTTATTAGTAGTGCTTGAAAAGGGTCTTTTATAACAGACCGAAACGTAGTATTAAAAAAAATTCGACTGATGACCAGTTCTATACTTCCCACCTAGTAAATATTTGCAAAAAATAAACACTCTTTTTTTATTCTTTGAAAAAGAGCATGGCCCTCTTTTTTGTTTGGTGATCTACTGATGGCTAGTAATATAGCAAAAATCATGGTTACCTTGATTTACGTACAATTTTCTTTTTTTAGTAAAATATTTTTTTCTCGAAAACTATACGTTTTAGAGAAAAAAAAATATTTACATTTATTTCATATTATAACATCTAGAATTAATTTATATTTGTTTTTACCTATGTTAATACGTGACATTAAGAACGTTTTTTTAATATCTCAGGATCCACTGAACCGATTTGACTCAAAATCTAATCAGATCTAAGTTAAAGGCTGATAAACACAATAGAATAATCGGCATGGCCGTATGTTGTTCCGTTTTTACGATATCGAAAGCGAAAAATTGACTACACACACATACAGATATCAGTCAGAAAATGATCTTAAACGATTGCTAGGGTCTCAAAACGTGAAGATCTGTTAAAATCTCGAAATCCATTACTTCCCTACCATAGTAGAGGTGGGAAGTAATAAAGTTGGACAGCTATATAGTCAGTTTTGTGTGTTTTATTTATTATTTTTTAGAAATTGATATTCGAGGACTTTGCATTTCATTGATATTTCCGGCGTGCTTCCTACTAATCAGTATATTATCTATGTAGTTTTATGATTAATTAGCTGCCTGTGCCGCCTTTTCCCGGGTAGAGCTAACTTACTCTGACATAAATCGGGAAAGAAACGACGTAGCGAGCTGAAAATAGTAACATTCATCCGGATTTGCCAAGCACAATAACAATAAACTGTGTTAATTTCACGACGCCAGGGCTCACTGTAAAATTAAATTAAAATTGTGTTTTAAAGACCACCAACAGCTAAGGTTATTTCGGCCTATAGCACCAATTCATATTTTCCATTCAATATTTTTTTTTTTTTTAATAATAAATCGAGAATCCAATTGACACTTTTACCAGCTCTCGGGCTAGAACCCGGGAACTGGGGACTTGTAATAGAGGAACCATAGCAACGCCATGTAAACAACAGCATTGCTACACTCTCAACCATTCTCAAACCCAGGGCTCACTGTTGGAGAGTTTTTATTTGACGAACACATACGAGTGTTTTTTTCTATTTAGAAGAATTTGCATTAGGTACAGCTATACAGTAGCATAGAAGTTTTGTTTGGCGTGGAGTCAGTGTAATGAACCAATGCTTTGACATTATTAATGATGACAATCAGATACCACGCCATTGGTTCCTAGATTTACACTGACAGTTCTGGGACAGTAAGTATACCAAACAGACATCATGTTATACTGTTTTTAACCAAAAAAACGAGGTTGTGAGTTAGACTTTTTTTTGTATGTATTTCTCCTGCATTTATGAACCGATTTAGATGATTATTGTATTATTTAATAGGGCATACCTCCGGGGTGGTCCCATATAAATTTTACTTAAATCGGTTCAGTAGTGATTTTAATAAAAAAAGTTAAAAACGGGATGTAACACCGTTAAGGTAAATGTCAAATATCAAGACATAAGTCGGTTAATAACTTGCAAACTACGTTTTGTAAAGCTACTACAAAAAACCTCCTTCAAAAAAGCCACTGAAAAGAGGAAAATAATAAAATTTTGGGGTCGATGTCAATTTAATAAAATATGAAGTCGGTTAAAAAGTGTCAATTTAATTAATATCTATTTTTTAACCGGCTTTATATTTTATTAAATTGGCGCCGACCTCAAAATTTCAACATTTTCCTCTTTTTAGTGGCTTTTTTGAGGGAAGTTTTTTTTTGTTAAAAAGTTTTTTATTACATCATAAATTCATAATATGGTCAACTTTAAGGTTGATATCGTTCCGAACAAGCCAGTCATCGGTGCTTCTATAAAATACTTGAATTATTATATAGGTACCTACTACAATTGCAATATTTTTCACATTATGCTTAGAAGATTGCAGACATATGCCAGGGCGCCATCAAGAAACTGGCATATCGGATTTCTTAATATCTGTTTATTTTCACTAATATCATCACTTGAAAATGACTGAGCCTATTTTGGTAAAACTTGGTACACCCTCAGTTTATATAGGGTACTTTTTACTCGGGTACGCTTAGGTTAACATAAGACTTTAGTCAAAACCGATATTAACGAGAGCGAAGTTGCGCGAAAAACCTATAAGTTTTTTATAAAAGCATTAATTTTTTTAAAAATACCATAACATTCTCCGCAGATCAAAATTTTAAAAACTACGATCCGAAGCGTTTTTGAAGTTATACTGCTTTTGGCGCGTTATGGAAAAATGATGAGAGTGAATTTTTACGATGCGCGCGCATCGCGTCACGCCACGCCACGAAAATTTATCACCATGAAGTTAGTCGTTAGTAATAACTAGTCGTTACACCAGTCTTAATGTAACAAGAGCGTTTTCAGTTTTGAATAACATTAATAAAAGCTTTTGCCATACAATTGCTCGTGTGTGCCGCTTTCATTAAATATGAGTTCGTACCCCAAACCGTACTGATTTCACAGTATTATTTTTCTTGATTATAATATCCTATTATACAGCACTGCTATAAGACGTCTCTGTGGTGTAACGGTAACGTCGTGGCTTCATACGCAATAGGTCTCGGGTTCAAATCTTAACACAAACATTCATTTTTTTTAATAAATACCTAATTAGATATAAATATAATAAATAAAAATATTTAATAAATTAATAATTTATTAAATTTTATCGTCTTTTTTACAAACGTTTAGTACTGGCACGCGGGATAAAATTTTTGGAGTTATTTTTGTTTTGTTACGAAAAAGAAGTATAACTTCTGACGTGCGTACATAGTACACACACACTCTTTTTTTTGTAGAGTTATAAGCACAATATTATCGTCATATTCGAATGTGTGCCTTCAGGGGCGTACGCAGAATTTTGTTCAGGGGCTCATTCTGAAATTAAGTCATAAACGATAGTCCAAACTTTCTTCGGGGAATTTTCAGCCTCCAAAGTTTAATAACGGAAAATAAAAGGGATTATAAGTATAAAGTAAGCTTCATGAATTTTCACACTTTATTCTAGATTCCAGGGGGAGGCAGCTGCCTCCCGACGCCCCCTTGCTCACGCACATGTGTGCCTTTTGAATCCTTTCTCGTTATTTGTTTTTCAATATTTAAAACAGACAAGGGTCATAAACATTCCGTAAATTAATGAAAATACCAATGGGGGTTGCTTTAATCTGCATAAAACTGTAGTGCCCTTCACTTGACCGTACGAAGCTTAATTTCATAATATTTAAATACGAGAAATATTCCAACATCGCATAGGTTGAATACATAGTAATTAGTGCACTTCGTGTGGCAGCGTCATCAACTATTTCGCCTCACTGGTAGACGCGCCAAGTGGAATAAAGATAAACAATGCCTATTGCCCCTATTGTTAATTTAAGAATTACGAAAACTAGCCCCTATATTATAATTTATATACTATTATAGCGAAAACTGATCGGGAATCGTATGTAGGATAAAAATTTTATGTTTATTGTCTGCATGGTGTACCTACCAAAAATTTATCTTTGATATGTAATTTCTAGAGATGCGCCGAATAGTGGTTTCAGCGAATAACCGAATACCGAATACTATTCGGTTTAACATTTACCGAACCGGATATTCGGCCGAATTGTGGTTTCAGCGAATAACCGAATACCGAATACTATTCGGTTTAACCTTTACCGAACCGGATATTCGGCCGAATTATTCGGTTTACCATTTCATTGTTTTGCCGCGTAAACAGGTTCTAACATGTACGCTACGTGTCGCTGCTGGCTAGTTGACAAGCAAGCCGTACCTCACCGCCCGCCACCCGCGCACACCGCGCTGTCACTTTGCTTCAAAACATCGCACGATTACGTTAAAAATACGAACAAAGGTGCTTATTATTACAAAAATATTGAACCGAATATATTTGGCACCAAAACCGAATAATTCGGCCGAATACAAATAGTGAAAAAGATGCCGAATACGCCGAATACCGAATACCAAACGAATATTCGTCGCATCTCTAGTAATTTCAATGCTGACCTCATGTAGACCTCATTACCAATATTCTTGATTTTTCTGAGCCATATTTTGATTGATAAGGTGGGAACAGCGATTTTCAACAGATCTTTTGGTAAAATGTTAAAAAAAATTACATTAAAATAACAAATTTGTATATATTTTGAACTTACGCTTTGACAAGCTTCCGTTTGGTACCCCACACCAAAAACAATTTTTTTGCATCTTTCATTCCCCCAAAACTGACCCGCAAAATCAAATTTCAGCTATGCTAATAATTTTCGTTCAATATAGACCTCGATACCAATATTCTTGATTTTTTATATTTCAGATTTTTCTGAGCCATATTTTTCGAGATAGGGTGAGGGAAAGCGATTTTTAAGAGATAGTATGTTAAAATGTTGAAAAAAATTTACAATAAGAAAATAATTATCTATTTTTGAACTCACACTGTAACAAGCTTTGTTTTCCACTCCCCCAAAATTAACCTCCAAATTTAAAATTCAACTTTTCGTACTTTACGTCTGTAATTGGGCCACTAATTCCTACAACTATGCCAAATTTGAATTTTCTATACTAAACGGGCTCTGATAAAAATGCCTGCGATAAACAGACAGACACCGAGATGATTCCATAAGTGTTTCGTTTTGCCGATTTGGGTACGGAACAGTGAACACTAAAAAGCAAGTCACCTTGACTTCTATTACAGTTGAATGAAAAATAAATAGTTTTAACTAACAAATCAATGTGTTATGCGCAGGTTATGTAATATGTGGATCATGAATTATCATATTACTGGTTCATAAAGGTCAGTTCTCACATAGCAATGCGATGCGACAGTACCCGAAGCAGCACACAACGTTCCCGAAGCGTTGAATTTTGTCGCATCACTCTTATGAGAATTGCTATACATTTGAAAACACGTACATTTTTGTCGCCATGTGAGAATTGACCTTAAAACTGTTATACTGAATTATAATATATACTAGTGTACCCGTGCAAAACTTTTTTGCGACGACTTAACACTGTCTTCAAAGAACAATGGTTTAGTAAAGGCTATCGCCAAAAAAAATGTTTGCCAACACAAACCTTTTTTATATGTAATATGAATCACTTTATTAAGAAAACAATAAGAAATATATATTTCAAGCTTTCTCAATATCATTGTGTATACGAACGCGTGAGTAAAACACATAACCTAGCTTTTAACGATATGTTTTTAATATAATTTTTGATAAATATTTTTGATTCAAACATAACTTTAAAGTGTACGTAAAATAGTAGTTTTTTAGAAGCTATAGAACGTATCTATCAGTGTAATACTTACGTACGAATGATCTTCAGAAAAAAATCGATGAGTTTGTCGGTATTTGAGAAACTAAGTACTATATTTAAAAGAGAAAAAAAATTTGCACGTACATATACATCAAATATCAATTTTCAAAAGGATCGGATAGTTTTTACAAAAGAGTCCATATGGCCGCCATTTTGAAAAATCTGACGTCATTTTATTTTTTTGTGTCCTATGAAACTCTCAAATATCAATTTTCAAAAGGATCGGATAATTTTTACAAAAAATTACATATGGCCGCCATTTTGAAAAATCTGACATCATTTTATTTTTTTGTGTCCTATGAAACTCTCAAATATCAATTTTCAAAAGGATCGGGTAATTTTTACAAAAAAGTACATGTGGCCGCCATTTTGAAAAATCTGACGTCATTTTATTTTTTTGTGTCCTATGAAACTCTCAAATATCAATTTCCAAAAGGATCGGATAATTTTTACAGAAGAGTCCATATGGCTGCCATTTTGAAAAATATGACGTCATTTTATTTTTTTGTGTCCTATGAAACCTTCAAATATTAATTTTCAAAAGGATCGGATGATTTTTACAACAGAGTACATATGGCCGCCATTTTGAAAAATCTGACGTCATTTTATTTTTTTTTGTTCTATGAAACTCTCAAATATCAATTTTCAAAAGAATCGGTTAATTTTTACAAACGTACCTAGTTAAGAGTCGGCCAATCCATATTCCTTCAGTACGGGGCTCTGCCCCCTACACATGCTAATTTCTTGACATGATTAGTACTTTTATTTTTCTTATAACCGATCTCTATGATTATACTATCGGAAAAGAATATGTAATCTGTCAAAAATAATGTAGCTTTAATATTGAAAAAACTGGGCAGTGCCGTCTCTAAACTTTTCGCAGACCCCCAATTAAACGCCTATTTGACTAAAAACATGTAAAAAATATATTTTTGTCTGTATATGTTAGGTTAGAATCTGAAATGTCAAATTGGAATTCTCGACTGTACTCCTTATCTATAAACGTCAGATTGAACTGTAAATTGTTTCGTGATCTCTGACCAAATTTTATACAAAAAACAGTTTTCATAAAATATGAAAATGCTATTTTCGCTTTAAATGAACGTAAATTTACACTTTTGTTAATTATTTTTTATATAAAATAAGATTTTTATACCTAACGATTATTTTGAATTTTAGCGCTAATTAAACTAATAATTCGATCATTTGTTTCCAACTGACAGTTCGAGAGCCGGATATATCTATGGACATCCCGTATATTTGCATCTTCGTCTTACTCATTGAGACATATCTGTGCTCTTGGCCGTTTTTAAAATCAAATATCCAAGCAAATATCGCAGGCTCCGTCTCATACATAGGTTCTAATAGAATCTAATATTAACATTTTACATAAATTTGACAAAAAGTACCGGTCCTAAACCCAAACTGAAGCTAATTTGTCATTTGCAGTAACAAAGTGACAGCTATTAAATGTTTAACATTTTGAACATCTTTTGTTTTATAATTTTAGAAATGACAATATCGAGATGTCAAATATGCAACATGACTTTTATATGCATCTCTGTCTTTTCTCTGTCGCACTCATTAAGCAAACGGCGGCTCTTGGCGAAATTGAAAATTGGATTTTATAATCTTAAATTATGGCTATCGGTTCGAGGGTACATTTAAAAAGAATCTATAATTCACAATTTATATAATATTGACAAAAAGTACCCGCCCTAAATCCGTTTTTATGTCCGATTTTCATCTTTAGTTTTAAAGTGACAGCCGATATTGAGTGATATATTCGCGGTGCATTTGTCTTGGATTTTAAACAGTTGACTTAAAGAATGACATACGTCGTTCAGACACACTATTTACTTGCGTCTCAGACACACCGATATTTTCACCACATTTGCACATTTGCTTTTCTCTCACACTCATGTATCGTGAACGCCGATGGATTTTCTCTGTTTACGTTTCTCTTCACCCCACTGCTCCCCTCGTCATTTTTACTATTATCGCTTGAAATCACCCCTTTTAAAGAAATTTCACAAAAAAAAAATAGCGATAACATATCTGTGGACTAAAGGCCTCATTTAAAAAAAAAAATTATGTCAATCGGTTGAGCAGGGGTTGCTGGCGGATTGTCTAGAGAAATAGGGCATGTGTTTTAAATATATAGATGTACCACTATCTAGGAATTTGTTGCAAAGGGTAATACGTACAATGCTGATTGATGTATTGTATTTTCTGGAATAGGCTATCAATCAATTGATCGCCAACAATTTCCGGTTTGTTTATACCCGTTCTTCCACCATATCGACCCGTTATTCATAAAATGCGTTGTGCAACAACATGCGCCTTTACTCTTAGCACATACAGCTAAGCAAATTTATTAACTTTCAATACTACTCAAAAATTTTCATTACGTGACAGTAAAATCCAGATCGACAACTTCGGTTACTGGTCGTGCTGGTTCGGTATAATGTGCGCTAGTGACCAGCACGGACCAGCAACATTTTCTTGCTTCGTGTCAACGAAACGAAAAGCTAACCCCAAAATGCTTTTATGGAATTTTCCACAGAATGGTCGCTCACACATTATTTATTAACCCCGACAAAAAAAGGGGTTTTATTAGACTTAAAAATTTAAAAGCAGACAAAAATATGAAAATTTACAAATTTTACTTACGTAACCTTTAAAAAACTATTAAATGTGGCAGTTCACTAAACAGCAATAGCTACGCCTAAACGCACTTTGTTATATTTTTAACCAACTTCAAAAAAAGAAGGTTTCTCAATTCGACCGTATATATTTTTTATGTTTTATGTGTGTTCACGGATAACTTCGTCGTTTATGAACCGATTTAAAAAAAATTTTTTTATTTGAAGGGATATACTTTCAGATTGGTCCCATAGAAATTTCATCAAAATCGGTTTAGTAGTTCGACTGATTTTAATAAAAGTAAGGAACGGCGTGTGATTCTTTAAGGTAAATGTTACTTTTTGACACTAAAAAGTAAAAAATAAAAAACTTTTTAACTAAAAAAAAACCTCCTTCAGAAAAATCCTAAAAGAGGAAAATAATGAAATTTTGAGGTATGTGCCAATTAAAATATGAAGTCGGTTAAAAAGTATAGTATAGTGATTAATATCTTCTTTTTAACCAACTTCATATTTTAATTGGCACAGACCTCAAAATTTCATTATTTTCCTCTTTTTATTGCCTTTTTGAAGGAGGTTTTTTTTTGTTAACAAGTTTTTTATGCTATTAAATTTGAAAAATGACCACTGGAATATGCGGAGCTGTTGTTATAATAATTGTACCAGATCTCCCTTACTCTAAAATTGATTGTTCTATGGAATCTTGTTATTAGATCATGGGAACTTTTGACGCATACTGTATATTACGCCTCGTATAAATATAGTAATAATTAAATTAAGTTATTAAAGTAAATGCTTTGAACTTTATTTGATAACCAATTAATCAAGGAGTAGATACGGCTAATAAAGTAGCCGCTATTTACTCTATCTCATATTATGTAGGTATAGTATTGTTTAGTACAAATATAGCCTTTGTGATCTAATGGCTTATTTGCTATATACAATAATACATTCATATATCTATATTATTCGAAAACACAAATCTCAAATTAATTACGATGATATTCTACAGTAGACCGCTTCAGTACTGTCTGTATTATTTGTACAGTCAAAATAATTTAATATCGCAGCAGAAAGTTTTAATTAATGTGAATCAAATACTAAATGAAGTAATAAATTATAAAATTAAGAAAAATCGCAGGATAGTGGACAAAATATTGGATTTATTTAATTAAATGTACGACGTTTCGTCTATATATATAGTCTTTTTCAAGTACATAAAAATAACAATATTTATGAAAATTAATATTAATTACTAACCATAGCAATTAATATAAGATAGGGTACATAAGACAAAAACATGGTAACATGGTAACAAATTATGTTGACTATAAATTTTAACAATCAATAATAATAATAATACAAATGTTAGTATAATTTCATAACATAATTATACTGACTACTTAAATTTTGAGTGTCTGTTCTATAATTGATTGAATTGTTTTTTCTAATAAAACACATTTCACTGATATTGCGTTTCTTCCAATTTGACTCTTTATCTAATATTTGAACTTCATTGAAAAGAAATTTATGCCCAGTGTCGAAATGATGAGATGACAACGCCGTCTTATTATCACTTAATAAGTTTATGTTTCTACAGTCCATTTTGTGCTGATAAATTCTATATTTTAATAACTGTTTTGTTTGTCCCACATAGCACTTATTACATTCACAAGGTATTTTATAAATAATATTAGATTGATGTGAGATAGGCGTCTTATCTTTAAGTCTTGTGAATAACTTATCCAATTTATTTAAGTTATAAAACACCAACTTAATATTTGTGTTAGAAAATAATCTGTTGATCTTATAGGACAAGTTCTTCACAAATGGAAATCTAACATAAAACTTGGTAGACTTAGTTCTTTCATCCACAGTATCCAACGTGTTATTTAGGTGATTTTGGTCCTCTATAAACTTATTAACGCATTGATGTATAAAGTTGACAGGGTAATTATTAGCTTTTAAGATATTTTCAACTTTCTTAAAATTGTCCTTATGGTAGGCTTGGTGACTTAATTTTGTTACCCTGTGTAACAAACTTTTTATAACACTAATTCTTAATTTTATTATAATCACGATGGACACGATTTCTAATATGTAATAAATTATTTTCAAATATAATAATAAATCTTAGGGTTTTATTAACATTAAATTGTAATATTCAACTATATTCATGTGGAAAAAATTATTAAAATAGGGAACAAAACGCGATCAATTTGGGTATAAATATTTTGTAACTAGAAAATACAGAAACGCGAAATCTTCCATAAAAATAATAAAAGTGAGAAATAAACGAGTGACTTACTTTTTTGTAAGGAGTGGGTGAACTACGTATTTTTTGTAGCATAAATCTTTTTTACTCGTACACAAAAGCTGTCGGTGTTCTTTAGCTTTATCCACCCTTTTATAAGAGAAGTACCTAAGTGTGAACAATAGAAAAAGGGAAACTAACGCAAAAACTTGAATGTGGTGTCTTTAACATTGGAATGTGTAATGCATGAATAAATATTTGAGTTTTTCCTTAAAGTACGAATGATGTTTTGTTGTAGTTTTGAGTACCTACACATAATTTTTTTATCTTTTGTTGCAGTTTTCAATGAAAAGTAAACGTCTTTGTTTTCACTACACAAGAGTCTTTTAAACGGAAAATACATTTTTACTGTAAAATAAAATAAAAACATTCGTAAAATAATTACACACAATTAATCTTATACAGAGTGGGCCAATTTCATTTCAATTGCAGATAATCTGGTTAGTCTAAGCTCTGACCGTACAAAAGTCTATACAGAACAACACTACTAAAATTTTATTATTGAATATTTAGTAGATTTTGTAGCAATATTTATATAATTAATGTAGTAAATTCGCAGGTATGTGGACAGCAAAAAATATTAATTATGGAATTGATTTTTGCTTACTATCCCGGTCAATAAAGGTTTTATTTCGCGAATAATTCCCATAGAGCTGGATTTTTCAAATGGTAGAACACCTTTAGACGTGTGTTTTTACAAAAGTCCCCGATTATCTCTCCTGTGCTTCCCTTTCTGAAGCCTGTGTCGAAATAACTCAGAAACGGTCGACTTAGCGATTCTTTCATTATACAATTATACAATTTTCATTCCCACAAATTTTTTGTGGTGCAAATAGTAAGCGAGCTACAGCTTTTTGAAAATCACGCACTTTTTATAGCCTTGAAAAGCAATTGTTAAAACGTAATGTCCTTTTCAATAGCTTTATTTATCGTGTTCTTCATCGAATTCTAAATTGAAAATACACATGTTCAGAAAGCAAAGAATGCCCTAAATCGTGATTTTTGTCCCATATCGATACCTTTAAAAATTTAGGAGCTATAACCAGTCAAAGTTGAAATCATCATAGAGCCTTACATTTTTTTTAACGCGCGTTACGGGCATTTTCTATACCGAATAAAAAAATTGTCCGTCTAGGAGCCTATAGAAAATTTAATGCCATAAACAACTATTTATATCCAATCTCACTAACTTGAAAAATTTTCAAGTTATAAGCATTAATGTTCATGTTTCTACTTTTTGACATAAAATTGAAACACTTGACTCGAAGTAAATATGAAATCCCGCCACTGATCAAAGATGCGCAGCGTAAATTTTTACATGAAAAGAGCATTTAGCTTGCGACGAAAATTTATGGGACAGGATTTCAAATTCAACACACGACACAAATTAGATTTCAGATTATAGACGCTCGACAACTGATATCATTAGGTCACTACACAGTTATTTATTTATACTTACTATATAATATGGACTTGAAATTTGGGGTAATGCCGCTACTGCATGTGAGTTGCTTATTGTACAAAAAATGCAATAAGTATTATTTGTAACGCTAAGTCACGTGACACTTGTAAACTAATGTTTTTTTCGTTAAATGATTGAGCTTTATTTTATTTATTTATTTATATTTTTGATTACATGAAATTGAAAACAATATGACGTGTTAGTTTATTTTGAATAAAATATAATGTTTCCTGCCCAACTTGGCATCGCCAGTGCTAGGGCAGGACCCAACATATTTTAACCGATGTCTTTTAATTTTACATTGCAGTTGAGGATGAGTTAGTGTCATGTGTATATGAATGTGTATGTTTACTGTGTCTGTGCGTTTGCATGTGCGCGGGTTGTGTGTGTGTGTGGAGTACATAAGTGTGTGAGTGTAGTATATAAGTATGTATGAGTGCATGTGTGTTAGTGTTGAACGATTATGTATTGTGATTTTGGTTTATAGCCAATGTGTAATTTGTTTTTTGAAACTATTGATGCTTGTGATTGTGTTTACGTCCACAGGCAAGCAATTATACATTTTCGGAGCCAGATAGCTAAAATGATTTTGGTCGAACGTTAGGTAAAAAATCCAACCAAATTTAAAATCATATGACCCTGCACCAATATTATACAAGAAAAAATTCAGATCTTCTGGTTCCATTGTTTCACACAAAAATCTACATCTTAATTACATACAATTTTTAATAGACTATCATTGGAACCAGATGCTCAAAATTTTTAAAAAAGAATTTACAAATATATAATTAAAGAGTGTTTCTATTCATATAAGAAATTTTTACCTGAGAACAACATTTCCTAATTTCTAATTCCTAATTCCTAAAAGACGTATATTATGTTTTGAAAGGTTTTTAACAATTTGCACAACTAAAAGTTAAAACCAATAAACTATATTATTTTATTGCTTTGTTTCGCTAATGGGATCTGTTATGTTTGAATTTGAAGTCCCCACACGGATATTTTAGGCAAAATGCGAGAATTGTTTGTTATAGGTCGTACTATGACGTAATCACGATAAACAGATGATAACCACATTATTTTTATTATTTTAGGTAAATTTGCGTACACGCCCTACTGGCTATAAACAGGTAATTAATATCCCACCAAAAACAAACATGTAAAAAAGTTCTCTTCAGGGCTGTGTTTTGGTATCTGAAAAAAATAACTGAAATGTATAAATTATGCCAAGTTCCTTGCCTACACGTTGTCAGCAGTGTTTTGAAAAGCACAGAAAAATATTGTGTGAATTGATAAATTTCCAGACCAAACTAGACAAGGTATCATTAAAGAGCTTAGCAGTATTGAGACACTTAAAAACTTGCCAAGTTTGGTCTGGAAATTTATTAATTCACACAATATTTTTCTGTGCTTATCAAAACACTGCTAATAACGTGTAAGCAAGGAACTTGGATAATTTCTACAATTCAGTTATTTTTTTTTGTAAATAACAAAACACACAGTCCTGACGAAAATTTGGTCTGTTTTTTAACATGTATGTTTTTGGTGTGATTTCATAACTTTTTGTTCAGTTATATATTAGTAAATAATCCCCCTATCCCATTCCACGACTATAGACCTATATACACCAACTGTACATATACAGTATACACAGGGTGTCCACGGCGACGTTGGCTAACATGGGTATCTTTGTTATTAGTGGAGATAGAAAGTCGGTTAAATGGGCAAAGTAGTGCAGAATTATGTGCTCATTAACGTCCCGTCGAAAAAACAATTGAATTTTGACACACTATGGATTTATTTAGAAAATAGTGAAAATTGACGTTTTTGAAAACTGTCCATAACTTTTTTATTTATGAAGATATCTTAAAATTTCTTTAACCATTTTTTGATAACTTTTTAAGATCTTTCCCGTGGCGTAGGTTAATTTTTTTTATATTCACTACATAATCAGATATTGACATGAACTTTGCTTTTTCTTATGGACGCCATTTTGGATTTGTAAATATTTGAATTCCGCTTATTTTTCTGATTAATTTGGTGTATCATATACCACATTTAAAAAATTTGCATTTAACGTCTAATATTAAAGACACATTAAAAACAGTCAAATTATAATTCAGATCTGCTAAACTGGGATTTATTATTAATTTTACACTTTAAAATTTCGCACTACTTAATTATAATTTGTCTGTCAGTTGTTTTTAATGTCTGTAATATGGGACGTTAAATAAAAAAATTTTAAATGTGGCATATGATACACCAAATTAATCAGAAAAATAAGCAGATTTCGAATATCTAAAAATTCAATATGGCGTCCATAAGAAAAACCAAAGTTCATGTCGATATCTCATTATGTAGTGGATATAAAAAAATTAAACCTACGCCCCTGAAAAGATCTTAAGAAGTTATCAAAAATTGGTTAAAGAAATTTTCAGGTATCTTCATAAATAAAAAAGTTATGGCCAGTTTTCAAAAATGGCAATTTTCACTATTTTCTAAATAAATCCATAGTGTGCCAAAATTCAATTGTTTTTTGGACGGGACGTTAATGAGCACATAATTCTGCACTACTTTGCCCATTTAACCGACTTTCTATCTCCATTAATAACAAAGATACCTATGTTAGTCAACGTCGCCGTGAATAGCCTGTATACACCGACTGCCTATACTCCGTAACCTTCCAAAGAAGTCGATATTTCGTGTCAGAACTCGTCATGTTGGATTTTTATTGATGTTTGATTTTTCTCTTAATTATCACCTTAAACACTATCCATATTCCAAATTTCAAAGCTCTAGCTCGATTGGAAGTACCCTAGATTTATGATGATCTATCAGTCAGTCAGTAAATCAGTGAATGCCCAAAATTGTGATTTTTGGACAATCGTATTTTGAAAACTATTCGACCTAGACGCATGAAATCTGGAATGCTGCTTCTTTTTGGCAACCTTAACCCCCTCTTAAAAAAATTCAATCCTGTAACGTAACTAAACTTGGAAATAGAGGGGGATCGAACAGGGCTCGAAATGATTCGTGTAAATATTGCACAGAGCGTATTTTGAAAACTATTCGACCTAGACGCATGAAATCTGGAATGCTGCTTCTTTTTGGCAACCTTAACCCGCCATAAAAATTCAATCCTGTAACGTAACTAGACTTGGAGATAGAGGGGGATCGAACAGGGCTCGAAATGATTCGTGTAAATATTGCACAGAGCGCGCGTGGTCGGTTTTGCTTGCGAAAACTTGGCCGGCACACTCTGTACGCTTAGATTACTCTTTGCTGTCTAATGATGATAAATTATATTATTTAAACTGTATATTTTGCTGATGCATTATTTGAATTGGTTTGTATTACATCTCAAGTCCAATTTAATTATAATATGTACAAGATTGAGTTATCAATTAAAAGCGACCAGTAATTTCATTACCTATATACACCGCCTTCCACCGTCTACTTGAATAGGTGTGTGCGATACTTGCCCGTCATAATACAGCTTATAAATATCAGAGGAAGTTGTAGAAATATCACAACCACCATATTTTGACTAGAAATATAAATAAATGATTCATCAATGTAATGACTAAACTTTTGCCTCATTTATAGAGTTGAAATATTATACAACAAATTATTCTTAAATTCTTATAGGTTAGCTCAAGTAATTTTTTGTTAATTTAGGATATGGATGTTAATTTTATGCATTTTTGATTTTTATCCGCCAAAAGCGTTAAATAAAGCCTATATACACTCGCTTTGTCTGTATGTTTATGAATATGTTACGCTTTTTTTGTATCAGTCGTACAGCCCAAACGGCTCAACCAATTTTGAAAAACATTATTTGTTCGAGTCCTTCCGAGGTCTATTTGATTCTGACGTCGTCCGATTTTTGAATAGTGTACTTTTTAAAGTCTGAAGAATTACTTCAATGATAATTAATGTTTTTATAATAATTTACAATAATTTATTAATGGCTAAATTTTATATTTTGTGACTGTTTCATGCTCAGTGGAGCTTTTCTGAAATAAAAATTCTATTCTATTTTATTTTTAAATAGATTAAAGGCAATTGGGAATGCTTCAATAAAAACCCGTAAATGAAACTAAATCATTGAGGCTATTATATTATAATAATATTAAATATTATATAATTATGTACGTTAAAAAAAACCGACCAAGTGCGAGTCAGATTCACGCATCGAGGGTTCCGTACAAAAAATAAGGAGTTAGGCAGGGGTAAAAAATTAACAGATTTATTTATTTAAGCTTGTTTTTAAAAAGTTTTTTTTCCTTATATTTTACTTTGTTCTTTTTAGTGTTTCAACATTTTTCCGTATCAAATTTAATTAAATTAATTTTTAAAGTGAAAAATTCTAAAATGTTTACATTAAAAAAGACAAGTACGTATCGTCAGTTGGATTTGAACCTGGCTCTTCGTGGTGTCATGCGAACGCCTAGCGCGTTACCGCTAATTCACGTGTACCACGACACAAAAATTGGTATATTTGATATACTTGGTACAGCTCTATGCCAAATTTTCCGTTTCCCGTGGGAATTTAAGGACTTAGGATTTTAGTTTAGGTTTTCCTGTAAACTATGAGTGAGGCCCTATATTCCCTGTTTTTTTCAAAATTTTAGGCTCAGTAGTTTCGGTGCTAGGAGAGGAATGCTCGATTTTCGTATATTTTCTTTAATATCTTTTAAACTATGCATTTTAAAATTATAAAAAATATATTTGTATTTCTCATAACAAGCCCTTTTATTTGATATGTCACTCGATGCGTTTGAATTTTTTTTTAATTTTCTAATTTCCCACCCAAAATCAGAGTTTCTTTATTTACGCTATACGTCCGTGATTGGGTTACCGAAGTCTACATATGTACCAAATTTCAACTTTTTTCGTCCAATAGATTCGGGTAAAATAAGCTGTGACAGACGGACGGACAGACAGACAGCTGACGCGAAAGTGATCCTATAAGGGTTCCGTTTTTTCATTCTGAGACAGGGAACCCCGAGGGGAACCCTAAAAATGCCATGCTATTAAAACTTTTAAAAATGTATCAGCTAAATTTAGTTGAAAATTAAATGTGATGAAAAGAAAATTTTTTTTTATCTTTTCTAAATTTTGTTATAGGTAAATTGGATTAGTTCATGGCCAATTACACATATGGTGTAGAAGCCAACAAATTCACATGTTAAAAAAAAATATATATATAGAATAAAATTTGAATATTTTACTAGTTGCAAAAAGTTTGCAATTAATAAAATATAAAAATGTTATTTCGCTACTCAACGAGGTTTATGTGCACTGAATAGCCAAATAAAAATAATTACACTGGATAGATATTGTAGAATGTAGATTATAGACGCCTGACAACTAAGGTCTTTAACTTCTATAAATATAGTAACAGAACAACGTAGTTGGTTACGATATAGGTACCCCAATTAGGTCGCAAATAAAAACACATATCTAGTTTTGGAAACTTGAGTTTTAATTCGCTAGATCGATTTTGCTCAAAATCCAAACTAATCTTAAATCTAGAATACTTAAATGTCGACAAATAACTACTACTACAATAAAAACCGCACAACCGTATGTCTTATATCGAAGGTGAAAAATTTTATCACATGCCGACTCATACACACCGAGATAAATCTATCAGAAAACGGGTTCAAACGATTCCCAGAGTATCAAAACGTGATCTTTTAAAATGCGAAAGTAAAAATCAATCTGATTTTTACCACCTGGAGGAGTGAAAAGTAATAAATGTATGCTATCTGACATGATTCAATTTCCGTCAAACATTCCGTGGAAAGAAACTATTGTTTCAAAAATAAGCTTTGTTTAGGTATGACAATAAAACCGTTATTACAAAAAGGAGGATTTTCTACGAAAGAAACTACGGATTTTCTGTCATATGTTAAGAAACAAAGACTAGGTAACATGTGCGTGTGTTTGTACAATTGCTAGATGTGGGATTTCGTAGATTGTAGAAGAGCTACAGTGAGCTAGTCTGACCGTCTGTACTTGAAAGGAAAACATAAACACAAATCACCAGAAACAATATTGAAAGAAACGGACGACGGAACGGTGTTTCTCGGTTCAAGTTTTATAGCTGTTTTGAAACGGTCGTTTAATTGGGTTTTTAAATGAATTTTTTTTTTACTTAAATGGAAGGACCACATACAAGTTTTATAGCAAAACTGTTTTTTTTAATTTTTTTGCTTACTAATTAAAAAGTTATATTTAAATAAAAATTAATTTTTAAACTCAGTTCCGATAACGCGCCGAAAGAATCCGAACGCGTGTGACGTCATTATGTTATCTATGGTCTTTGTATCCATGGTTACCAACTTAAAAATTTATTATTTTTGATAGTATGTGTAATACATATACACAAATACCAACAAATGCAGACACATTTTAACATAACGACGTCACAAACATTCCTGGCGCGTTTTGAAGTCACGTGATATTTTTTAAATTTTTATACATTTTAATTAATTTTTAGTAATTTATCTATAGCTTTAAAAAAATGTTTCTTTTCGATTTTCAATATTATTTATGTTAAATTATTAGAAAAAATTAAAAAGTTAATAATTTTTTTTAAACTTAAATACCTAATTGGAAAATATTCTAGAATTATTCATTTCAGTACATATACGTTACGTGTAGGTATGACATATTTTTACTTCCCACCTACTATGGTAGGGAAGTAATGGATTTAGTCCGAAAAAAATATTTCGAGATTTTAACAAATTTTCATGTTTTGATTCCCTAGAAATCGTTTAAGACCATTATCTGACTGATGTCTGTATGTGTGTATGTGTTTGTGTGGTCAAATTTTTCGCCTTACAACGTACGGCCATGCCATTTGTTCTGTTGTATTTATCAGCCTTTAATTTAGATCTGATTAGATTTTGAGCCAAATCGGTTCAGTGGTATCCTGAGATATTAAAAAAACGTTCTCAATGTCACGTATTAACATAGGTAAAAAAAAAATATAAATAAATTCTAGATGTTATAATATGAAAAAATTTCAATATTTTTTTCTCTAAAATTATAGTTTTCGAGAAAAAAAATATTTTACAAACATATTTACTAAACAAAAATTGTACGTAAATCAAGGTTTAACCATAATTTTTGCTATAAGCTAGCCATCAGTAGATCAGTACCTAAACAAATAAGATGGCCATGCTTTTTTCAAAGAATAAAAAAAGTGTTTATTTCTTCCAAATATATTATGCTGTGTATCTTCCCTAGTTCCCTGTATACTTGTCGCGCACGGCCAGAATGAGATAGACAATACACAAATTTGAACGTTGAGGTACTTTTTTCGGAAAATTTTAGTTAATTATTGTTTACTAGGTGGGAAGTATATAGGACTGGTCATCAGTCGAATTTTTAGAATTACAACTGACATGTACAATAGTAACAAAATTAAAATTAAATTCTGGGTCACGACTTCTTCAAAGTAGAGAAAAAGATTCTGAGGGTTGCAACAAATACAGACAAGCATGATAACTTAAATATTTATTAGTTATGTTTTTGTATAATCTTATACCTTATTGTATTGGGAACAAATAAATATTTCTATTCTATTCAACTGAAAGAAAGAAAACAACATTTTAACTTCGTCAACGTTTTTCTATTATCTATAAATACCGAGATAAATTCAAATGTTGATCCTATGACTGAAATTACCGTAAATATAAAAAAAAGAATACAAAAACTGATTTTAACTAAAAATTTTAACTAAAAATATGTGCAGTTTTTTTATAACAAAAAATACCTGTTAACCTGTCTTGCAAAGGCTGGTCTCTAATAAGGACACACAGTGGGAAGTTAGCAGTGTGGTTTTACCCACACATCAAGCCTCTTTTTATGTATATTTTTATTGTAAGCTGTGACTTTCAGTAACGCGCATTTTTGAAACACACTATAAAATGTAACAAATAGTATTTCAATAAAAATTATCATTATAATAGAGAGCAAGAAATATTTGAATGAAGTTGTGGCCATGTTGATGTTTAATTCATAAAATTTCATTCAGGTATTCAAGTGAATCGCTGAAATGATCGCGATGTTTTAAATTTCATGAGTTCTGTACATTCGATGAATAACCTTTGAAAATACAGATTATTATACATCTACACCGAAGCAAAATTAAAAATACAACAGAATAATGTTTATTATTTTTGTATTTATAATTTAATAAAAAAATGTGTAATAAACATTTGTTTATTTAATACTTTGTGCGCATAAAATCGATAAAAACTAAATACGAACATGTTTGATGATTTTTATTGATTTTCAGGAAAATCATAAGGCGTAATAAAAAAATATAAGTGACGAAATCTATTGATTTTTAAAATTCCTATAACCATAAATTGTGTGCTCAATTTTAGAATTTAGTTAATGATAAAAAAATATTGCACTATTAGTATCAAAAGTGATTTGTCCCCGTGATTTGTCTATTTCCATTGTGCCGTGTTTCTCCAAATTTCGTAGGATTATAACTTTTCATTAGTGACGAACGAGTTTCAAAATTGAAGGTTGTATCCAAAACGGTTCTCCCAATATGACGATGAACATGTGGAACTTTGACACCCTGATAGACGGCGATAGCAACCGCTTTGACATGGCAGACGGTCGTGTTTGTGTCTGTGATCTGCAGAGGTTAAACTTTCATATGCAATTTAAATTTTTTATCAGCAATAATGACGTAAATGATCCTGAAATTATGTCACTTTCAAAAGTCGATAGGGGCGGAACGCAACCACTTAGAGTCAACTGACCAGAGTTATATTATGTGCTTGGTATCCCCTATCCGTTCTTCCCTAAGCGGTGAAGCGAATTCTGCACAATAACCAACTTGTACGCATGGAAATGAAGTTCATCGTGCAGAATTCGCCTCACGGAACGATCGGAAATTCTAAGAGCAGACGCATGTTTGCGCGCCAAACGCCGCGGGGATCGCAAAACTCCAACCATTACTACTTCGATGTTCTCAGGTGTTCTGATAGAACGTGCGTCTCCTGTTCTTCTTTTCTGCACAGAACTAGTTTCCCTGAGCGTTGTGACCCACAAAAGAATTGATTTCCGGTCCGGAACAGGATCCAGTGGCGCAATATTGAAGCGATTTCGGAAGGTGCGCTGGGTTGAAACTAGTAAATAGACCTCTAAAGTAAACGCACGCTGCTCGTTACTCCAACGAATGATGACGATTGACGACTGATACACAAGTTAACCTCCTCTCCCGAACGAGACCACGCACAGCCGCCTGGGACTCCCATCAGCTTCAGAGCGCTCATTTCAAATAAGGAAATTATCTTGCCGCACCTGTTATTATAGTATAGAGTAGACTATAGATGATATATCAATCATCTTCACTGTAATTTGTCGTGATATTTTTTTTTTTTTTTTTTTTTTTTTTTTTTTTTTTTTTTAATTTGTAAATCTGGCAGGCTAACAGACAAATAATGTCCAGTAACAAGCCTGCACACAGTATTACAACAAATTCAAATTTGCAGCACAGTAGCTACATTACAAAACATATGACAAAAAAAAAAAAAAAAATACAAAAGTTCTAAACGATTTATTATTAAATCAATACAGTTATTAGATTAAATTGTGATAACAGGTGTAATTTTAATTTAAATGATATTTTCGTTATTGACTCAATTTACAATTATATAGAATCTGATGATAACATTAGAAAATTACGTGCGACTGTAGAATAGAATCTGGAAACTGCAGATTGCTTAGAATTGCAACATCATTTTACCCCTATACCTTCCCGAATAAAGGGAAGTTTTCTAGAAATAGAAATTTTATCTCTAATCTGGCAACACTGATTCTGATGCTGTGCATTTCGAATTTGTAAAGGAAGTATAGTAGTTACACATAAATCGACTGGGCTGCTTTCCATATAATAGTGTTTATGTATAAACAGGAAAGCGATAAAATAACAGAACATTACCTACAGCTACAACATCATAAAATAAGATGCAGTCATCGTATTTTGCTTCGTAGTTCATTTTCTTATTCACGCATTTTACTTCCAAACTGAACAAGAAAGATATTTGCAAAAGTGGAAAATCAACAGGATTATAAATAAAGAGCTCCATATTCAGCATTGCCAGATAATTATTTGACTAAATCGGGAATTTCAGCATATAAAATGAAAAAAAATCGGGATTTAGTAGCAAAAAGCGGGCCAATTAAATACTTAAATTATATAGAGCAGATTTTTACCAATTTTACCAGATTTTGCAACAAAATTCAAAACTTATCGCATTCTCTGGAATCTCAACAAGGAAAACAAAAATGAATAACATACCCCGCCGATAGTAAAATAAACTTGAAGCAAATGATAAGAAAATACTCAGATAAACAATATAGTAGGTATATAGTAGATATAGGTTTTTGGGTGGAACTAATTCTCACAAAGACGGGGTTTGAATTTTTTAGTTCGTTGCTGGTATCTTTTAGATATACTAAAAGTCTAGAAAAATCTAAGTAAGTATGCAAAATGCGTTTTTTTTTTGGCAGCCATCTTGAAGTATGCAAAATGCGTTTTTTTTTTTTTTTTTTTGCAGCCATCTTGAAAAAACATCAAACATTAAAAAAAAAATCATGTGTTGTATCAAAAAATGTTTTAAACAAAAAATGTTTGCCGTAAAATTGTCCACATTTTTCATTCCAAACATTTCTTGATAAAAGTAGCCGCTAAGCTAGAAATTAAAATTCTTATTGTTGAGAATATTCACTGTTAAAGTTACGTAACACTTCTTGAAATTTTGGATATGGATGCGAAGTACTCTAGTAAATGAGTATTTAAAAAATATTAAATTATATAGACCTATTCATGGGCTATCGAACTGCATCGAAAAATTTGGAAAATCTGGTTGAGGTCACCCTAGAGACACACTTTTTCCAAGGTAGTATTTTTGAGGTGGAATTGGAACACTTGACGCAAAGTGCTGTAGTAAAAAGGGTTCAAGAAATATAAAAATTCTATATTATGGACGTTATAGGCCTCTTCATGGGCTATCTAACTGTGTCGAAAAATTAGGAAAATCTGTAAGCAATTTTTTCACGATCTTACTTTTATGCCTCAAAAATCCTATCTTGAAATAATTGCTTCTGTAGGGTGATCCCTCGCAGATTTTTCAAATATTTCGAGACAGTTAGATAGCCCATAAATAGGTCTATAACCTCGTTGTTGGATTTTTATTATATTTCTTGAACACACTTTTAACTAGAGAGCACTTTTCGTCAAGTATTTTAATTCCACCTTAAAAATAATACCTTGGAAAAAGTGTGTTTGTAAGGTGCCTCAACCAGATTTTCCGAATTTTTTGATGCAGTTCGATAGCCCATGAATAGGTCTATATAACCCTTGTATGCGAATTTAATATTTTATACTCATTTATTTAATACTCATTTACTAGAGTACTTCGCATTCATATCCAAAATTTCAAAAAGTATTACGTAACTTTAACAGTGAATATTCTCAACAATAAGAATTTTAATTTCTGGCTTGGCGGCTACTTTTGTCAAAAAATGTTTGGAACGAAAAATGAGGACAATTTTACGGCAAACATTTTTTGTTTAAAACATTTTTTGATATCACACATGATTTTTTTTTAATGTTTGATGTTTTTTCAAGATGACAGCCATTAAAACGTATTTTGCACACTTAAATTTTTCTAGACTTTTAGTATATCAAAAAGATACTAACAACGAACTAAAAAATTCAAACCCCGTCTTTGTGGGAGTTAGTTCCACCTCAGGGTGTTTTTTTTACTTATTTCTACTGCACTAATAAGAGATGTGATTTTAAAACTCATGTCTAGTAGAGTCTAGACGTATATTTTAATTTAAAAACTCTAAAATCAGAGATGAACTTAGACGTGGACTTATATTATTTATTTGACTATAATGTTACTGATTGTGAGTAGGGTACACACGAGAGAGAAATTATTGTAGATATAACAGATGCTCGGCTACTGAGATCATTAGCATCTATACGATACACACGATAATTACAAAATGTATATTAATTGTACTGTGTGAATCGTACTAACGATCAGTATTCAATAGCATTAGTGAAATAAAATAAGTTCACATCTAAATCCGTCTCTGCTTTTAACGTTTTTCGACTGAAATATCCGATATCTATAATACTCATGTCTGAAGGTTTAGTTAGTTTCTTTTGCGTTGCAGACATCATTTTGAATCAATGCTTTATATTGATTTTAATGAAGCATTTCTTAATTGCATCTTATGCAATTGAAACGTAAAGTTGAACTGATGCATGTTACATCTGCTGCATGTTATTATTTTTAAATCAAAATATTATGATTGGAATGGCCTACTTAGTTTAACATAAAAATATGCACTTCACCATAGTTTTATTATCAGTCTGAGAGGTTACAAAGATGATAATAGAGAGAGAAAGGGAGACAGAAAGAGAGAAAGAGAGAGAGGGTCATTCAATATTTTAGCTTTTCCAATAGTGGAGTTCAAATTAGACTCAAAAAATCAAAAACATTGGAACCCAGCTATAGTAGATGGGTTTTCGTGTTTTTATGCATTGAGTTTCTAATAGTAAGTGTAAAAATGTTTGCACTTTAAAAATTGCTGCTTTTCGAAAATCTATTTTTTTTAAACAGAGCAAATTTTAAAATAGATGACAAAACCAAAAGTACACAATGATGCACATCTCTCTAAGTTTTCCACTGTATGATAAAAATAATATTAAAAAAAACATTAATATATTAAAAAAAATTAAAAAAGATTGAAAAAAATTAAAAAAATATATATATACAGTAATGTTTGGATAATCCGAACCCCCTATAATCCGAACACCCCAATATTGTAAAGTGGTATATCCATAAATCGAATTCCTGTGTTCTGTAATTCGAACTCCTATACTTATTTATCATTGCATAATGCGTGGCCGTTTAAGAGTACCTAAACATAAATAAAACAGTTACGTAAAATGCCCGAGTAATCCGAGTACTTGTAACGAGTAGTAACTAACGAGCATTGTACCTAAAAGTAATGAATAGTTACAGATACCGAGAAGTAACGAAAACTTGCCTCTCTAGACTCTATTGCAAACGAAAGCATGTTATATTACACTCCGACAAAAGGCTATCTATAATCCGAACGATTTTTGTTTAATATGTGACTAATGACTATAAGTAAAAGCTTGGGGCGCTCAGGTTGCATTTATGTTAATAATATCTTAAACATTTAAAACCTGAGCTGCCCAAGCTTTTACTTATAGTCACATATTAAACAAAAATTTACGTTGCACCAAAACTTTATTAAACAAAAATTTATGTCAGGCAAAAATTATATGTTGCACCAAAATTTTATTAAACAAAAACTTATGTTGTAGTTTCGGTAAACAAAAACTTATCGTTACACCACACTATTCTATACACCTCTATCGAGTGGAGCCGAAGGCTCCATTATATGGAAGCGAAGTTTCCACAGAGGGCCGAAGGTCTGATAAGGCCAACCGCAGGTCCCCCAAGTTTTGGCGAACGGTGTACAATAAATAAAATAAAATGGTTTATAAAAATTAAACTAGTGAACGCATTTCAGTAAATTTTAATAGGATTCCTGCCTGATATTAAACAAAGTGAATTAAATATAAACCAAAATAATTCGTCAAAAATTAGAATCTGCAGAGCTCGGACTACGTACGTACATACGTGTACCTACGTACAGACCAACCGACAACTGCTGTTCTCGATTTTCAGTTATAATTTTAGGAGTAATTATGAATTCGAATCAATCTAAAAATGGTTCCATTTTATAGAACAGAATCTTTCCTTTTCAAAAAGCTACAATTTGAATGGATTTCGTGGGAAATTAACCTAGGTATAACTTCTTGTATGAACGAAGCTCATCTCCGACGCGCAAAGCGATAATAGAGCACATCCGCTAGTAATGTAGCGGTATATGTAATAATTTCTATAATTTTAGTGCACTAGGGATTTTCATGTCGCTGATTATGAATTTGAAAATAAAAATTCGGCCGAAAAATTGAAGCATATTCTGTTCCACCGTTAAAATCACCAAACACTTTTTGAAATTTTGGATATAAATCCTTTACGCGAAATGCTCTAGTATGAAGAGTGTTTAAGAAATATTAAATTCCCACATTGGGATTACAGACCTATAAATGGGCTATTTAACTGCGTCAACAGAAGCAATTTTATCAAAATAGTACTTTTTGACTAAAAATGGAAACTTCCCGTCAAGTGTTTCCATCAATTAAAAGAAATTCTACGACTTCGTTGATACTAGAGATAGAATATCAAAATTGATCACAATTCTTCGATGAGCACAACTATAGTTATCATCTTTGTTGTATTATTTATAAGTTTATAACAGTGTGGAGGGAAAGCCTGCGACCTAAAACTAATTTAAATTCCGATCACGCACCTGGTGTATGTTGACCTCTTACTCTGACGTAATAGCCACATACTCTGAAAATTAGTTCCTTAGAAGAAAATCGTTATTACGTAAATTAGTGTTGTATCTTCTTTATACTTTTATAATAAGTAAACATGATATTTTCTTTGAACGTAAAACAATTTGATCCTATAATTATGTTTAAATGTAAACAATACTCATTATCGATTTTGTTCGTGTAGATAAAATTTGTATTAAATTCGTGTTACACATAATAAATTGTGTTCAGGGTTGTCAGATAAGTTCGTTTGAAATACCGGACACCGTAACCGTAACGAAAAATGGTGAAGGAGGGGTATCTTTATTAAACTACACATTGAAACATTATCATTATTCAAATATTCTTAGTTTCCGGGCTTGTAGGCCGTGGTCCAATGTTATTTCTACCTTACGTTTTATCTACAATTGCGTTAGACATTTTCAAAGACGCTGTGGCAGCGGTCGAAATGTCCTCATTGGCAGCTCACAAGTAAGTGTGTCATCGACTGGTGTCCTCCTTTCTTTTATGCTAAGTGCTAGTGTGTTCTCTGTTCGGTCGTAGTCCGTCCTTGTGTAATTGGTCAGTTGTGTTGTGTGTAGTCGTCAAAAATGACAATTCGACCGTTGCCACATCGCCTATGAAAATGTATACCGCAGTTGTAGACGAAACGTCAGGTAGAAGTACCATCTAGTCGGGGAATTTGAGTTGCAAATGAAAAAGTCATAGTAAGCCGGCTGATTTTGATATCGATAGTTGATCTCGTACAACTCATCAATAAACCTACCGTCAGGTGCTCAAGTAGCGGTGGGTTTGGGTGTGAGAGACTGCGAAAGTGGTAAAAAAATAATTTTTAAGTAATAGTACGCCGGTTGAAACTTGTTGACATCATTATGAGTTGAAAAATAATCGTCAGCTGCATCGTGGAAGGGGGATTGTGCGTCAGCTGGTTGCTTGAACTTGTAAAAAAACACGTAAAATATTGCGCATTTCACTTTTTTGCACTGACAGCAGCTGAGACAATTACGTTACCTAGGATTATGATAGCGATATAATCATAATCCTAGGTAACGAAATTGTCTCAGTTGCTGTCAGTGCAAAAAAGTGAAATGCGCAATATTTTAGGTGTTTTTTTACAAGTTCATGCGACCAGCTGACGCACAATCCCCCTTGCACGATGCAGCTGACGATTATTTTTCAACTCACAATGATGTCAACTATTTATAAAAACAAGTTTCAGCCGGCGTACTATTACTTAAAAAAAATGTTTTTTTACCACTTTCGCAGCCTCTCACACACACACCACCCACCGCGGGTGCGCCAGCTGACGCTTTACTTATGAGTCATAACAGATTTATCGAAAAAGATAACAATCGAACGTCGTAAAAACACTACCTAAAATGCAACGCAAACTCCCAGGCTAATCGGACCACGCCTATACAAGCCTGGAAACTATCGAGAATTGGAACAACGTCGGCCGTGAAAACTTACACACTTGGATTATCATTATTATTTATTTCCAATGACCATAATGTAATTTCTTTATCTTGTGTCGAGTTTTGTCGGATTCTGCGAGAAGGAATAGGTAAATATTAAATACCGGACACTTCGTAGACCTGGTCTCTTTATTTTTCACTTGTTGACAACCCTAATTGTGTTTAATAGTGTTTCAAATTTGTTTGGTTGTTTTTTCGACTTCTATAAATTTACGTATTAATTAATATTCTTCAAAAATTTCTGTTAGATTTGTTGTAAATTTGTGTTATCAAAATATGTCTGATAATATTATCTATAGTCCTTCCTTAATTAATAGTGTATAGTAATAAATCATTTTGGTTTGAAGTTTTTGACAGATTCCAGAGGTGCCATAGAGTAGGTACCAATAAACTATTTTTGAATATTGATAAAACTGAACACTTCACTTTTTCACGTCAGTCAACAAATAAAAACTCCGTCAAGTTTCTGGGAATCCATTAGTGGGGCCGTTAAGCGTTTCAACCTTGCATTTTGTGATAGAGAAATGCCACTTGGTACGAATGTTGGTCGGACCCATATCTTCATTTTAAGAGGTGAAGGCATTTTGGGCCCCGCGACCGGGCCCCTAGACAGGGTGGTTGCGTAACTTTCAGGGGCAAAACGCCTGTAACTCAGCAACCGCTCCTCGCACAGCCCTGGGGGTAGTCTCATTGGATTCAGCGTACTCAACTTCATACGAGACGGCCCTCAGACTAACTCCTAAATCTCCACAAGGCCGCGTATAGGGGTGAAATACAAGTAGTCCATTAAAATTTTAAATTTTTTTAGGGTACGTTTGCATTTTGGGTAGGACAAGGTTTTCTTTTTCGTTGCGTGGGGGGGAGCGATGTAAGTTTAAAAATGAGTTTTCGGGGTCGGCGGCCAACCCATTTGGCCGCCACCTTGAAAAGGGGGTGAAGTGGGGCCATTAAGTGTTTAAACCATGCACGACGTGATAGAGAGATGCCACTCGGTACGAATGTTGGTCAGACCCATATCTTCACTTTAAGATGTGGAGCCATTTTGGGCCCCGCGACCGGGCCCCTAGACAGGTGATGGTAGGGGCCGTAAAGCGCCTAATCTTGCACGACGTGATAGAGAGATGCCACTCGCTACGAATGTTGGTCAGACCCATATCTTCACTTTAAGATGTGGAGCCATTTTGGGCCCCGCGACCGGGCCCCTAGACAGGTGACGGTTGGGGCTGTAAAGCGCCTAATCTTGCACGACGTGATAGAGAGATGCCACTCGGTATGAATGTTGGTCGGACCCATATCTTCATTTTAAGAGGTGAAGGCATTTTAGGCTCCGTGACCGGGCCCCTAGACAGGGTGGTTGCGCAACTTTCAGGGACAAAACGCCTGTAACTCAGCAACCGTTCCTCGCACAGCCCTGGGGGTAGTCTCATTGGATTCAGCGCACTCAACTTCATACGAGACGGCCCTCAGACTAACTCCTAAATCTCCACCAGCCCGCGTATAGGGGTGAAATACAAGTAGTCCATTGAAATGTTAAATTCTTTTAGGCTACGTATGCATTAAATTACGAGCCCTAGCCTGCTACGCGTGGTAGCAGGCTATGAAAATAGAGCGTAAGAGAGTGTGCTGAATACAATGAGACCACCCCCAGGGCTGTGCGAGAAACGGTTGCTGAGTTACAGGCATTTTGTCCCTGAAAGTTGCGCAACCACCCTGTCTAGGGGCCCGGTCGCGGGGCCCAAAATGCCTTCACCTCTTAAAATGAAGATATGGGTCCGATCAACATTCGTACCGAGTTACATCTCTCTATCACGTCGTGCAAGATTAGGCGCTTTACGACCCCAACCGTCACCTGTCTAGAGGCCCGGTCGCGGGGCCCAAAATGGCTCCACATCTTAAAGTGAAGATATGGGTCTGACCAACATTCGTAGCGAGTGGCATCTCTCTATCACGTCGTGCAAGATTAGGCGCTTTACGGCCCCTACCATCACCTGTCTAAGGGCCCGGTCGCGGGGCCCAAAATGGCTCCACATCTTAAAGTGAAGATATGGGTCTGACCAACATTCGTAGCGAGTGGCATCTCTCTATCACGTCGTGCAAGATTAGGCGCTTTACGGCCCCTACCATCACCTGTCTAAAGGCCCGGTCGCGGGGCCCAAAATGGCTCCACATCTTAAAGTGAAGATATGGGTCTGACCAACATTCGTAGCGAGTGGCATCACTCTACCACGTTGTGTAAGATAGGCGCTTTACGGCCCCTACCATCACCTGTCTAGGGGCCCGGTCGCGAGTCCCAAAATGGCTCCACATCTTAAAGTGAAGATATGGGTCTGACCAACATTCGTACCGAGTGGCATCTCTCTATCACGTCGTGCATGGTTTAAACACTTAACGGCCCCACTTCACCCCCTTTTCAAGGTGGCGGCCAAATGGGGTGGCCGCCGACCCCGAAAACTCATTTTTAAACTTACACCGCTCCCCCCCACGCAACGAAAAAGAAAACCTTGTTCTACCCAAAATGCAAACGTAGCCTAAGAAAATTTAAAATTTTAATGGACTACTTGTATTTCACCCCTATACGCGGGCTGGTGGAGATTTAGGAGTTAGTCTGAGGGCCGTCTCGTATGAAGTTGAGTGCGCTGAATCCAATGAGACTACCCCCAGGGCTGTGCGAGGAGCGGTTGCTGAGTTACAGGCGTTTTGCCCCTGAAAGTTACGCAACCGCCCTGTCTAGGGGCCCGGTCGCGGGGCCCAAAATGCCTTCACCTCTTAAAATGAAGATATGGGTGCGACCAACATTCGTACCAAGTGGCATCTCTCTATCACAAAATGCAAGGTTGAAGTTGGATTCGTCGCTTGGCGGCCCCACTACATTTAGATGCTACTATCAGCTGGAATTGTCATATTCAAACTATCAGTAAAAAATTAAGCGGAATTGTCTACGCTATACGGAGAATCGTGGGGGTTGCTTCCACGGAGGTAGCACTCTCTGTCTACTACGGCATGTTTTATTCTTGCATGCAATATGGCATTTTACTTTGGGGTAACTCATCTAATTCCATAATTATTTTTCGTTTACAGAAAATGGCCATTAGAATTATTGCAAATGCAAAATTTCGGGACCCATGCCGTCCTTTATTCATAAAATTTAAAATATTAACTCTGCCATGTGTCTATATATACAACTGTGTAATATATATATACATTCGCACAAAAAAAAATTTTGAAAGTCATGCTGACTGTCATCATTATTATACCAGAGACAGA
Organism: Mongoloraphidia duomilia; assembly: GCA_039654895.1. NCBI lineage: Eukaryota > Metazoa > Arthropoda > Insecta > Raphidioptera > Raphidiidae > Mongoloraphidia > Mongoloraphidia duomilia. The sequence goes on along the minus strand of CM077518.1, from coordinate 35,267,796 downwards.
AATAAATTTCGTCTTCCGGACCACCGATTGGCGAGATCACGCACCGCCCCGGACTATTATTCCTTAAAATTATATAACAAATTACCATTTTTAATAAAAGAATATAATTTACAAGAATTTAGAAATTGTGTTAAAAAATTGCTTACTGATAATTGCTTCTATTCTGTGGAAGAGTTTTTAATTCATACATTTTAATTGTATATATTTAGACTTGCAACTATTGTACTAACTGTACCAAATGTTGTTAAATATATATCTATCTATCTATCTATACTCTATGGTAAAAACTTCAAACCAAAATGATTTGAACTCTACACTATTTCAGAATGAACTATAGTGTACAATAATTAATTTGTGTAGAAATGTTACTTGCATGTTGAATTAATAAAGGATTAAAATATCTATATATCACAAACACATTCTAAGTTTAACATTCATGTAACGTTTCTACTGAAACTCATCATAAAAAGAGTACCTTACATGACAGTTTGGCAATCTCCCAGTGTCAGCACAAAACTATTCCTCCTACCTTATAACCAGTATCCTTCCGGCGTTATTTAATAAATTGAGCTGGCATATTTTTTTAAAAAGAAAATATAAATTGCATGGGGATTTATTACGTAATATGCTTTATTCTCAGAATCACTACAATAATGTTTCGATTTTTTTCCACTAGATAGATATACCGTGTGAGTATTTACTGAAAGGCAGTCATAATAATAAGTGCTTTAGGTATACATGACGTCTTCTCAAGGCAACACTGTCAACCTATACTTTAAAAGTTCAAAAATAATATCTTTAACTTCTTTGTTAATTTTTACTGGAGTAGTATATTATGCAATTTAGAATCTGGCGTTGATATTCATAATAGTTTATTACCAAAATTTTTGGAATTTATTATATTCAAGAACATCAGGCAACCAACTCATTTTTCTTTCTACTGATTTGTGAGTAAACTGTCCGAAATGGAGAAAATAGTAAAAACTAAACGAAATTTTGCCAAGCTACAATGCAATACGCATTTAGTGTTTTTGGATGTCATCTTGAAAAATGGCGTCGTGCTTGGAATGTACGCGTGCTACCTCACATTCCTTAAAAGCTTTAAACATGATTTAAATTTTTAAAGTTTTTAATGAATATGACGTGGTAAGCGATATTTTATCAAGGTTTTCAGTATTTTCAAAAATATCGAACGAACCACACACACTAAAATTACATCGTTATATTTAACTTTTGCAATTGAATAGATAATAATATACAGGGTGGTGACCGTGACTGCTGCACATAGGGATTTAACCCGTAAAATCAAACTTTCGCGATTTCCTGCTTCCCTAATTATTTTAGGAAAAATATCTTCAAATAAAAGTTTTAGAACATAAAATTCTGCATCTAAATCATTAAACAAAATTAATTTTGCATGCTTTGTAACGGCAGAAATTTGATATGAAAATGTCAAAATTACCTCAAAAACAGATGGCGGTAAGCATGATGGAACTTGAACAAAATGACGACGTTTTAGCTGTCAGAATAATTTCTAATCATTATGTTTTATGTTTTTTAGGTAATGTTGACATTTTCATATCAAATTTCTGCTGTTACAAAGCATGCAAAATTAATTTTGTTTAATGATTTAGATCCAGAATTTTGTGTTCTAAAACTATTATTTGAAGATATTTTTCCTAAAATAATTAGGGAAGCAGGAAATCGCGAAAGTTTGATTTTACGGGTTAAATCCCTATGTGCATCAGTCACGGTCACCACCCTGTATATTTAACATGTGTATCATCGTGGACATAATAACACACTATAAATGTATGTCGTAGAATAAATTTTGTCTATAAAAAATAAAACAAAAATTAATATTTATGACTGTTTCCTATTAGAAAACGTTGCCAGACACACAAGGGCGCTTATTAAATTTCAATATTAGATAGTATTTAATATTCAATATTTAAATATTTACGTCATTAAAGTCAAAGCGCATTCGTTGCAAGTATTATATACTCTATATAACCAGATCGCCTATATGTTCCCTGTACAGTGTACACTGTACACTGATCTCGAACGACCGAAATGAGATACATAATGTATTAAAAACATATATATGCTGTAGTTACTAGTTAGTGGGCGGCGATGTTTAACGCAAATGACGTCAACCTCTTGAAAGGAAAAATAATTATTTAACCAACTTCAAAAATGTATTGTGAATCCGTTTAAGTGGTAGACAAAAAATCCAACGGCATTATTTAAGTTAAACATGGCTCATTTCAGTGATAAAAAAAGTTGTTTATAGATTTTTTTGTCAAAATTTATTAATGCTTTTACTATTCCAAAACTAGTTCATACAATCATACCCACACGCTGTATAATATATACCTATTACCTACATGCGGTAAACATGGCTTAGGGTACGTATATTTGTTGATTATTCTCGGTAGATTGTGACGTCTGTGTGTAACAGAACCGTAAATAACTCCGCCCGCTTTAGAATTTATTGCTCAACTTGCCAAGTTCCCAAGCTCTCACCCATACAAGGTGTAAAATCGTTTTTGACATATAGTCGATGATATTGCGAAACCGTTGAATGTCACTTTGCAATACCGCGTAACTGCGTGAACTAGCAAAATTGAGATTTCGTACAGACGTGATATTTTATAGTGTCCTTGTATTTAGTCATTTAATAATGCAACTATAGTCTAAAGTTCTTCCTCACATGACATACAATAAGGTAAAAATTTCATTCAAATCGAACGAATAGGTCCTGAAATAAACGTGATCACACGTGCTTTAAATTTTTCGCCGATTGCTCATTCCCCTTTTATCTTAGCGTAATTTCTAAATAGCTTACGCTACTCGAAAGGAAGTGGGCTTATAAACACTAAAAAAATCAAATTGATCCAGTAGTAGTTCGTGAGATAATTACGCGTTTGGATCGTTTTTTCTAAATACCGTCAAACATATTAATATAATATGTTACTTTTATTTTAAAGAAGGGTATTTTCCCCGGGATTTACATTTCTAGCTTATTAAGCAATTTTACAGACACGAACACCTTTGAAGAAAGTTTCCACCACTTAAGGAGACGATATACTTTTAATTTAAAATTCGATAAAGAACATAATAAAATGTAGCGATTGAAAAAGATTATATTTAACCGTGGGTTAAAAATACGTGATTTTGTTCGTATCAATTTTTAGATTAATAATGACCCCCTATAGTCCTTAGGTTCTAATCCGAATGAACATGCCGCGATATGGCTGAAAATTTAAGGCAGTCATTAAGTACCCGAAATTATGTATTTAGAAAAAAACTGTCCCATCTACTATTCTACATTCTGTACATAACAAACATATCACTACCTGCAGATGCCGTTGTCTGCGACGCTTAAATCTCTTCACGTTTCTGCTGTGTTATAAAAAGTAAAAACGCGTATTTACAACTGATAGAAACTTGGCAATTGGGTTTTTAAATGATTTTTTTTTTTACTTAAATGGAAGGACCACATACAAGTTTTATAGCAAAACTGTTTTTTTAAATTTTTTTGCTTACTAATTAAAAAGTTATATTTAAATAAAAATTAATTTTTAAACTCAGTTCCGATAACGCGCCGAAAGAATCCGAACGCGTGTGACGTCATTATGTTATCTATGGTCTTTGTATCCATGGTTACCAAGTTAAAAATTTATTATTTTTGATAGTATGTGTAATACATATACACAAATACCAACAAATGCAGACACATTTTAACATAACTACGTCACAAACATTCCTGGCGCGTTTTGAAGTCACGTGATATTTTTTAAATTTTTATACATTTTAATTAATTTTTAGTAATTTATCTACAGCTTTAAAAAAAATTTTCTTTTCGATTTTCAATATTATTTATGTTAAATTATTAGAAAAAATTAAAAAATTAATAATTTTTTTTAAACTTAAATACCTAATTGCTCGACATTTGTCGCATGCGGACAAATTGGTGCTGCCCCATATCTATATTTTAGAGTATTTTCTACCGGAAGTTATCCCCTGCACTCTTTATCCTAAATCGCCTGAAAACGGTTATCGCTCTCCCGAGCTATTTTTAAAGCTAAAGAGTTCGGGTAAACGCCAATTGAAGGACCAAGAATCACACTACAGATCTTCCAAGCGAATTATTTGAAAAAAAGTTTTGACTACGTGTGAAAATTTATGTAATTTTTAAAAAGTTGTAAGTTTTTTCAGATTTTTTTTAAATTGTTCGGCTGTAGGATCTGTAGTGTGATTCTTGGTCCTTCATTTGGCATTTACCCAAAACCTTAAGCTTTAAAAATAGCGACGGGAGAGCAGTAACTGTTTTTAGGCGAGGAGAAAGGATTTGAGATGAAGAGTGCAGGGGGTAGCTTTCCGTAGAGAATACTCTTAGCAATTTTGTAAATATCTACTTTTAGATTTTAATTAGTTGCGACTTGCAACTCACTAAGGTAGGTAAGATGAACACCGCCTACCCTATAAATTGAAAAACAGAACAGCAGTTTATAAATGTTGATTCATTTGGAAGTTTTCCAGCACAGAAAAATAATATATCACGAGGACAGTTTTCTAACCAAATATTTATTGTTTAAAATTCAGTGAGACGTTTTTTATTTGTTAAAATACGGACTTTTTAAATGTAGATAGCACATACTAGGTTATATCTAGGTAGTATGATGAAAAACTCTACCGACAAACTTCTAGGGGTGAAAGATTGCACTAAACTTGAAGCAAACATAATATTTGGATAAGGAATTCTGAATTGGAAATGCGTTGTTATAATTAATTTAAATTAATTTAGAAGGGACCAGGTTACTGTTTTTTTTTAGAAACCACGAGCCATCACTGTATGATTATTTTTACTTCTGACGTAACTTTCGACAATAATAAAGTACTAGTATAGTAGGGTGTTGTTATTAAATAAAACACAAGCTTAATTTATTACAAGAAGGTAAACTTCTTTTTGCAATAATATGGTTGAATGAATAAAACCTTCATGCCAATTCTTTGGAATTTGATCAAATTTGAATATATTATAGAAAACAGGAATATCTAATAGCTGTTAAAATTTCAAAGTGATTGCACGTGCCATCAAATTTCATGACGGCGCGCGAACAAAGTCAGTCGTCACGGGTACAGCTATATAATATAAAATTCAAAGTTACAAAATTTACAAAACGATAGGTACGTTAAAAATAAATATTAATGCTCACGTAATATCGTGTCATATTTGATCCCGCGGCGCGTTCGTTCCCGTTCCCGCTTCCGCTGTCTCGCGTTGATCTGTGGGAGCCACAGATGTATTGTGGAGCTCATTAACAATTTATTATTTAAAATATTCAATATTTTGACACTCATAGCACAGTACAAGGACATTGTCGACCAATGATTCCTTATTTAAAAATGTTCTTTTAAAGTATTCTTTCACCCCTAGAAGTTTGTCTGTAGAGCTTTTCAGCATTCTTTATAAAACTTCGCATTACTCTATTCTAACAACCTTCCAGAGCCGAACTAAAAGTATTTAGAAAATTCAGAAAACAATAATATATTGTTACAAAACTGTTTTCTGAGTTGGCGGAATAAATATTTATTTTTTTATTTTTTAATTATAGACGCGTCAGCTGCTATGGCTATTTGCGTCTAAAAAGACTTACTACTATAAATATTTATTTACAATAATTAAAAATACAATAACAATAAATGCAACAACGAAAAGTCAATTCTAACAATAAAAAAAACTTAAACGGTTATTGAACTAAACGAGCCACTTAAATAACACTTAACAAATAACTATATATACAAGGATTATTTATTTGTAATTATTTATGTCACTGTATTTATATTAGATTTATTTCGCTGTTCAACACTGTCACAGTACAATCTACACTGACTGATTCCCGTTGACTAATCAATATTTATTTCACTATACTGACTGATGGCACGACTCACCATTCACTGATTCGATTGCGTGACGCCGTTGACTGACTGTTTCACTCGTACCGGCTTCTTAATTATATACGCTACGCGGCCCAGCCTAGTACGTTCTCGTATTCTCTAGCGTTGTCTAGAATATTCGATACCATTCCACGCTTTACTACTGTGACCTTTCTTTCTCGTGGTTTCTATTGGAGGCAGTGGCGTAACATCTTGGGGTTTGCTACAATATATTACTTAAATCTGAGGCTCCTATTCATCGGACCAAGTCAAATAATAAATTATGAATTTTTAGTCTAGCACGTACTGGGGCATGAGATCCAAAAACTATTCAGCCAAATTTTTTTTGCGTGATTCTCTACAAAAATGCATGTTGCCATGGGGAAACTTGCCATATTGTTTAAAACGCAATTATTTAAAAAATTGCAAGATAATGAAATTTTTGAACGGGACAAATTTCTCTCATACTATTTGACTAAATACGAACATGAAAATATATCTTATAACTTTTTGTGATAAATTCAATACCTATTTTCAGAGATATGAATTTTTTAAAGTTCGAAAAATCACGATTTTGATAGCTTTTGAGCCATTAAAAACCGGTCAAGTGCGAATTCGACTCGCGCGCAGAGGGAATTATGTGCGCCTTACAATTACCTAGCATAATGCCAAATTTCAAATCCCTACGTCACGTAGTTTTCGAGAAAACGTCTTTGACAGACGGACGCAAGAGTGATCTTATAATGGTTCCGTTTTTTCTTATAAGGTACGGAACCCAAAAAAATGAGTCCAAAAATGTAATGTGATGTATGAAATTTGTTTTTTTATGTTCTTTATACTGTTAATAGCGAGAATAAGAAAATTTTTGGTGTTATAACCACTGTTTTTTTTTAATTATTTATTATGCGACATGTGAGTCAGGGAGAGACAGCAATACTTTAAGGTACAAATACGAGTAAGCGCGCATAATAAATAATAAAAAAACAGTCGTTAATAATGAAAATTTTCTTATTCTTGCTAATGGATCTTATTAACAATAGCTAATAAGGACTATAAATAAAAATATTTTTTATATCGCATTGAATTTTTGGACCCATTTTTCATAGATCAAAGGTTATCAAAATCGTGATTTTTCGAACTTTAAAAAATTTATATCTCTGAAAATATTGATTTTATCGCAAAAAGTCATAACACATTTTATGTTCTTTAGTCAAGGAATACAAAAAAAATTTGTCCCGTTCAAAAATTTCTTTATCTTGCAATTGTTTAAATAATTGCGTTTTAAACAACATGGTCAAGTTGCCCCATGGCAACATGTATATTTATAATCAGTGTTAAAGTCCTAAAGAGAATCACGCAAAAACAATTTGGCTGAATAGTTTTTGAAACTCATGCGTCAGCACGTGCTAGACTATAATATTATGTATATGAGTCTAAATATTACTATTTTGATTATCACTAAATATTTATTACTTGCTCAATTCAATGTCTTGTAAAGAATAATTTGCTCGTTAATCAAAACAACGAACAATAATTAACGGAAATAATGCCTTATCTTATTATAACTATAAATTGAAACTGGGGGAGTACCTAATTTCTACTATGATTAGTTTATACGTTTTTAAGCTGCAAACTTTTTTATTTATTACGATAATGTGACTAAGTGACTGACCTTACACAAATGTCAAATACACCAACGGCCTTGTCGCTTTGGGAATTTGAGGTAGGTCAGTAGAGAACAATAGCGTCAACAATGGTATTAATTCAATAGAAGCACTTGTAATTCCAGTATAATACGGATTATTATAATGCAAGCTGTTAGTTGCTGAAATATTTGGTATATTAATGAGAGTACCTTCAAAATAAGTTAAATTATTAATTGATCTTTGTATTTTCACCTACATATTTTATAATCACAGTCTAACTCAGTTTGTAAATAAAATTAGTTAGTTTATATTTTATGCTTGGAAGAATTAAAGTTGTTTTATAGGACAAAATAAGAATCATCATGAGTTTTAGTTCTTGACAAATAAAATATCACTTGTTTTGACGCTCGAGAATCTATAATCATGATCTATCTACATAATTTATTCGAGTTAACACCTCTTTGATTCTAGCCTCAAAAATAATCTTATTTATTATTTTAGCCTTTATGTTTAAAAGCTATGTGTTTAATTACGATGGTTAGTGCTGTTAATTATTAAAAATTCATTCAAAAAAAGAAGTAGAAGAGCGGTTAACGCACTATGACACACGTATGACGTAGGTAAGTAAATAAAAAAACTTGAGCTGTTAAACTAGTTTTACAAAGCAATCTTCGTACAGGTGTTTTTTCGTAGATTGGTCAAAACATTGGCTATCTACGTATCTTCTACCACATTTCAATATAAGTTAACTTATACGTTAAGTTAAAAATTATTTGATTGGCGGCTAAATAGTAGTTTTTTTTGCAAATATAATTCGGTAAGTTATAATAATATTTTTTTACTTTAAAGGCGTATTGTTTATGTTATTAAACATTTAAATTTATATACCAATCATGAATTTTGTATGTTACTTATTATTGTTGTGAAATGCTTTGCGATAGATAATCACTTGTTTACTGTTTCTGATATTCATGGGCGCCGACAGGATCGATTCCTTCAAGAGGGTGTAGAATGCAAATGTATTGTTTAATGTAACTCTTCATATTTTAATTTCTCTTCCCTCCCTCGGATTGTCTATTTTTTTCTTCCCCATCTCCAAACCTGCAGGACCAGTCGCACTTTCTGGCACCCCCCTTGCGGCATCCATGCTGATGTTGCATCGAATATTTATGATTTTTAGTTTGGAAAAACCAACTGTTGAAATTGTAGATTCATCAGAGAACCTTTTATTTTTATTATACATATATCATTCCAAAAATGTGAGAGGAATATTTTGATTGTCTTTTAAATGTGATGTCCACTGGAAACATTTCTAAATTCTGTTATTTACGTGTATTTTTGAAGTTTACTCCTTAAGAATCGATTTTCATATAAGGCCCCCGGTATGGAAATTTTATGAGGAGTAAAATTTATACAAGCGTTAACTAAAAAGCGTTACGTTTTTCTGCGCAACGTACCTTGCGCACCTTTCAATGTATACTTGTATACAGCCAACGTGTACAGGGTATGCTGCGCGACAGCTGACGCATGTAAGAATGTATGTTTGCCTACTGCATAGTCAAAGACAATCGTACTTAAGGAGTAAACTCCAGTCGTGCGTCGGAGCTGACACACACACACTTCTTTTTTATTCAGTTTAATACAAATTTAGGTATTTAGGGGGGGCGCATATTGTAGTTTTTGTTACCCTGAAAAACTTATTTGCATTATTTGTGCAATGTAAATTTGTTTATAATTATTATACAGTGCTCGTCTAATATGTTTCTCCCCGTCTTAACTTTTGAACGAATTGAGAGTCCGAACAAAATCGAGGTAATATCTTATCACATATCTACACTTTTTTTAAGATGTTGTTTTGGGAAATTCAAAGCTGGCGCGAGAGGCACTATCAACTCAACACTTTTAAATAGCAAGGGGCAACATGTTGCACCTCATTTAAAAGGTATTTCATCAGTTCTCTATATTATCACCTATTTTATAAAATTGAAAATTCAACTGTTCTCTAATAATTTATGAATCATAACTATAGAGCACGAACGATTGGATTTTCATTTTTTTAAAATAGGTATTTATAGAACTGAAATACATTTAAAATGATCCCCCTCCCGCTATTTAATATTTTTGAGTTGATAGTGCCCCTGGAGTCATCTTTAAATTTCCAAGAATAATGTCTATCTTTGAAAAAAAGTTTGTGATAAAATTTTACCTCGATTCTTTCCGGACTCAATTCATTCAAAAGTTAAGACGGAGGGCAAATAACCCGCACACTCTAATTATTGATGAATATAATACCTAATAGTATTGGGATCCGTCGAATGAGCATATGACATCTGGTGGCAGAAAATTGTATCAAAACGGGGGAAAATTTTACATGCTAACAGTGCAAATTTATCGTGAAATTGGTTATTACAAGAATAAAACAAGTAAAATAAACAAAAAGTTTATCGAAAATGGAATTTGCGACGTTTTCTAATATCATGGCATTAAACACTATCAGTTATTGCCTTGTAAAACTTACTTTACAGCGATTTATTTTCTAATGAAATGTGGTTAAACTGTATTTATGAATAAAAAAAATATTTTATATTAATAATAAGATGTACTTATTATCATACTGTACTACAATAATAAAATCATTTGATGGTTGACAAATTTATAGGACTAACTTTGTATACAAATATTTTGAGGTTAGTAACTTACCGACTTATTACAATATAACATATTATGTTGCAGTTATGTGGTTACATTATTCACCAAACCCTGCCTTAAAGAAGCATTGAACGGATGATTAATTTCGTGGAGATTTTCTTTTAATTTTGATGTTTTTAAGCAATATTCCGTAAAGATTACTACTTTTGACAGCTCAGTTATCTTGTTTTTTTCACACATTTGATAATATGTCCGGCTTTGAGAATCCGTTCTCCTTCAACGAAATTCCTTTGTTTAGGATTCGTACCGGCCCAATTGCAAATTGCACTTATATTTATTATTTCTTATCACTTTGAAAATCACAAAATTACACGCAAAAGTATACCCCGTATATAAAATTTCCCCCCCTTTGCGCCATGTTTTTTAAGCTCCACCCATTTGACGGATCCCAATATTGTGTAACTAGTGAGCTAAATACCTACATCTTTATGCGTCAGGCGCGCCGTATACGAGTGCTGAAAACATCGCGCCTGAAGCATAAAGATTTAGCACACGCGTTGCATACTATACTTTATTCATCACATTCATGATTTTAGACTTTATGTGAATTATTGTCAAACACCTTAGATTCATTGACAGCAGTACATCTCATAATAAAAACATTGACCTTGATACAATATTTATTTACTTCGTTTCCATAGTAACCATATTTCATTATAGCATCGAAAAAAGGTACCTACATATAACTAATGGTTCATTATGTACGGGTTTTGTAAATGTTTTTCATTATAGCATCGAAGAGCGTTTCATAATAGATCATGACGTCACCAGTTAAGATCCGCATTACAGACAAAAAAAACGTGCATGTGTTTGAAAACGTGCATATGTTGAATAAAATGTTTTCTATTAATTTTTTTACATATGCCAGTTAAAATGGGATAAGTTTAATCACTAATGGACGAAATGTTTTATTTGGAGGTTTTTTTGAGTTTAAATACCTATTAAAAATTTTATCCAAAAAAGCAATTCTTAAGGGGAGGGTAAGGTTAATTCGTACAAAAAAAGGCACATTTTTGTGATTTTTTTTCGACAACACAGTTAAAATCTATTTATTAAAACCAATGTGACATCAAAATATAACATTTGAAGAATATTTTGTAAAATTTTCATGGAGAAATATTGAAAAATATGGCAATGGCAGCAATTATTTGGAAGCGTCTCAGAAAAAAGTAGAATTGCGGTGCCCCTCATAACTCGGTGCTGGATCATTTGAAATCAAAAAGGAAATTTTTGTCGTTAGATAATCGCTTTCCCCAGGTAACGCTGGAATGATTTTTCGAAATTTCAATTTTTCAATTTTTGGGAACACTTTTTTTTGCAAAAATCGCGTTTTTCACTTCGAAGTGTTCCCAAACATTGAAAAATTGAAATTCCGAAAAACCCTTCCAGTGTTATCTGGGGAAAGCGATTATCTAACGACAAAAATTTCCTTTTTGATTTCAGATGATCCAGCACCGAGTTATGAGGGGCACCGCAATTCTACTTTTTTCTGAGACGCTTCCAAATAATTGCTGCCATTTCCGTATTTTTCAATATTTCTCCATGAAAATTTTATAAAATATTCTTCAAATGTTATACTTTGATGTCCCATTAGTTTTAATAAATAGATTTTAACTATGTTGTCGAAAAAAATTCACAAAAATGTGCCTTTTTTTGTACGAATTAACCTTACCCTCCCCTTAATTACCTGTTTTTTAATTTATGAAATTTACAAGTTTCAGCATATTTTAAGTTCAGTAGACAATGATTTTCATATTTTATAAATAGATATATAATTTAGAATATTATTCTTTTGTTTTAGAATAATGGCAAATAAAGAAGATATTTTTGTGATTCTGATAATTATAATCTGTAAATTAGATGACTTCTCAAATGCTGATAAACCGAAAACTGTTATTACTCTTGATGTATTTAGAGAAAATAAGGACTGTCCTGATTCATCAAAAGCGATAGTTGACGCTTTTGTGCACGATTCGTTATACACTGAAACAATATATTATAATGAAGAAAATTTGACTGCAAGTGCTCTTGGAGAGAAATTATCTCAAGTTCATTGGCTTAAAATGAGAGGGAAAGATGTGAAGTACATTGAAGATGGAATTTTCACAACCGCATGTAATTTGAATCATTTGGAGTTATCCGAAAATCAGATATCAACCTTAACTAAAAACACTTTCGAAGGTTTAAATGTTTTGACAAAACTTTATTTAGGTAATAATAATATTAAATACATTGAACCAGGTACATTCAGTAAATTAACAAATTTGAAAATGTTAGATTTAGCATTTAACCCTCTAAAAGATTTAGAATCGAATACATTCAGTGAACTGGAAAATCTAGACTATTTAGATTTTAAAGGCATCACAACAACCGGTAATCCTGCACTTTTTAGTAACTTTAAAGCTTTAACATTGTTATTGATGGATGACGGTACTATAAAAAAATTGGCTAGTAATGACTTTGAACCATTGAAATCGTTAAATAAATTATCTTTATCAAGAAATAAAATACACACTATTGAGAAAAATGCTTTTTACGGACTTTCCAATCTCACGAATTTGAATCTTAATGATAACGATGTAACTGAAATCACAAACGAAACATTTGAAGGTCTCGAAAAAATAGAAGAAATTAATTTAAGTTTAAATAAAATAGAACACATAGAACCATATGCATTTAAGAATCTAAAAACATTGCGTGTACTGAAATTATCAAACAATAAGATTCAAACAATTAATAATGAAATATTCGTAGGATTGGAAAATTTAACGGAATTGGAATTAAATGATAACCATATAAAAACCATTTCGTCTGGTACTTTCAATAATTTGACGAAATTGAAAAGTTTAGATTTAAGAAATAATAAAGTATATTCAGTCGATCAAGATGTCTTCTCAAATAATAGTTTTCTTCAATATTTGTGGCTAGATAACAATTTTATTGAAAGTATCGATTCACATATTTTCAGTCACTTGTCAAAACTTCATATTCTTTCGCTACGTTACAATCGGATCAAAGAAATTGAACCTGGTACTTTTGATGGACTAATCTCGCTTACTTATTTGAACCTTAATAACAATGACATTGAATTATTACGCGTCGGGTTGTTTTCATCTCTAGAAATTTTGGAGGGTCTTGACTTAAGTGGCAATAAACTTAAGATTATTAAAAATGGTACATTTGTTGGTTTAACGTCTGCATTCATGCTGGACATAAGCAAAAATAAAATTAAAATAATTGAAAACGGTGCTTTAAGTCCCCTTAAAGAATTAATAAAGTTTGAATATAGCGACAACGATTTTAAATGTATCAATTCTGACTTATTAGAAGGTTTGGATAAAGTGGAATTGAGTGGATGTGTAAAGTGGTAAAATCGAGAATAAAACCATGTCAGATCTTTGATTTTATAAGGAATCTAAGTAATAGAAATATTTTGTGATGTATTTTTGTAACGAGTAGATGAATTATTGTTAATAAAACCTGTTTATGTACATATCTTTCTAACATGTGCTGAAAGTATCATCAAGTAAAAAATTGGTTGAGAAATGAAATATTTCCACTGTGTTATTTTGAGCTGTAACTACTATTATATATTATGTATACCTACATGTACCTATCGTATACTTGTTCTGGCTTATGATGGAACAGAATAATTACGGATATTTGGCAATATAGTTTTTACAAGTAAACCCCTTTCAAGAATTTTCTTGCAATAACTATATAATATATTATATAAGGGCCAGCGCACACATACTACTTTTTGTATCACGATTGTATGATTAGGTCGCTTGCAGATCGTCAAATGCATCTACCAACAACATAAAGCTTCACATTATTCGCTGAAATACACAACTGATGTGTCACGAACGCGCGATTGTCGAAAACACATAGCACACTTATAGTTCGCGCTATTTCATATCATGATTTCATGAGGTTGCACTCTTTACACGCGAATGCAAAACAAACGCATCGATTGCTAGATCGGGAGAAATTGCGATAGAGTCTTACTGTTGCTGCCAAATCGCGCGATCAAACGAGAAAATTTGTAAAATCGCGATGCAGTTGCCTAATCGCGCGTTTTCGACCCAAAAAGTAGCATGACGTGTCCATTGGTCTTGAAGGGAAAAATTAATGTACCATAAGCAAAATTGTTTAAATCTGTTATTTTTAAGCAAACTTAAAGTCTAAGTTCTTTCATTTGAGCTGCTGCGCTGCTGCCTGCTGGTCACATTTATATCGCATCGGGAACTATTTTATCATTTTATTTCAAACATAACAGCTCTACGTAAATTATAATTTATAGAAAACTTAAAGCATACTTTCTGGTGTCAGATAATATAACTGAATTCATAATCGTTATATTTCAATTAAATTAGTGTTTGTATTTCCACGAACCATTGTTACCAATCTGTATATTATTACGCTCGCGGGGTTAATGAAAACATGATAATTTCTGTCTAGGTGATGACACAATGTTGCTGTTTATTTTGTTCACCTAAACTTTGTTGTTGTGTTGTCAATTGCCCTTGAATTCAAATACACTAAAACCCCGACTAGCCTTGCTTGAAAGATTCGTTTTAAGAAATAAATACTTTAAAGTGTTTATGTCAACTTATGTGATGAATATTGAACAGCGGTAATTTAAAAAAGATATGAAAAACGCCTAAATTTCATAATAATCAAATCAACAGAGAAAATCATTCCACAAGCGTTCACATACCAATAGGTAGTGAAAAATTTCTTAACAATGCAATCGGCAGATACTATACTATCCATTACGCCATCATGATGCTAAACGTCAAACTGTGTGAGTAAATGGTAACTCAACCAGCCGGAGACTGGGAATTTCGGGTTCAAGTCCTGACAGTGGCTTCTGATTTTTTCCTTATATATCCTATAGCAATCGTTTGACGTTTAACATCATAATGGCGTAATGGATAGTATAGTATCTGCCGATTGCATTGTTAAGAAAAATTTTTCACTACCTATTGGTATGTGAACGCTTGTGGAATGAATTTCTCTGTTGATTTGATTATTATATTGTAGTCCACAATTAACTCATATCTATGTTTATTAGCCTAAATTTCAATTGACAGATTATAAAAGATCTTAAAGTTGATACAAAATAGATCACAATTTCGCTGACTGACGTAATTTATGTGCGTTTTTGGGAATATGTTGTGTTATTGTTTTATTAATTACTAGCGGACCCGTCCCGGCTTCGCTCGGGTGGTATGAAATTATGATTTAATAGCGGTCACCCATTACTCCGCTCACGTATATTTAGTATAGCTGATCCGGCAAACGTTGTTAATAATTTCTAGGAATAATTACATTACTCACTCGCTTCGCTCGTTCGTTTGAATTTTATTAATACAGTACTCACTCGCTTCTCTCGTTCGCTTGAATATTATAAATACACTACTCACTCGCTTCGCTTGTTCGCTTGAATATTATAATCACATTACTCACTCGCTTCGCTCGTTCGTTTGAATTTTATTAATACACTACTCACTCGCTTCGCTCGTTTGCTTGAATGTTATAAATACACTACTCACTCGCTTCGCTCGTTCGCTTGAATATTATAAATACACTACTCACTCGCTTCGCTCGTTCGCTTGAATATTATAAATACACTACTCACTCGCTTCGCTCGTTCGCTTGAATATTATAATTACATTACTCACTCGCTTCGATCGTTCGTTTGAATTTTATTAATACACTACTCACTCGCTTCGCTCGTTCGCTTGAATATTTTCGCCTACTCACTCGCCTCGCTCGTTCGCTTGAATATTTTCGCCTACTCACTCGCTTCGCTCGTTCGCTTGAATATTATAAATACACTACTCACTCGCTTCGCTCGTTCGCCATATATGTATTTTTTAAAGCTTAATATAAAAATCGCGATTAAAAATCAGGGGTTGATCGTATAAGGGTGAAAATTTAGAGTTGTATGTATTTTTCAATGCTGAATCATGAAAAAATTAAAACAAAAAATTTTGTCCAAAAAATAAAAAAAAAAAAATTGGGGTGGACCACCCTTAACATTTAGGGGGATGAAAAATAGATGTTGTCCGATTCTCCACCCTACCCGATAAGCACACAAAATTTCATCAAAATCGGTCCAGCCGTTTCGGAGGAGTTCAATAACGTACACCGCGACACGAGAATTTTATATATAAGATATACAGGTAGTTTTAGTGCGTAGTTCAGTATTTATTTCTAATTTCATTTACCTATTCCGTATTTAAATATACATTAACAAAATGTTTTTCGTTGTTCTATAAAATTATAAAAATGAAACTGACTCCTTATAATACAGTCTGAATCTACTAAGGAGTATGATGAGGGCATTAAATTTGCATACGGAACGTAGAGAGTTCTAATTCCGATCGAAGCAGAAATGTCATAATATTGTCTTTTTCCTACCGAATAACCTATCTTGTTTCATTTGTGCTTACAAAGTACCCACCTTATCCTAATTTCCGATCACTCTTTCTCTCACACTGTATTCTTAACGAAAGTTATAATAATTTAAAAACAGTAGATAATGATGCAAATAGTGTCTGCCTGACATCATATTTCGAAAAAATCGCGTGTTCAGACAGATGAAGTGAATACCGTTAAACACAAATAATTGTATCAATACATCCATTTTTATTTATCTTATAAATTCAAATGTTTAAATAAAATAATTGTAATTTTATTTTTTTATATTTTAAATTGTTATACAATACCTACTTACATATTTTCATTACATATTAAAAAAAATGTCAAGAGTTGGTGCTTAGAAATCGTTTAACGCGCCTATTGAAGCATAGCTTCAAAAATATTAAAAGACTTCGGGTTTCGAACCTGGGTTTGGCGTTTGTACTTATCGGTAAACTAGTACTTTATTACACAGCCACCTGGCTTATCTCAACATATACACCTTAACATAGGTAATAGGTATACAATATTATACATGTTGTGTTTTGTTTTACATGACAACTACTTCCTTCTATTTCCATAACATTTAATATTTCTCAAATGCCACCCCAGTATGAGGTGCATTGAACGTTATTAGGTGCGTTTGGTATCAAGGTGTAGTGTAGTGTAGTGTAGATAATTTTTCACTGAAAAGTGTAAAAAGTTCACCAAAAGTGTAAACTAAATGTACACTTGTAACAAACGGGCTAGTGTACATTCTGAGTAGATTGTACATGCGCATTACAAAATAAATTAATGACAGATTGGCTGAGTTCATTATTTCTAGTTTTTACAGTTTTTATTGGTCGTAAAAATGTTAAACTCACTGCCATATTTATCTTGTACCATTACATTTTGAAGCTCATTCATTTTTAAGAGACAAAAAATGTAAAAAATTGAGTACGAAAAAAGTATCAAATCTGTCAAAGCGATTGTCAATTCAGACATATATCACGTGACCTACACTACACTACGTGCACCTGCTCAAAAGTCAGGACTAATAGTTTTAGTCCCACACTGAAATAACAAACAGATCAGTTATTTTACACTTTTGTATAACAAACGTAATAGTGTCAAAAGTGCTTACACTTTTAACACTACACCTTGATACCAAACGCACCTATTATTCACGTCAAAAGTGACTTTAAGCATGTTTTACTTGAATTTTTGTTTTAAATTTTTTTCTTGAATATTTTTTCTAGGTAATTTGAAATGGGATCGAATTTAAGATTTTTTGGATTTTATTTGTCAAAAATTGTAGCGTTAATACTCAGAAGAATAGTAGTAATGAGGTTTGGTGGCATCCGGGGCAAATAATAAATAAATGGCGTCCCTCAAAAATGTGTTTTATATTTAACCATATATATATTTAACCATAGAATAAACGCACACTAAATACACAAACTAGGGAAACGCGAGTGCAAGTTCAAACGTAAAATTTTTGAATTTTTCAACTTCAAAAATAATGCCCCTTTAATTTGGCGCCCAGGGAACGTACTCCTCCTCTGCTTCACCCGTATCACGCTACATCCGAATCTGTTATCAATATTTCAATGGTTTATTATTAAAAAAATAGGTTTCGATTTGCGTCGTTCTTTTTAAAAAGCAAAACGGGGTCTGGGTGTACATTGTACAATATTATAGAAAAAGATAACGATGTAATAAATGTATAATAAGATGACCTTAGGTGGACTTCGTCTTTATCTTCTTTATCTTCTTGTAAGTATACAAATCAGAACTGGCTTTATGTATTTCTATTGACAGTACGATTGATACAAATTAAATTGTAACAAATGACTATAATTATAATGTGGAATATTTTATTTAAGTTGTTATTTATTTATACTAAATGACTATATCGGTTGCATTCAACAAGACGCTAATGACCTTAGTTGTCGAGTGTCTATAATATAATATAATTTAATCAACAGTTCAGTTCCAAAATATTGGGCTGTGCGCTATAGATAGTTTCTCACAAGCTCAATGGAGCGGGAAAGTAATGAAACAATGGAAAATATATACGCGTCGCATACACGTCTCATGCATAAAACTGTGCCGCTTATATTACATTGTGAAGTATAAGTGTATTTAGTCACTGCTAATTATTTTGAAACAGTACTTATTATATTAAATGGAGAGAACGCCATTACAATGAATACATGTTAAAATATTTAAAATAGGTAGGTACTCGACATCAATAGAATTATAGAATACATAGACTATTCCCTGTGAGCAGATGCATGGAGAGGAATTCAGAGTGACTGTTAGCGCGCAACAACGAATAAATAGAAAAACATTCGATAGTATCTAACTCGCCTTTCTCTATTGTAACTGAAGCATAAATACGTCATTGTAAAGTTAATAAAATATAAAATGGGCCGTAAACACTTCCTATCAGAATAAAGTTTGAATTTTTATGCAGAAAAAAATACAATACGCAAATTCATTTTGCTTTAAAATTTATTATTTAATATAAATTATTAATATTATTTAAAATTATTAAATAATTATAAAATAATTTTTTGGATGTAATATAATTCATATATTTTTGACATTAATGCTCAAAGTTGACATTTGCCATCAGACGCGTCTATAATTTACAATTCATTCATTCTAAGTTGACAGCTGAGATTTCGGTTTTGTTCGTAGTTTGAATAACGTGTACTTACCGAAATTGCTTTGCGAGTCATGAAAAAGGAATGAATGAATTGTAAATTATAGACGCTTGACAACTGAGGTCATTAGCGTCTAAGATGAAAAAGGAGGTTTATGATTTATATTGTTCACAGAATTTCACAAAACACACTTTTCACGTTATTATTTTTGAATTTAACAGAAAACTGAATGATTAAATTGTAACTTTACCACCGTCGATTTACGCTATCACTCACCAGACGGCAGCTGCTCACAGCGAATAGAGATTATTAAATATAATATAATTTTCATTAAGAAATTTACCTTATAATATACAGATAAAACTCTACCAGAAGAGAGGGAAACAAATTGTATGGCAACATTGACAGCTCATTAAACTCTCAAGACATGTGTATTGTGTAAACATTCAGTTTCGATTGATAGTTGCATATATAGCCTCAAAAATATAATCACACGTGTGAGACAACACGAGTTTAGATAACCCTGACTAAGAAGGTTGAATATAGAATGTAGCATAGACTATTATAGCATATGCTCTAGACAAGCGCCTGTTCAAACTGCCCAATACAAACATCATATTTTCCGCGACACACTTCCATGACATTTCACTGAGTTACTATGACAGAAATTTTTGAGGTGAGGCGCGCCATTAAAGATGTTTACATAAAAAATACTGAATACGGCACTGACATATTATTCAAAAAAATATTATTATTGTGCTATTATTACCCACGAAATAAAAAGAAGAGCTGTTAAACTTGTTTTAGTTCAAGAGCTCTGCAACAGAAGGTTTTTACCAATTCCGTTGAGTGGAATGAATTCATTGTGTGTTTGAAGTTGTTCCCTGAAACAGTTCCGTAAGTATTAAATTTTTATTCTGTCTATTTTTATTAAGCGAAAGTAGATTTAGTTACTTTGGTTAATGGTTACTGGTTTGTTGTAGGCACAGGTTTAATCATATATAAATGGTTTAATAAATTGAGGATTTTTTTGACAGCAAGCTTTAATTTAAAATTTACGCACGTTGTAAGGAGCTGTCTATAAGCTATGTTCCAATATTTTTTGCTATTTTCATTCATTTTTATTCGATTTTTCTTAAAAATGGAAACTATTAAGGCGGCGTTTTATTTCTAATTTTTCATCCTTACAGAAAAGCGAATTCGTTTTAAATACTATAAAAAAATGATCTTTCATTCTCTTTTGTAGTAACGATCGTCTCGCCCATGAATATAAATACTAAATTATCAAACAACAGGGAGCCGCAAAATATATAAAATTCAAAAACAAATGTCACTAAACACGACTTCAACTTCAATAGAGTGTTTTTACATTTTTCGGAATGAGCACTATAAGAGCATGTGAATGTGGAATTGAAAAAGTGTATCAAGATTGTGCTTGGAAACTATAAATAACAACATTATTTAGTCACTTCTTGACTACTACAATTAATTGTTGTGGTTAAGAAGTGACTAAATTGTTGCGTTTTATTAGTGTATTTGCCATATGGCACATACACTATTGGCGTCGGTCGGATGGCGGGACCTAGGGGTCGGACCAAAATTTTTCGACGTTTCATAGCCTCCTGAACAATTTGGCACCATTTTTGAAAATGTTTATATATATGTATATATATATATATATATATATATAGTGTGTGTGTGTGTGTGTGTGTGTGTGTGTGTGTGTGTGTGTACACGATAACTCTCGACAGACTTAATCGATTGAAAGGAAATTTGGTACACACATTGGAACCCATCACCGCACGAAGCCTATTTAAAATGGGCCCGATCGGACCATTTTCAGGGTTGTATTTAGGGGTTCCAAAAAGTTTTTGGGCCCAAAAATACCAAAAAATTTGTCAGAATCGTTTCAAAATTGAAATTTAACTCTTTAGTAAAGATTAAAATGTGCTGCTAAAATTTTAATAAAATCGGCCCGACAGGACCGGACTTTCAGATTTTATGAAAACACTAGTTTGTTGATTCGGAATCATTTACTTATGGAAGGGTGTATTTAATTTGGTGCAGATGTTGTACTGATAAAATCCATGTCTAATGTTGAAATTTAGAAAAATTTAATTAGTTTAAGGGGTGTATTAAGGGGTTAAATTTTTTATTTTGTCAAAAAACAAACTTAAGTTCACTGTTCACATAATAATGCCACAATGCCTGTATTAGCAAATACACTATATTGTCGGCAGGGTTTGGCACTGCGACCCGAGTTTTTTTTTATTTAGAATTATGTTGGTACCTTAAAAATTTAGTGCTGGACGCACACTAATTATTAAGAAAAACTGCTTCAAGCATGAACAAGTTTTTGCATAATAGGGTGTTTTTATATTATTGGGAATAGGGTATTTGACTAAATTTTTTTTTGTTATATTAATAGAGCAGTAAATTCTGAACAAAATGATACCTAACTCACTTCATTCTGATTTCAAATTAGCTCAAAAATAATTTTTGAAATATTTATGTTAGCCCCGCCCGCTAAATAATCGTTTTTGCTCTACGAACCTTTGATGTCATATTTTTATGAATGTAGGTACGTTTATATCTACTAACTCGATGCTAATTATATTAGAAACAGAGTGTTGAAAAATACCGTTTTGTACCTGTGTGAACATGATGTAAATAATGATGTAAATAATCTAAGCTCCGTTGCTATGTATACATTCATTTTTTACTTAAAATTGACGTCACACGTTCTCACACGGTGTTTCAAGTCACCTGACACATAGATTAAAAATCATGATTTTATTTATCTATTTAAATATGTTTACGAAACTTAATTAATACAAATTCTAATAACTATTTTAGAGCATAAACTTTCATTATAACAAAGTTTCATATTTTATTTTGATCATTGGCAAATACCCTATTAGCGCAAAAAAAATTTTGTTAGTTACAGTTAACTCAAAATTTAATGTTACAATTTAAATGTAAAAAATTACCCCTTAAAACGCCTTTGACGTCAAAATTTTGATGTTAATGATGAAGTACATTGTTGTCATTAAAAAATACATCATTAAGTGAGGTATCGTTGGATAGGACTTTTAGAATGCTACAAGACTTCCTAACATGTAAGTAATTTAATTTTGGAACCCCACAAATGAGCTATGAGCATACAGAGTCGTTTGCAGTGTTTTCCTCTT
Organism: Mongoloraphidia duomilia; assembly: GCA_039654895.1. Lineage (NCBI taxonomy): Eukaryota > Metazoa > Arthropoda > Insecta > Raphidioptera > Raphidiidae > Mongoloraphidia > Mongoloraphidia duomilia. The sequence continues at coordinate 35,245,224 of CM077518.1, read as the reverse complement.
CTAAATTTCCAACCGTTTCTTCAAAAAATTTGAAATAATTGATGAGTGTCGAGTTTAGTAAGTACATTATTTAATTGAAAATTATTATGGTCACTATAAAATAATAAGTTTTTAACAACAACAAAAACTATGATTAATTTGAACAGTTTGTTTAAAAAAATCTGAAAAAAACTTGAAAAAACCACAGCTACAGAACCCTAAAAATGCGTGTCCGACATACACTTGACCAGTTCCTTTCATTAAATTACCTGTATGAATGTGTTCGTTTTCCTAACTTGTTAACATGATTTACGAAAGCATAAAAAATATGAAATAAATACGTATTTTATTATTTTCATAGATATATTATCTGATTAAACTACCTATAGTATGGTTCGGAAATAATAGAAAGTGACTCATTTATACTTATACACATATTATTATACACTAAACACTTATCAAGTAGTGAAGCATAAGTGCATGACTCACTTCTCTATTATTTACGAACTTTACTTTCGTTTGTGTAGAGACTAATAACTAGAAACAAAAATTTTAGAGCATACAAGTAATTCAAGAATTACAAGGCGCGATATTCATGTAGGTACAGTGTGTAAACGGTTTTACCGAACATAGGGAAAATAACACTAAGAAGATTTACAATTTTGTAGTAGGATATGAGCCATAAGACCTAATGTAAATATGTATTGGATTACATAGAAAAAATAGTAGTGAATTTTTTAAACAATTTTCCATAGCAACGGTTGACTATTAAGCGTAACTTGGAACCTGCTAAATAAAAAAAATCATGATGTGTCGTAAGACATTCGACAGAAGCTATGCTACTTACGCATTGTATATAAAACCGAAATATCAAAGATATAAATTATAAACAATACAATTAAAAAGTTATTATTTGACCGCCATTTTGAAATCTGACGCCATTTTATTTTTTTGTGTCTTACTAAACTCTCAAATATCAATTTTCAAAAGGATCGGATAATTTTTACAAAGAAATATATACCTATGGCTGCCATTTTTAAATATGACGTCATTTTATTTTTTTGCGTCCTATAAAACACGCAAATATTAATTTTCAAAAGGATCGGATAATTGTTACAAAAAGTGCAAATGACCGCCATTTTGAAATCTGACGTAATTTTATTTTTTTGTGTCCTGTAAAACTCTCAAATATCAATTTTCAAAAGGATCGGATAATTTTAGCAAAAAAATACCTACATATGGCCGTCATTTTAAAATATGACGTCATTTAATTTTTTTTGTGTCCTATATGAAACTCAAATACCGATTTTCAAAAAGACCGGATAATTTTTACAAAAAAGTACATACGGCCGACATTTTGAAATCTGACATCATTTTATTTTTTTGTGTCCTATGAAACTCTCAAATACCGATTTTCAAAAGGATCGGATAATTTTTACAAAAAAGTACATAGGTATGGCCGCCATTTTGAAATCTGACGCCATTTTATTTTTTTTGTGTACTATAAAACTCTCAAATATTAATTTTCAAAAGGATCGGATAGTTTTTACAAAAGTGACGTTACACTTTTTCGTGACGTGACGTTTCACTTTTTATCATTTAGGTCCCCATCTGAAATGTGCGTTAAGAAGCATATCTTCAAAAAATCCACTACCTACTTGCTTTTGCGTGATGCCAGAACATACGTTTTTATTTGAAAATCAGTTCGATTGCTTTTGCGTGATGTCAGAATATTTTAAAACTCGCTGTCGCATAAGAAGTTGTTCACTTCAAAAAAAAAATCACGTAAATCGGATCAGTGGTTCTCGAGTTATAAGCGTACAATCGGACATACAGACAGAGAAAGCCAAATTGTTCAGGAAGATATGAAACATCGAGAAATTTTGGTCCGATCCCTAGGTCCCGCCATCCGATCGACGTCAATAATTAGTTACAGGTCATTTTAACTCAGTAGGCCATGGTTTTTAAACACAAAAATCAAACATCACGTCAAAAAATTTAATGATTTTATGAGAATATGGCACCCGTTTTTATTATAAGTCAGAGCATACTCTATCTTTCAATTTCCATATCACACTGTGCAACAGACAAGGACAACCGAAATAAGCTCGCGATTTATTAGATAAAGTTGCATTTATATATTTGGATTTTCATACAAATCTGTATAAAAAATTGTGTTGCTACAATATTATACATAAAATCTATCTAGAATTTTCTACTCTTTCATTTAAGGCAGGTTCGAATCGATCTGACATGAATTAAGCGAACTATAAGCAAAAAACACCGTTTTTTCTGATTTGCTCCCCTCTGGGGCGAAAATTCAAAAATTGGGCGACGTTATGATCAAATAGACCCCGAGAGGAATCGAACAAAAAAAAGTTTTTTAAATCGGTTAAGCCGTTTGGGCTGTACGACGGGTATAAAAAATCCGTTACAGATTCACAGATTGACAGACGTACAGACAAAGCGAGTGTATATAGGCGCTTCTAGCTTTGCTTAGATCGCGCCTAAAAATGTGCTTTTTCATACTGATACTCACGCCACCCTGAAATGTCACCCATATACAGAATGTCTACATTGACAAAAATCCAATGTTAATTTTTTCCGACTCACTACAGCAATTTACTAACACTTTTAATTTATCTTTATCGTTGCTATGCATACTACCTATTTTATGTGAGTGAATAAATAAATGAACAATAAAAACAATATTTTTATGAAGTGGTATTAACAAATACATTTTTATTTTCAGAATAATGACAGGTAATAAAGTCATCTTATCGTTACCAGTAATAGTTTTTATAACCATTACATTCAATTCGCCATCATATTCCGATCTTCTTGTTAACGAAGTACACCCAATATGGACACCATCAATCACCCTCCAGGTATTTAAAGACGATAAGGAATGTCCAGATTTGTCGAAACCAATAGTTGAAAGTTATTTGTCTTCTCTTTTGGACACTGCAAGGTCTAATTATAATAAAACGAATTTGACAGCAGCTGATCTCGGAGAAAAACCATCTCAAGTTCAATGGTTTACATCGCACGCTAAAGTCAAATACATTGAAGATGGTATTTTCAAAGATGCCTGCAATCTAAATGTGTTGGATCTGTGTGCCAATCAAATAGCTACTTTAAATCAAAAAACCTTTGAAGGTTTAAATGCATTAATTCAACTTGATTTAGAGTATAATGATATTGAATATATTGAACCAGGGACATTCAGTAAATTATCAAATTTAAAAAGATTAGGTTTGGAAGGAAATCCTGTGACCAATTTACAGTCAGATACATTCAAAGGATTGGGGAATTTGGAAGTTTTAAATCTTAGTAACATAACAATGTTGAATATTATTCCTGGTTTGTTTAGCCAACTAAAGAGCTTAAAAACATTATGGATGTATGATTCAAACATAACTAAACTGGTTAATAATGATTTTGCAGGATTAGAATCACTACAGTTGCTCTATTTGATGAGAAATAAAATTAGTATTATTGACAATTGTGGCTTTTGCGGGCTTAGTAATCTCTTAAAATTGGACATTTACGAAAACGACCTGAAAGAAATTACCAGCGAAACATTTCAAGGATTAAAAAAAATTGATGAGATAAATTTAAGCTTAAATAAAATAGAACATATTCAATCTTCAGCCTTTAGCAATCTAAAAAATTTATTGGTATTAAGACTATCTGAAAACAAAATACACACAGTTAATTCGGATACATTTAAAGGATTGGAAAAATTAACAAATTTGTATTTGGAGAAAAATGACATAGAAACTTTACCTTTAGACACTTTTAAAAATGTACCGGATCTGAGGACCTTATACTTATACGGTAATAAAATAACATCAATAGATAAGGATACATTTAATGGATTATCGAAATTAAATGAATTAAATTTAAGTTACAATAAAATATCATTTGTTGATAAAGAAACGTTTTTGAAAAATAGCGCCCTTCATTATTTATGGCTAGAAAATAACAATATTGAAAATATCGATTCAAGTACGTTTAATCACTTGTCAAATCTTGCCATACTGTTTGCTAATAATAATCGCATTAAACAAATTAAATCCGGTACTCTTGATGAACTAAAATCACTTTCTTTTCTACATCTCGACAATAATGAAATAGAGTCATTAGATATCGGTTTATTTTCTTCTTTGGAAAAACTGGAAGCGCTTAGTTTGAACGACAACAAAATTAAAATAATAAAAAATGGAACTTTCACTGGTTTAAAAAATGTGTATGATGTGAATCTAAGTAATAATGAAATTGAAGTAATAGAAGATGGATCACTAAGCCCTTTAAAAGGTTTAATAAATTTTTATTTAAGTAATAATACTTTAACCAGTGTTGATAATAATTTGCTAAAAGGTTTATGCAAACTGAGAAAAATTTATGTGGAAAATAATAAGGAAATCGAAATAAAAGAATGCCTGTAATTTTTGTAAGACATTGTTATAATACAAAAAATAAAATAATATAATACGAAATAATATATATTATTTGATTTATTTGCTATAAAATAAGAAATCTGACCTGACACTTTTTTCCTCAAGATAGAAAAAACCGAAATAATCATTTTATGAAATAATTAAATGTTCGTACATTTTAAAATCGGTTTTAGCAGTTTAAAAAAATTGTATTTTTCGGTAACTGTCAGTAATGTCAATGTGGCATAGAAATTATGTATCGTGAATTATAGACGCTCGACCACTGAAGTCATTAGTGTCTATAAGGTTATGTACTTATCTTAAAAATTTTTGTTAGTAAACAGAAATAGTTGTATATTTATGTAAAAAAAATGTTTAATGCAAAAACCCAACCAAATAAGTTTCACTGTTATTTTATTCCATTACAGTTTAAATTGTTTTTACTTCAATAATGCTGTAACAGACAGTACCAACAATTCCACTGGATGAAGTGAATTCGCATTTGAGGCCGTTGACTGAAACATTCTCATGTGTACTTTTTGGGCGCGATCTTAGCGAAGCTGAAGCGCCTATATACACTCGCTTTGTCTGTACGTCTGTGAATCTGCCAATCTGTAACGGATTTTTTGTATCAGTCGTACAGCCCAAACGGGTTAACCGATTATTAAAAACTTTTTTTTATTCGATTCCTCTCGGGGTCTATTTGATCCTAACGATTTTTGAATTTTGGCCCCAGAGGGGTGAAAATTAGAAAAAACGGGGTTTTTTGCTTATAGTTCGCTCAATTCAAGTCAGATCGATTCGAAAGAGCAGAAAGTTCTAGATAGATTTTATGTATAATATTGTGTCAAAACAGTTTTTTTATACAGATTTATATGCAAATTAAAATTTATAAACGCGTTTTTACCTAATAAATCGCGAACTTGTTTCGGTTGTCCTTGTCTGTTGCACAGTGTGATATGGATATTGGAAGATAGCGTATGCTCTGAGTTATAATAAAAACGGGTGCTATAATTCAATATAATCATTCAATTTTTTGACTGGTGATGTTTGATTTTTGTGTTTAAAAACCATGGCCTACTGAGTTAAAATGATCTGTAACTAATTATTGATGTCGGTCGGATGGCGGGACCTAGGGATTGGACCAAAATTTCTCGATGTTTCATATCTTCCTGAACAATTTGGCTTTCTCTGTCTGTATGTCCGTTTGTACGTTTATAACTCGAGAACCACTGATCAAATTTACGTGAATTTTTTTTGGAGTGAATAACTTCTTATGCGACAGCTAGTTTTAAAATATTCTGGCATCACGCAGAAGCAATCGAACTGATTCTCAAATAAAAATGTATGTTCTGGCCTCACGCAAAAGCAAGTAGGTAGTAGATGCTTTGTTTTTTTGAAGCTATGCTTCTTAACGCACATTTCAGATGGGGACCTAAATCATAAAAAGTGAAACGTCACGTCACGAAAAAGTGTAACGTCACGAAAAAGTGAAATGTCACTTTTGTAAAAATTATCCGAACCTTTTGAAAATTAATATTTGAGAGTTTTATAGGACAGAAAAAAAATAAAATGGCGTCAGATTTCAAAATGGCGGCCATATGTACTTTATTGTAAAAATTATCCGATCCTTTTGAAAATCGTTATTTGAAAGTTTCATAGGACACAAAAAAATAAAATGATGTCAGATTTCAAAATGTCGGCCGTATGTACCTTTTAGTAAAAATTATCCGATTCTTTTGAAAACTGATAATAGAGTTTGATAGAACACAAAAAAATAAAATGACGTCAGATTTCAAAATGGCGGCCATATGTGTTTTTTTGTAAAAATTATCCGATCCTTTTGAAAATCGGTATTTGAAAGTTTCATAGGACACAAAAAAATAAAATGATGTCAGATTTAAAAATGGCGGCCGTATGTACTTTTCTGTAAAAATTATCCGATCCTTTTGAAAATTGATATTTGAGAGTTTCATAGAACACAAAAAAATAAAATGACATCAAATTTCAAAATGGCGGCCATATGTACTTTTTTGCAAAAATGATCCGATCTTTTTGAAAATCGGTATTTGAGAGTTTCATAGAACACAAAAAAAAAATAAAATGACGTCATATTTTAAAATGGCGGCCATATGTAGGTACTTTTTTGCTAAAATTATCCGATTCTTTTGAAAATTGAAATTTGAGTTTTACAGGACACAAAAAAATAAAATTACTTCAGATTTCAAAATTGCGCCCGTATGCACTTTTTTGTAAAAACTATCTGATTTTTTTGAAAAAATTATATTTGCGAGTTTTATAGGACGCAAAAAAATAAGATGACGTCATATTTCAAAATGGCGGTCATAGGTATATACTTCTTTGTAAAAATTATCCGATCCTTTTGAAAATTGATTTTTGAGAATTTAATAAACCACAAAAAAATAAAATGGCGATCAAATAATAACTTTTTAATCTTATTATTTATATCTTTGATAAATTCGGTTTTATATACAATGCGTAAGAAGCATAGCTTCTGTCGGGTGTCTTACGACACATCATGACTTTTTTTATTTAGCCGGTTCCGAGTTACGCTTAATAGTCAACCGTTGCTATGGAAAATTGTTTAAAAAATTCACTGTACTTTTATATTAGAAATCGTGTCCATCGTGATTATAATAAAATTAAGGAAAATCGCAGGATAGTGGACAAATATTTGATTTATTAAATTAAATGTACGACGTTTCGTTTATATATTTAAACTTTTTCAAGTACACAAAAATAACAATATTTATGAAAATTAATATTAATTACTAACCATAGCAATTAACATAAGATAGGGTACATAAGACAAAAACATGGTAACATGGTAACAAATTATGTTGACTAAAACTTTTTAACAATCAATAATAATAATAATAATACAAATTTTAGTATAATTTCATAACATAATTGTACTGACTACTTAAATTTTGAGTGTCTGTTCTATAATTGATTGAATTGTTTTTTCTAATAAAACACATTTCACTGATATTGCGTTTCTTCCAATTTGACTCTTTATCTAATATTTTAACTTCATTGAAAAGAAATTTATGCCCAGTTTATTAGAAAAAACAATTCAATCAATTATAGAACAGACACTCAAAATTTAAGTAGTCAGTACAATTATGTTATGAAATTATACTAAAATTTGTATTATTATTATTATTATTGATTGTTAAAAAGTTTTAGTCAACATAATTTGTTACCATGTTACCATGTTTTTGTCTTATGTACCCTATCTTATGTTAATTGCTATGGTTAGTAATTAATATTAATTTTCATAAATATTGTTATTTTTGTGTACTTGAAAAAGTTTAAATATATAAACGAAACGTCGTACATTTAATTTAATAAATCAAATATTTGTCCACTATCCTGCGATTTTCCTTAATTTTATTATTCACTGTACTATTTTTTTATGTTATCCAATACATATTTATATTAGATCTTATGGCTCATAGCCTACTACAAAATTATAAATCTTCTCAGTGTTATTTTCCTATGTTCGATAAAACCGTTTACACACAGTACCTACATGAATATCGCGCCTTGTAATTCTTGAATTACTGTATGCTTCAAAAATTTTTTTCATAAATATGTATTATGAAATATTCTCGTATTTTTTTTCCAAATGTTTTTATAAAGGTTGTTGAAATAATCATTTATTATAAAGGTGTTTAAACTTAAGGCAATATTTCTCATTACAAACATTTTAATAATAGACGCGACCCGGCCGGACTCGTTTTTCGAAAAGATTTTGGGTTGGCATTCCATAAACTGTAAGTTTACTTTTACTTACTGTTCCATAAGGAAATGGAAGTTGTGATAGTCATAAATTTTACTCGAGAAAACGTCATATTCTGATACAATAGCAGTTTTAATTCCCTTGGAATTCAATATTACGATGAATAGGGACCGTGCTTGAGAACTTCAACATCAAACCTAATTTAACACTTTAATGGAAAGTCCAAACAATTTTGCACCAAGATATTCAATATTCTCTCTATATTGATTGACATTTGATTAAGATTACATACAAAACATCGATTATGGGGTTTAAATGCAGTCAAAAAGAACAAAAAAAATTATATTGTCCGTCGCTTGTAACCACGAGACACGCTTGTAACTTAAAAAAAGTGAAAAATGGACATTCAGTTTTTACACTCTCCCGATCTTATTTTTGAACTTGTAGGGTCCGGGTTGGTCTCAAATTCAAGCTAATGATATCCTTTTGCGGCGCTACAGGACAGATTTAAAAAAAAATGTTAATTTGGCCCGTAGGGCTGCAAGCTGAACAAGTTTTCTATTGAAATGCTTGTTCAGAAAAGTTTATACAAAACCATATAATATTCAGAACGGCAGTGTGTGGTCTTAACACACAATTTTTAAAATTTGGCCTGCAGCACCCCAATAGGAAACCATTATCTTTAATTTGACGCAAAAATTCTACTCTCGTATGAAAAATGCGATCAGGATGGTGTAAAAAAATTTTAGGCGGAAGAGAGGGAGCTAGACCCCTCTCAATGTCAGCGAAATAAAAAATAATACTCTCGACAGTTTAAGAAAAAAGTTTATATAAATGTGTTTATTGTGCGAATGTTTTTTTAACATGGCGTGACTTTTCGTAATTGTAGCACCTACTGTTTGTAATTCTGACGTCTCCTATACAATTTGTTTTATCTACAGAGAAAAATTCTAATAGGTAATAATAGGTCAATCATTACACAACTATTAATGATAATAGTTTACAAAAAAATGTATTTAAAATGTTTAATTTTACAATAAGGAGTAACATTTTAGACCCGCACTTCTGAAAATACATTTATCTGGAATTCGCACTTTCTCTCACATCCTTGGCCCTTTTAGGCTTTTATTCGTCACCGCGAAAATGGAGACGCACCTCCAAATCTTTTCATTAAATCAAAACCAATAGCCAAATTCTCTGTAATATATTATTACACTCGTACATGTTTATATCAATACGTGTTATTTCATTATATTACAACTTTATATTAATTTTATCTATGCGGATAGTTATACTAAAAAACTGTAATCTACAAAATTTTTCACTTTAAAAAATAACTTTCTCGCTACTGAAGTAGGTATAGCTATAAGATTATTTTTTTTGGTTCTTTTTTGGTGGATCTTCTTGACGTTTATTTTTTGATGGCTTCCACGGTATAATTTTTGGTCTCGTGGTAGAAAAAGGTGTAAATTGCCCACTGGTGCCACTCAAATTCTCTACGTTATCCGACATCCATTTGTAATGTGGCCGTCCTGGATCTTTGCACGGAAGATACTCTGTTTTGTAATGCAACCATCCGTGCCATTCAGCTGGTACATGGGAAGCATCATAATTCAAATGGAAATGACTAGCGTATTCAACCCAACGATATTTACCAATCGGATGTTCTTTGTTTTCGTAATAGTGATTGCCATATTTATCAATGCCAACCAGTTTTCCTTTTTTCAAATCATCCGTTAGAAATAACTTTATTAATGATTTTTTTAAACCACCATTGTGAGCTATAATACGACTCAATTTTATTAATTTGCCGATACCTATAAATTCGATTATTTTACTCATTTTTTGACGTATAGTTATTTTTGACGTTTATATATCTTTTTAGTAACAGTTGTCTGTAACTATGTAAATTAATGGCGCTATTCTGTATGGTCAATGTTAGAATGTACAGCACTGTAAAATTTCTGTCTCACGTTACCTTATGTAATGTCAAATTTGTTAGAAAGTGACAAAAAATTAACAACACTGTAATTTCTAACATTGACTCTACAGAATAGCACCATTATAAGACTACAGATGCTAATGACCTCTGTTGTCGAGCGTCTATAATTCACAATTCATTCATTCATTCACCATTATAAGAATCAAATTTTTATCCGTAAAAATGGTTCCGAGTTATAAATATTGAGTCCGTTCATTAATCCATCTAAAAGGTAATACAATTCGACTGTGACGATCATCATTAGCTATATGCCCAGTCCGGCTTCGCCCGAGTGCACTAATTTACGTTTTCCTTTGCTAGTTCGTTCGAATTTTTAATCGGGTAATACACAGGTATGTACCGCTACAGACATAAACTTGATTTAAATCCAACTTGGAATCAATCCGATTTGCACCCGGGCGAAGCCGGGCCGGGCACACGGTATAGACCTAAACCTTCCCCCAATAAATAAGCTATTAAATGATAAAACCGCTTTCAAGTCCGTTTAGTTTTTAGTAGTTCTTGAGATTAGCGGATACAGACAAACCGGTACATGACGTTTTGGTACGGCCGTTTTGGTTCCGCCGTTTTGGTACCGGACGTTTTGGTCCCGGCCGTTTTGGTCCCAGTTATTAGATGTAATTAGATGTTATTAGATGTAAAAAACAAGGTATTTTAATCTATTACAGTTATTTTTATAAAAATAAATTTAAAGACATATTGTGTACTGATTATCTATCTCTACCGTGATAAATTTCTATTTAATTAATATAACATATATCTCTTCTGCGCATGCGCCAATTTTCTCCAAAATTTAAGAAATTACCTAGAAACGAATCGAACAAAAAAAAGTTTTTCAAAATAGGTTAAGCCGTTTGGGCTGTACACATATATGTCTTCTAAAGCGTGACGCAAAACACCGTGACGATCTGACGCGAATCACCGTGACGCGAATCCATCAGTTTACCACCACCAAAAATCGTTCTACGCGCCTAAAGAAGTTTTCACTTCATTAAAAAAAATTAGTAATTAGTTATTATTTTTTCATTAATATTCTCATATTGAAAAAATACACAGCATACCTACATTTATTATATAAACTAAATACTACTTAATTTTTTATATTTTTATTTTTTAGCTCAATTCTGAAGAAGATCCAAATCCGAATCGAAACGTTAATTGTTTAAATTATATTATTTTATTTCTGTCAATATATTGTCTGAAAAATTGGTCGCTAATAATTTTATTTATTAATGATCATTGAGTTATTGATATTTGTCATAATCTAATAACTGGGACCAAAACGGCCGGGACCAAAACGTCCGGTACCAAAACGGCGGGACCAAAACGGCCGTACCAAAACGTCCTGCTTCGCAGACAAACACCTACTGACGCTTCTTTTTATACTATTTATCGAGAATAATGGTTACGTAAGTATTAGATAATTATCAGAGATCGAGTAAATATCGGCAAACAGGTGAAAATTGGATATTAAATTCTAGTAGGTACCCGTTTTCCAAAAACTGACGTATTTCTTGATCCCTATTTCCAACCTATAAACATTCCACATATCAATTCCAACATTTGCCTGTTTTTCGTTACAATGGAACAATAGTATATTGCATTACAAGGTAAGAAACTTGACGTTTGCAACCAGTGTGAAGTTTGCTGCCCGAGGTACGAGGGCTGCAACCACACTTGTTGCAAAGGCCAAGTTTCATACCGAGTAATTGAATATTATTTTTAACAACAACTCTATTGACAATTCGATTTTAGTTACCTACAATTTGGGCGCGCAAAAAAATCGCAAAAAATATTAGAGCTGTCCGATTTATGTGGGGTTATGTCTGTCATTTTGACGTTTATGAATATTATACGTGGATTCAATCGCTCTATCTCCCACTTAATTTGACGTTTTCGAAAATTATATGCTGATTTAATTCTGTCTCTCTCTTAACGTTAAAAAACAGAGAAAACCGTCTTGAAAATGTTCATCCCTACGTAAAAAAACGCTCAGTTTCAACCCGGTAAACAGGTACCGAGATTCTAATTTTTAAAAGCGGCGTTGTGAAAAAGACATTTAAAATGCCCGCAGGTGAATTAATTTCATTTGACGTGTCATTTGCGGCATGTCTGCGGCTTTCGTGAAACGAGACGATACTTAGGGGCATGCATGTGACCAGAGACGTTGTCTTTTTCAATTCCGATATAAACTAGATCACTACAAAGCTATTGTTTATTAATTATAATTATTTATATTATTATTATAATTGAAGATTGGAGGATATATTTCTGTACCACAGAATCAAAGTGTGTTAAGTCGCATTTTTTAAATTTTACAGGAGAAGCAAATTAAGTTTTTGTTTGCAGGAAATGTCTTCAATATTCGTTAGATTTTTTTTTATTATAAGTTTTTTTGGCCTTTACACTCTTGTGCATTTAGCCACAATCTAAAACCTTAATATTCGTTAGATAATTGGACTTAATATAAAATAGGAAACTGTAACTAGGCACATAATATTGTTTTATTCCAGAATATGTTGTAACTTAACTCTGTTCTAAATTCTGTCAATAAGTACCTATTAAAGTTAGGTAGGACATAAAACAGTCTTGCATTTGAAAGAGGATTTAATATTACCTACTTTAATGACATAAATCGCTTTTTGAAAAAGCAGATTGAACACACTTTTATTCTGGGTTACAGAGTTGTTTCTGATAATAATTGACAATAATAAATATGGAGGGCAAACAGATGTTTTTATATACACACTGTATTTTGGGCTTCGTAATCATGTGCTACACTACAGTCAGAAATAACCATAATAATAATAATAATGGGTTAGTATTTAGTAATATCACGTATTCCATTTAAACTTAACTACTTATAATTTTGTGTACGTGCTGTGCATTTTGCTGCGATTTTAATTAATCGTACATTAATTGTTCAGTTTGTTTTACAATTATTATAATAAATGTGGTTATGTCCTAAACGTCTGTATTGAATAAATTAAATATTACAATAATAAAATGCATATTTCGTTTAATGACATATATTTTTATTTTTATTACTTTCCCGTATACGAAGTATGTGTTTTATTTGTAGTAATAATTAATTTAGTTGTTTTAATTTCAATATTAAGATTTATTTAAAAACGCTGTTTTCGGTCAGAGACCATACAGCACTACAGTGACAATTATTCTAACGCAAGGTCAAACTAAAGAGACGAGTAAGATTTAATTTTCTAACTTATATAACAGTATGTCTTGTGATTGTGCGAAAATTTGATTTTGAGTTTTTGTTTAATTTACATAGTCATCTGAACAAAAGAATGTCTGCCTAGGGGTCAAATCACTGGGTCGATTTTGCTGAAATTTTGCATGCGTGTTCAGGATAGATAAGAGAAAACATTGAATAGAAATAAATGAACTTCTTTTTTCTCCTCTTCAAGACTTCCATTCCAGAAGATATTTTAATAACAAAAGAGTGTTCCATCCCTCTAGGTTAGTTACCAACGTCAATAGTGTATTTGCCATATGGCAAATATACTATTGACGTTGGTGGGATGGAAGGACGGAGGCGTGAGGCCAAAATTTCTCGCCGTTTCACATCAATTTTCGGTGCCGCGACTACTTGCCCAACGACAAAATAATCGCGACAAAATACCCGGCGACAAAATAACCGAGCGACAAAATAACCGAGCGACAAAATACCCGGCGACAAAATCATCGCTTTAAGTTACGTGTGAGTTGTCTTTTCCTTATTTCTATAGATACCACCAAAGCGGTTATTTAGTCGTCGGGTATTTTGTCGCGGTTATTTTGTCTCCGGGCTAGTATAGTCGTAGAACCCAATTTTCACCTAAATTGATGGCGATGCTGTATCGATATTCATGTCCAATATTGAAATTTAGAAAAACTGAATTAGGTACTTATTTTAAGGGATGTGTTAAGGGGTGAAATTTATATTTTTTTGTTAAAAACAAACTTAACTTTACAGAATAAAATCACAATAGTAGGGAGCCTAAGGGGTCGAACCTTGCACTTTTTCCTGCTGGGATGAAACTTGGCATGATTCAAGTACATACTTATAGGTAAAATTTAAGAAGTGGTGCCCCCCCGGCCGGACGTACAAGAGGCGGTTGCCTACTATTCAGGGACAAATTATTGTATTTTTTTTCAAATAACAGTCTATATCTCTGGAAGATATCATCCGAAAGCAAAAATGAGGATACCGTTGGACACAGGGCAACCTTTCTTGACCATAATTTTTTTTCTATCCCCACCCCTGGACTCAGACAAGAAACCTCTTGTTCAAATTTCACGTTTCTATCTTCAGTAGTTTTTTCTCTGAATATAACGACCTACGGACGCCCTCTGAGTGCAGGGATGGGGATAGAAAAAAATTCTGGTCAAGAAAGGTTTCCCTGTGTCTGCCGAGTTCAACGGTATCCTCCTTTTTGTTCTCGGATGATTTTTTCCAAAGATATAAAGACTGTTATTTGAAAAAAAAGCAATAATTTGACCCTGAACAGTAGGCAACCGCCTCCTGCATGTATAACATAAATAAAGAGAATTTTGGAATTTTCCAGCCCAACTTGGCTATTGCCAGTTCCAGGGTTGAATAATTTTATACTGGTCGTGTGCGAGATTGAGTAAAATTAAAGAGAGAAAGATAAAAAAAATATGATTATAAATAAAAGAAAACAAAATGCAGGACAAAGTATTTTCTATAGTGTCGTAAATTATGTAGTTATAGGTTAGTGGAGGATATTATAAATGACCTCAGAGCCTGTGCTGAAACATAACCACCTGAATATTTTTTTATTGAATGTTTTGATGTCTCGAATTTGTTTGATTTCCACCGGTATGCAGTTGTATAGTTTTGGACCAAGGAACGTTATGTTTTTGGCTGAAAGTTTGCGACATTTTTGGAATCTGGATGGGATTTAAGATCTGTGATCTTGTACTGTAGGGATTCTGGTAAGTTTCGTGGTTTCCTGGACGTTTATGGAACAAGGATAGAACTATTTTAGCATATATTTGATGTATATTAAGTATCCTTGGGCTACTGAATAGTTCCAAGGATGCGTAGAGACGAGTTTTTTTTAGGATTATTCGTAGCAGAAGTTTTTGGTTAGGCATGAGTTGCAGGCTTTAATGTATTTATATGTGCCACCCCAACAGTAATATCATAACCGACTAATGACTGACACAATGTATGTACGTATGTACGTGCGTGATCGAGGGTTTTAAATCTTGAATGATTGGTGGTCCACACTCAACGACAACAAAAGGTTTTTAAAGAGGGTCCGTGGTAAAGAAAAGGTTGAGAACCACAGCTGGTCTGAAATACGTTCCTAGAAATGTTTGAATGAATTAACATTTTGTAAACGTTTCTTGTTTAATAAAATTTAACATACTGTTTTAATAAGTTTGTAAATATTATAAATACGTTTTGTAATGAACCTACTTATTAGTAAAGTTACAGTAAAAGTTTTCATAATAATTTCTGTAGATGTTTTTACAAGCTTTTATTTAACTGGCAATGCATGCTAGTTAGTTTGTTTGTGGGTTTAACGTTTGTGTGTTTGTTTGTTTAGGTCAAAATTTGCAAGTCAATTTTGAACGACTTCCACGTATCCGATCGATTTGAAATTTTGTGCACATATGTATTCCCAATGACAATACATGAATAAATCGTTTTTAGAAATAAATTCAACCCTTAAGGGGTTCAAACGGGGATGTAGGGTTTTTTGACTAATCAACGCCCAGACCAAATCGCTGAAGCTAGAAACTTGAAATCTGGACAGTTGGTTTCTTTTCTGACGTAAGCATCCACTAAGAAAGGATTTCTCGAAATTCAACCCCTACGGGGGTAAAATTTTGAAAGACTAAAATGAACAAAATAAATATTAGTAAAAAAAACTTTTTAGAGACAAGCTTTTATTTTTTAAATGCATTAAAAAGGAAAAAATAATTTTTAATAATTTAGGTTCATAATTATAAAAGCGTGGGTCGTGACTAATAAACTATCATTGAGTTCACGACCCACGCTTTTATAATTATGAACCTAAATTATTAAAAACTATTTTTTCCTTTTTAGTGCATTTAAATAAAAACTTGTCTCTAAAAAGTTTTTTTTACTAATATTTATTTTTGTTTTCACATAGGTAATATTTCAAATTGACAAAGTAGACAGGTTTAGAAAATGACATCGTTTTTCTCTTATTCAAATTATGTAAATATTGGTTCACAAATACAGTATTTAAGTAAAATTTATCTATGACCACCCCGCAGGTAAGTCCTATTAAATAAAAGAATAATCATCAAAATCGTTTAAGCCTTTCCTGAGTAATCGGTGTACATATATAAAAAAAGAAAGAAAATACGCATCAAATTGAGAACCTCCTCCTTTTTTGAAGTCGGTTAAAAATCCTTATTTTATTTAAGAAATGTATATAAACTCAAGGTTATTAGAGTACAGGTTGCCTCATTTCATCTGACCAATCAGCGTAAGCGCAGGAATGACGCACAAAGCACCTACATATGTTGTGGATAGGGCATGCAAATATTCGGATGTTTCAGGTATTCGAATATTCGCTCAAATTTTAGCCAATATTCGAATATATTCGAATATATTCGAATAATTGGTAAAAATAATAAAGACACTGGAACTTCAATAAATGACTTTTAATTATTTAAAATCAACACGCCTACTGCACGTCCATAAATCCAATCAATATTTTAACAACAAAAGCAGCTTACTTCTAATTAAAAAGAGATCAAATAATCATTTTTACTTTACTTAGTTACGTAAAAATTCAGATCAAATCAACTAAATATTAGAGCGCACATAGCTTCCGAGAACCATAGATCAAATGAACATATTTAAGTAATCAAAAAAATTCAAAATTCTTTCTTTCTGTTTTTCCTATTCAAACAAAAATATTAAATGAGCATCTAAGACGCATTTTTATTAATTAGTACAACAAAAGTATGGGGTATTGCTCCCCTATAAAAAAAAAACTTCACAAATAAATAATACGTCTATTAGCACGTGCGAAGAGCAAATCAAGCAATTAAGTACACGTACGTAACGTAACGTAAGTAAATGGTTATATCAAATAAACATGCAATAATTAACAAAAAAAAACTTTTCTCGCCCCGTTTCGATTCCCCTCCCACGCCCTAGCGCGAACTTAGAGCTAGTGTAGCGTTTGTAAGATGTTTTAGCGCCGCCGTAAACCGTTTTTAAACAATTTTAATTCTTAACAAATAATTCGAATATATTCGAATAATAGGAATTACTATTCGAATAATAAATGCAGCCAAATATTCGCTTTATTCGAATATTCGAATTGCATGCCCTAGTTGTGGAATGACGTCAGCTAGAATTTAGTTTAAATCAAGTACAAAAATTGTTGAAGATTATGCTTATTTATATTAGGTGCTTCGTGCAGATTTTTTCTTAAAATTGACAGGAGACAATAAATAGAAGAATAGATGTTAAAAAATAGGATAATTTTTATTTTTATTACAAAATTTAGGTTTTAATATCTATAATATAAACAAACAAAAAATTAAATAATGCTCAAGAAATGGCAGATCTTGTTAAATACCTATTTTTTTAAATTTAAGAAACGAATAGAATTAACCAACAAATTGATGAATTAATTATTTTATCTTTTATATTCACAAAATATTAAAAATAACCACAAAACACCATAACACTTAACAGCTATCGCAAAATTGACAACCTATTATATTTTTTTCACTAGGTATTGAAAAAACATATCACACTACCATGGGTACTGTGATTTTTATTTCCAAAAATTAGCAACGTCCATCGTCTGATCTTTTCTATTGAAGTGAGCAAGCATGGTATATTCTGAGTGACGTCATCCCCCCACTACTATCTATCGGAATGAGGCAACCTATACTCTACTAATAGTCTAAGAGCCAGTGGCCGGAAACCTAAAGGTAAATTATAAAACCTGAAATTTTGCCCAGAGAAGTCTCTTATACGTGTCACTCACAAGGCGGGGTCTCGCTAAGCCCAGCAAGGTGGATCTCCGTTACACTCAGGTACGCCAGGTATAAAAATTTCACCAATTTTAAAAGTATTTTATAAAGGCTGCCGTTTGAAAATTTAAAAATATATATTTATTTTTAATTCAAAATAACAATGGCAGACGAATATCGCGCTTCCAAGGTCATGGCAGACGCTTTAAACATTGATAAAAATTATAATTTTTAAAAGTATTTTATTATATCTGATCTTTTGATATGTTGTTTATTAAACTATTAAAAGCTTATATTTACCTCGGCAGACGTTTTCTCCGTGGATAATATCTTGGCAGACATCAAAAACTTACCTACTACCTGACCGTTCTTATGTACATTGTACAGTACACACTCCATCTCCATATAATATTTTGGATGCAGTTGATTACAGTATTACGCTTATAAATTTGAATATTATTATAATAAAAATTATATTTCTTATTGTTATATTAATGATGGGGAAAATGGTCCATTAGAAGGCTATAATAAATATTAGCTTATAGTTTAGTCAATGAGTGCTCACAAGGGGAATGTGGATGGAAAAGTCGAAAGCAGAAAGTTTGACTTAGGAACTTTGTTTGGACTAGTTAGGAGATAAACATACTAAAAGTCCTTATCCCTCCGAAGTACGCCCGAGGGGGGGGGGGGCACAAAGGAGGTCCCGTTTTTTTGTTTTTTTGCTTTTATCTCGAAAACGGTGTGTCGTACGAAATTTTGTTGTACTACATAATGAAAGCTGATAAAATTCTCTACAGCTTTAACACATTTTTTATCTATCTCCATTCTTTGCCTAGCTATGAGCTTCGAAAAACGGCCGATTTTCAAAAATGTGTTAAATTCTCTGTAGCACATTGTAACAATACGAATTTGCCAAAATCATTTCTTATTGCGATTATTCTTAATTTTATTATAATCACGATGGACACGATTTCTAATATAGATTTCTAATATAAATTAATATAACAATAAGAAATATAATTTTTATTATAATAATATTCAAATTTATAAGCGTAATACTGTAATCAACTGCATCCAAAATATATGGAGATGGAGTGTGTACTGTACAATGTACATAAGAACGGTCAGGTAGTAGGTAAGTTTTTGATGTCTGCCAAGATATTATCCACGGAGAAAACGTCTGCCGAGGTAAATATAAGCTTTTAATAGTTTAATAAACAACATATCAAAAGATCAGATATAATAAAATACTTTTAAAAATTATAATTTTTATCAATGTTTAAAGCGTCTGCCATGACCTTGGAAGCGCGATATTCGTCTGCCATTGTTATTTTGAATTAAAAATAAATATATATTTTTAAATTTTCAAACGGCAGCCTTTATAAAATACTTTTAAAATTGGTGAAATTTTTATACCTGGCGTACCTGAGTGTAACGAAGATCCACCTTGCTGGGCTTAGCGAGACCCCGCCTTGTGAGTGACACGTATAAGAGACTCTCTGGGCAAAATTTCAGGTTTTATAATTTACCTTTAGCTTGCCGGCCACTGGCTCTTAAACTATAACCTTGATATAAACTGACATTTATTTATTTTATAAATGAGATGTTTTTCGTTTCAATGGTTACACAGTTGTATCATTAGACACCCCACTAGATGTGGAATTATTTATCCATATCTAAACACAGCATTGGGTCATAACAAGCTTTAACTATGCTATGTCTCTAGCTTGTACTGTTTGGCTCTGGGAGCTTGTGACAGACGGACGGACGGATGAACGTGTGCCGTTTTTCCAATTTTGGTACGGAACACTAAAAAGAATCATAAAAATACTTCCCTTGGGTCTTGATTCAAAATCTCATACGTATATACACTATACACAATAAGGATCAAAATATTATTTAGTCGTATTGAAGGTAAAAAAGACTATACAGGGTGAATCAGACCACCCGTATCAGTCGTTTTTTTCATAAACGGTTAGTCGTAGAGAGTTGTGTTAATAATTTGTATTATAAAAGCCTAATAAAGAATCGAATGGTGATAATTTTTTTCCGGGAAGGTTGGCTTTCCTATTAGTTTGCTCCAGAATGTCCAGAACTCCGGAATTATAAATGTAACGATAGGTAGAAAGTGGTATTGTTGAAAAGATCTTTAAAAAATAAGCAAGTTTTGTAGGAAATTTTTTTTTATTACTGCCACGCCTGTAAATTTTTATAAGTATAATTATAAATTATTATATGTTCAAAACTCCGGAAGTTTAGATAGCACGATAGGTTGAAAGTGGTGCTGTTGAAAAGCTCTTTAAAAAATAGGCAGAGTTTTATAGGAAAAATTATTTAATTACTGCCACCCCTGTTAAGTAACATTCGTTTGAAATTAATAAATTAAAATTTCATAATAACAAACGAAGTTGGCATTCAAAATCTAGCAACCTTAGACAATGTCACAAGTGTTGAAACTGTCTTCCATTTACTCTTTAATACATACTACTGAGCTCTTCTGGTTATACTGTGAGTGTATTTAAGTACTTCTTCAGTGTTACAAATATTACTTAACAGAGGTGGCAGTCATAAAAAAAATCCCTAAACTTGCTTATTTTTTAAAGATCTTTTCAACAATACCACTTTCGACCTATCGTTACATTTATAATTCCGGAGTTCTGGACATTCTGGAACAAACTAATAGGGAAGCTGACCTTCCTGGAAAAAAAATTATCACCATTCGATTCTTTATTTGGGCTTTTATAATACACATTTTTGACACAACTCTCTACGACTAACCGTTTTGGAAAAAAACGACTTATACGGGTGGTCTGACTCACCCTGTATAATTAAAATTAGGAAAATATGGTATTACGTTTCTTTAATTTTATAAATATTTCCTTTATGAAGCAATTTGCGGAAAATTCTATCTGAAAATTGTTTAAATGCATTATAGAAATTGAGGGAGGTTATAAAAAGGGCTTTGACACGAAGAACGGAGCTACTTTATGTGGAGTCTGCGAGGTGGAAAATTTATCTTCAGCGGTACACAAACTGACATTTAAACGTGTAAGTAAATCATACTTTCAATACATTATAATTTATATTGGGTGTCAGTTTTGATAAATGATCCGTAATTTTTAAAACATGTACAGTATTCATATAAGATTTCAGCGAATAAACTTTTTGGAATTTAATAGACATGAATCTGTTTTTTAAATTTATTATTATTCTTTATCTTGCGTAAATTTTGACTTTGAAACAAAATTAAATTGAGATAATTCCATAAAATAAATTGGTAATTATTTTATTATTATTATTATTTTATACATTTTTCATCAAATATTTTCATGTGAACTTTTTGCCTGCATATATGTGTACAGGGTTTCTAACGACGAGTTGACAGTATACAATATATATTCAAACAATTAATTCTTATACAGGGTGTTCCGTAAAGAATGCGCCAAAAAGTAATCCTATATTCTAGACATAAAAATAGTAGGATTTAACCCAATTTGCCTTATAAAAATGTCGTTAGTTTCGGATATACAGGGTGTTAAAGTTAGATTTTATATTTGAGTTTCTTTAAATAAATCGAACCGTTTTTGAGATATCTAGTTGAATTTTGGTATCCATGGGTTTTTTATGGTAGGAAAAAAGAAAATTTAAGCAGATTTGAGTTTCTAATAAGAGAGCGCTAGTTGCAGCACATTTATGCCCCTATTTTTTCCCGAATGCCATAATTGTGATTTATTCTACGATTCTTGATAGATCCATCATTCTTAAAAATAAAAGGTATACTTCATTTATATCGGTAATCGAAATCGTTTCCGAAATATGGCGAATTTAAATTTCCATCATGTATCCAAGTACATAATTTTTTTATTAATACTTCTCACAAATAGGCTTTGTATAATATTGTTGAAAACATTCAAGTTGATGCTGTGTATTTGGATACGTGATGGAAATTTAAATTCGCCGTATTTCGAAAACGGCTTCGATTAGCGATATAAATGAAGTATTATTTTACTTAAAAAAAATCCCAACAATGTTAACTCCATGTTCATTACTCGATCAAACAAAATACTGAAAGAAATTGACAGCATTTTGGTAAGATAAAAACATATTTTAATTTTTGTTAATTTTAACTTTATTTCCACAAAATAATTGTTCTTCATCATATAAATATTCTCACCCACGTTTACATACAACCATTGTATCAACATTATAATTTTCTTGTAGACTCTGAAGATGGTATGAAGAATACCGAAACGTTAGTATTAAATGCAAATTTTGAATTAATCAGTATTGCTTTTTATTGATCCTACGTGCCACGGAAGTGCTCACTTCCAACAATTTCTACAACTGTTTTCAAGGATCAAATTGCTCTATTTAATTATAGCAACTTCGAAATAAATGAAGTATACCTTTTATCTTTAAAAGTATCAAGGATCGTAGAATAAATCACAATTATGGCATTCGGGAAACAAATAGGGGCATAAATGTGCTCCTAATAGGCTGCAACTAGCGCCTTGTTTTTAGAAACTCAAAAACTCAAATCTGCTTAAATTTTCTTTTTTCCTACCCTAATGGATACCTATGGATACCAAATTTCAACTAGATATCTCAAAAACTGTTCGATTTATTTAAAGAAAGTCAAATATAAAATCTAACTTTAACACCATGTATATCCGAAACGAACGACATTTTTATAAGACAAATTGGGTTAAATCCTACTATTTTTATGTCTACAATATAGGATTACTTTTTGGCGCATTCTTTACGGAGCATCCTGTATATAAGATGCCATTCGGCAGCAGTGCTAATGACCATAGTAGTCGAAGCACGTTTTGTTTTGTTTCGAAATAAAAAAAAAAAAAAATTTGAAAACTACTATTTTTTAAGAAAATGTAATATCTAATGAGGTCGATTTTACAGGTATATGAATCAATAAAAATTGAATCTAAAATTTTATGAAGAGTTAAATGGAACGAAGTTTAAGTCAACTTCCGGTATAACCGGAATTGCAACCAAAGTATTATTGTCATTGAAAATTCGATTATGTTCAGCTCCGAATTTTCAAATCCTTGCTATAAATTTTATCAGGTGGATTTTTTCATGAATACTGTCAACTCGTTGTGAAAAACCCTGTATATATTTTTTAAAATTTTATTTATAGTTTTGAATTGTAATCGCCAGATTGTCAACGACACACGTTTCATAATCATTCAATAAGTAAACACGAACATGACAAATACAAAGAAATGAAATTTCGATATAATTTATAGCATTTTCTAGATTATGTTGCCGTTTCTTTACGACTCGATTTTCGGTTGACTAAACATTTTAATCAAAAACGAGTAGACAGATTATATTCAATATTATTAAAGTCCCTCTTTTCTCTGTATTAACGATCTCGATGTTTCACAGAAAATAGAGATTAATTTAGCATAAAATTATTTAAAGTATGGTTACACAGAAAATTATTGGCAACTGAACATCTTAATTGCCTATGGATTTTAAGGTTATACCGTTTATGTCCAATTTTGCTAAATTTTTTAAAATTAATTTTGATGATTGTTTTAACCTCGGTTTTAATTTTTTACGTACCTAATAATATGACGTATTGTACATATATTTTAAAGAACAACGGAAAAAATGCTCGTTTTCGGGCCCTGCAATTTTAAAACCGAATTATTTGTCAAATGATTAGTTAATATGTTGAGACTATAATCGCAGAAAGTGATCACACTCCATTCAAAAAGTATTTACTGGTTCATGATGAAACGTCTCTGATAGTATACAGGATGTCCAAGACCTGCGTTGTCGGCCGATATATTGATTTTGGATAGAAAAGAAGTTTAAATACAAAAGTTGTATACATTTTAATGATGTAGGTATCACCTAAAGATATTTTCAATTATACAGCCAGTCCCATTTAAGCGTGGCATATCAAAGTTATGTTTTTTTTAACCTAGCACCCTGTTTTTATTTGTTTTTTCAAATCTGCACCTAAATGTGAATAGAAATTGATAGATTAGATAGATAGATAGATAGATATATATTTTATTTCATGAATGGCTAAATAGCCGTGAAATAAGTCAACACAAAATAGTTACCTAACTAATACAAATAAAATTACAACTCATCCAAAGAATATAAGCATTTGTTTATAAGATAGTCTTTCAAATGTTTCTTGAAAAGTGGCAGATTCAGATGTTTAAGATCACTAGGTATTTCATTATAAATGTTCACTAGATTGAAATTTACATTTTTTCAATACATTGAATATTTAGACATGCTCGAAAATTCAGTAATTTTTGAGTTATTCAAGTTTTTTAGAATTTTTTGACACGTGCAGACATTTACCTAAATTCGACATAGCCAAAACAGAAACCTTTATTAAAATGAAATTTTGAGGATCACTAGATAATAGACCGTCAAATCAATGTCTTTCCTAAAAAAGAATTTATTATACAGGGTGTTCAAAACAATGTACTTCTTTTACCTAACTTCAATCACGTTTGACTTGATTGTTAAATACAACGAGGTTATTTTTTTGCTGGAATTGTATTCTTTAGGATATCTACTAAGGGTTTTCCATACCTAAACCTAATATTTTCGTATTTATTACAACTTGAATGTAAATTTCACATATTTTCACCTTTCAAAGAAAATGTCGGAGCATTGGCTGTGAAATATTTTTACCATATTTTTTTTAAATTTTTTTTATCTACACTTTTTTTAAATGTATACCGGATGTATTGATAAGTTCCACACCTAAACCTAACAGTTTTTCAGATATTTGCCGTTTTATCAAAAAAAAAATACATTGTCAGGTATTGTGTTATAAAGTCATATTTTATTTATTTTTAATCGGGGAATAAGATTTTTCCTTTAATAAAGTACTTTCATTTTTATTAAGCATGTTTTATACCTGTCTGTAATAGTTTTCTAATTTTTCGTGTTTTTTTTTATTTCTTGTTTAAAACGGCATCCTCTTTAAACTTGAAACTGAAAACAAAAATAAGGAAAAATATTTCACAGCGCACTGCGACGTTTTCTTTGAAAGCTGAAAATATGTGAAAAAATTACTTTCAAGTTGTAATAAATACGAAAATATTAGGTTTCCGTATGGAGAACCCTTAATAAAAGTGTTAGTAAATATCCTAAAGAAAACAATTCCAGCAAAAAATAACCTCGTTGTATTTAACAATCAAAAGTTACACGTGTGATTGAAGTTAGGTAAAAGAAGTACATTATTTTGAACACCCTGTATAATAAATTCATTTTTTAGGACAGACATTGATTTGACCGTATATTATCTAGTGATCCTCAAAATTTCAATTGTAGAACTCTCATAAATATATTACTCGTGTTAGACGCTAATGACCTCAGTTGTCGGGCGCCTATAATTTACAATTCATTCATTCATTATTACTCGAGTAACCGAAAATATCCCATATCTCAAAAACTACACAACAATATCTTAGTGAAACTATTTTTTTCAGAATTTTCCACCCCATAGTTGAAGAGGTCGAGAGGGGACACACTTTTTACGACTTTAGATGCGCATATCTCACCAACGCCCTATAATATATTGACTTAAATAAAAAAACCATTTTGAAACTTCTATATCACTTTCTAAGACCTATCTAACGATACCCCACACGCTTATGTGCACTGGAATTTTTTTCGTCCCTTAGTTAAATGTATGGAGTGCCACCCCTAATTTTTTTTCGTAAGTTTCTTTCACCATTGTATGTTCATAGAAGACACTTACCTTCTAAATTTCATCTATAAAGTTTTAAAAATTCATAAAAATTATTAAAATTTTTAAAATTTTTTACATGATTTTCTCAACGTTTTAGGATGTTTTAAGACTTTTAATATTTTTAAATTTTTTTTTTTTAATTTTTCTAAGTTTTAAAAATTCATAAAAATTATTAAAATTTTTAAACATTTTTTTAAAATTTTTTTTAAGTTTTAAAAATTTATAAAAATTATTAAAATTTTTAACATGATTTTTTCAACGTTTTAGGATGTTTTAAGACTTTAAAAATTTTTAATTTTTTAAATTTTTTTTTTAAATTTTTTCCAAGTTTTAAAAATTCAAATATCAATTCGAATTTTTTTCATTGCCAATTTACATGTCAAACGAAAAAACCATTCTTTTACCGTATTTAAACGTAATTTGCCGTAAATAACTTCGAAAAAAGATTTTATTATTGAACCATATTTAACGGTGCCAAAATGCTTCAAAGTTGATTTTCTTAGTGTAAATCGATTGGAAAACGCAAAACAAAGCCGATTTATTAAAAAAAAATTTTTTGCAAGTCAAATAAAAATTTGAATTTTAAAAATGATTTTTTCAAAATTATTAAAATTTTTAACTTGATTTTTTAACGTTTTAGGATGTTTTACAACTTTAATATTTTTTAAATTTTTAAAATTATTTTTTTAAAATTTTTCTAAGTTTTAAAAATTTAGATATCAATTCGAATTTTTTTCAATGCTAATTTACATGTCAAACGTAATAATCATTTTTTTACCGTATTTAAACGTAATTTGCTGTAAATAACTTCGAAAAGAGATTTCATTATTGAACCATATTTAACGGTGCCAAAATGCTTCGAAATTGATTTTCATAGTGTAAATCGATCGGAAAACGCAAAATAAAGCCAATTTATTAAAAAAAATTTTTTTTGAAAGTCAAATAAAAATTTTAATTTTAAAAATGACTTTTTAAAATTTTTATCATGATTTTTTTAACGTTTTAGGATGTTTTAAGACTTTTAAAATTTTAAAATTTTTTTTTAAATATTTCTAAGTTTTAAAAATTCATAAAAATTATTAAAATTTTTAAAATTTTAACATGATTTTTTTAACATTTTAGGATGATTTAAGACTAAAAAATTTTAAATTTTAAAAATTTTTTTTAAAAATTTTTTTTATAAGTTTTAAAAATTTATATATCAATTCGAATTTTTTTCATTGCCAATTTACATGTCAAACGTAAAAACCATTCTTTTACCGTATTTAAACGTAATTTGCTGTAAATAACTTCGAAAAAAGATTTTATTATTGAACCATATTTAACGGTGCCAAAATGCTTCAAAGTTTTCTTAGTGTAAATCGATCGGAAAACGCAAAATAAAGCCGATTTAAAAAAAAAAATTTTTTGCAAGTCAAATAAAAATTTGAATTTTAAAAATGATTTTTTAAAATTTTAAAATTAATAAAATATATAACATGATCTTTTTAACGTTTTAGGATGTTTTAAGACTTTTAAAATTTTAAAATTTAAAAAAATTTTTTTTTAAATTTTTCTAAGTTTTAAAAATTTATAAAAATTATTAAAATTTTTAAAATTTTTTACATGATTTTCTCAACGTTTTAGGATGTCTTTTTAAGACTTTTAAAATTTTAAAATTTTTAAAAAATTTTTTTTAAAATTTCTTTAAGTTTTAAAAATTCATAAAAATTATTAAAACTTTTAAAAATTTTTACATGATTTTCTCAACGTTTTGGGATGTTTTATAACTTTTAAAATTTTAAAATTTTTTTTTTAAAAATTTTCTAAGTTTTCAAAATTCATAAAAATTATTAAAATTTTTAAAATTTTTAACATGATTTTTTCAATCTTTTAGGATGTTTTAAAAGTCTTTAAAAATTTTTAAATTTTTTTTTAAAATTTTTTCTAAATTTTAAAAATTCATATATCAATTCGAATTTTTTTCATTGCCAATTTACATGTCAAACGTAAAAACCATTCTTTTACCGTATTTAAACGTAATTTGCTGTAAATAACTTCGAAAAAAGATTTTATTATTGAACCATATTTAACGGTGCCAAAATGCTTCAAAGTTTTCTTAGTGTAAATCGATCGGAAAACGCAAAATAAAGCCGAATTAAAAAAAAAATTTTTTTGCAAGTCAAATAAAAATTTGAATTTTAAAAATGATTTTTTAAAATTTTAAAATTAATAAAATATTTAACATGA
This sequence comes from Mongoloraphidia duomilia, assembly GCA_039654895.1. Lineage (NCBI taxonomy): Eukaryota > Metazoa > Arthropoda > Insecta > Raphidioptera > Raphidiidae > Mongoloraphidia > Mongoloraphidia duomilia. The sequence continues at coordinate 35,217,052 of CM077518.1, read as the reverse complement.
TCTTTTTAACGTTTTAGGATGTTTTAAGACTTTTAAAATTTTAAAATTTAAAAAATTTTTTTTTTAAATTTTTCTAAGTTTTAAAAATTTATAAAAATTATTAAAATTTTTAAAAATTTTTACATGATTTTCTCAACGTTTTGGGATGTTTTATAACTTTTAAAATTTTAAAATTTTTTTTTTAAAAATTTTCTAAGTTTTCAAAATTCATAAAAATTATTAAAATTTTTAAAATTTTTAACATGATTTTTTCAATCTTTTAGGATGTTTTAAAAGTCTTTAAAAATTTTTAAATTTTTTTTTTAAATTTTTTCTAAATTTTAAAAATTCATATATCAATTCGAATTTTTTTCATTGCCAATTTACATGTCAAACGTAAAAATGAAGCCGATTTATCAAAAAAAAAATTTTTTTGCAAGTCAAATAAAAATTTTAATTTTAAAAATGATTTTTTAAAATTATTAAAATTTTTGAAATTTTTAACATTTTTTTAACGTTTTAGGATATTTTAAGACTTTTAAAATTTTAAAATTTTTAACATTTTTTTTTAAAATTTTTCTGTTTTAAATACTCATAAAAATTATTAAAATTTTTAAGATTTTTAACATTATTTTTTCAACGTTTAAGGATGTTTTAATTTAAAAAATTTTGAATTTTTAAAATTTTTTTTTATAAATTTTTTTTAAGTTTTAAAAATTCATATATCAATTCGAATTTTTTTCATTGCCAATTCACATTTCAAACGTAAAAACCATTCTTTTACCGTATTTAAACGTAATTTGCAGTAAATAACTTCGAAAAAAGATTTCATTATTGAACCATATTTAACGGTGCCAAAATGCTTCAAAGATGATTATCTAAGTGTAAATCAATCGGAAAACGCAAAATAAAGCCGATTTATCAAAACAAATTTTTTTGCAATCAAATAAAAATTTTAATTTTAAAAATGATTTTTTAAAACTTTAAAAATAATAAAATTTTTAAAATTTTTAACATGATTTTTTTAACGTTTTAGGATGTTTTAAGACTTTTAAAATTTTTAAATTTTTAAATTTTTTTTAAAAATTTTCTAAGTTCTAAAAAATAATAAAATTTATTAAAATTTTTTACATGATTTTCTTAACGTTTTAGGATGTTTTAAGACTTTTAAAATTTTAAAATTTTTAAAATTTTTTTTAAAAATTTTTCTAAGTTTTAAAAATTCATAAAAATTATTAAAACTTTTAAAATTTTTTACATGATTTTCTCAACGTTTTAAGATGTTTTAAGACTTTTAAAATTTTAAAATTTTAAAAATTTTTTTTTAAATTTTTCTAAGTTTTTTAAAATTTCATAAAAATTATTAAAATTTTTTACATGATTTTCTCAACGTTTTAAGATGTTTTAAGACTTTTAAAATTTTAAAATTATTAAAATTTTTTTTTAAAAATTTTTGTAAGTTTTAAAAATTTATAAAAATTATTAAAATTTTTAACATGATTTTTTCAACGTTTTAGAATGTTTTAAGACTAAAAATTTTTAAACTTTTAAAATTTTTTTTTTAAATTTTTTCTAAGTTTTAAAAATTCATATATCAATTCGAATTTTTTTCATTTCCAATTTACATGTCAAACGTAAAAATCATTTTTTTACCGTATTTAAACGTAATTTGCTGTAAATAACTTCGAAAAAAGATTTCATTATTGAACCATATTTAACGGTGCCAAAATGCTTCAAAGTTGATTTTCTTAGTGTAAATCGAACGGAAAACGCAAAATAAAGCCGATTTTTTAAAAAAAAATTTTTTGCAAGTCAAATAAAAATTTTAATTTTAAAAATGATTTTTTAAAATTTTTTAAAATTATTAAAATTTTTATAATTTTTAACATGATTTTTTTAACGTTTTGGGATGTTTTAGGACTTAAAATTTTTAAAATTAAAAAAATTTTTTTTTTAAATTTTTCTAAGTTTTAAAAATTAATAAAAAGTTTTAAAATTTTTAACATGATTTTCTCAACGTTTTAGGATGTTTTAAGACTTTTAAAATTTTAAAATTTTTAATATTTTTTTTAAAAAATTTTTCTAAGTTTTAAAAATTCATAAAAATTATTAAATTTTTTTACATGATTTTCTCAACGTTTTAGGATGTTTTAAGACTTTTAAAATTTTAAAATTTTTTTTTTTAAATTTTTCTAAGTTTAAAAAATTTATAAAAATTATTAAAATTTTTAAAATTTTTAACATGATTTTTTCAACGTTTTAGGATGTTTTAAGACTTTAAAAATTATAAATTTAAAAATTTTTTTTTTAAATTTTTTCCAAGTTTTAAAAATTCATATATCAATTCGAATTTTTTTCATTGCCAATTTACATGTCAAACGTAAAAACCATTTTTTACCGTATTTAAACGTAATTTGCTGTAAATCAATTCGAAAAAAGATTTTATTATTGAACCATATTTAACGGTGCCAAAATGCTTCAAAGTTGATTTTCTTAGTGTAAATCGATTGGAAAACGCAAAATAAAGCCGATTTATTAAAAAAAATTTTTTTGCAAGTCAAATAAAAATTTGAATTTTAAAAATGATTTTTTAAAATTATAAAAATTTTTAACTTGATTTTTTTAACGTTTTAGGATGTTTTACGACTAATATTTTTTAAATTTTTAAAATTATTTTTTTAAAATTTTTCTAAGTTTTAAAAATTCATTTATCAATTCGAATTTTTTTCAATGCTAATTTACATGTCAAACGTAAAAATCATTTTTTACCGTATTTAATTGTAATTTGCTGTAAATAACTTCGAAGAAAGATTTAATTATTGAACCATATTTAACGGTGCCAAACTGCTTCAAAATTGATTTTCTTAGTGTAAATCGATCGGAAAACGCAAAATAAAGCCGATTTATCAAAAAAAAATTTTTTGCAAGTCAAATAAAAATTTTAATTTTAAAATGGTTTTTTAAAATTTTTAACTTGATTTTTGTAACGTTTTAGGAGTAAAATGGTTGTGACATACGGACGGACGGACAGACAGACAGACAGGACTAAACTATAAGAGTTCCGTTTTTACCATTTGGCTACGGAACCCTAAACATGCCGAACAAAATGCTAGCGCATTTTTGTTACCTCCTTATCATCGTTATATTCGATTTTTACTTTAGTTCAATAACGGTACAAAAGGAAGTAACAAATAATTACGTATATAACATATATACACGTAAAACGAAACCTAGTTTAGAACTAAACTTTTGTAACACAAGATTCTGTTTTTCCATAGCATGTTCTGATTTATCATCTTCTTCAGTATAATTCCGTTCTGCTTTTTGAAGGCGTTGAAAACAGTGCTTATCTCAAGAATTGTGTGTTATTTGTCAGATAAGAGGCCGACGTTGAGAAATGGTAGGTTTATCTAATTTTCAACAAGCAAAGGACTTTTACATTCCTTTAAGATAACATGAATACAGGACGACATAAATTTATTTTGAGAAGATTTCAAAAGCTTTCAGCTAATACGTTTGGTTGGTATATCCTTTCGAATTTAAACATTTTATTGTGTTTATTTTTTATCTTCTTTTAGTGAACCTGCATATATTTTAACAGTTGAAATGTTCTTTTTTTGTATACTTATACATTTTTATACAGTGTGAAGATTTAATATTCGAGCGTGTTATGTGACAGGTTCCTGTAAGGAGACAAATAACAAATTTTACAAGGTCCCTAAGAAATTCGGTAACTGTTCGATAATTCAGTTATTATTTTCAGTTAAAAGTTATTAGTAATTTATGCAACTAATGGCTTAAGTGACGGATTATATGACAGTCGCGGTTTTGCGATACGAGCCTAAGGTTATGTTGCATTTATACCAGAACTCGTGTGATTATCGCACTCGCTTTCGGCTCGCGCGGTAAACACACACTCCTTTTGGTATAAAATATGCAACATAACCTTAAGAAAGTATTGTAAAATCGCGACTGTCAGATTCGTCATTTTAGACACGCGTTACATGCAATATTTTTTGGAACAACTACTTCAAAAGTTCAATTTTAAGCAAATAAAACACAATTTGGAAAAATATTTTATTAGTGACATTATAGTAAAGTAATTTAAAAAAGTACTATATTACGCACGTGTGCTATAAAATAAAACAAAACAGTATTACTTTATAGAACGGAGTGCGTTAAAATTTACTTTAAACACCACCGTTCTAGCCCGAGAGCTGGTAAAAGTGTCAATTGGATTTTCAATTTATTATTAAAAAAAAATAATGAATTGAAAATATGAATTGGTGTTAGGCCCAAATAACCTTAGCTGTTGGTGGTCTTTAAAATACTCGCACACAAGAAAATTTTCGAGAAAACGCAAATATAAATATCACAGCAAGATAGTGTGAACCTAAGAAAAAATAATTAAAGATCAGAAGAAAGATATGAAAAAAAAACTTCATTACTATAAGAAAATATACGAAGAAGACTTACTTGTATATTTGCTATTTCTATTTGTTTTTCTCGAAAATTTTCTCATGCAATTTTTACGTATGCAAATACGTAAAGATGGCTAGTATACTAAAATTTTATTATGTTCTACCCGATTACTTTTTATATTAGAAGCTTGTTTTGTAATTATGATAAGCGTGGTCGGTTGCTATCTAAAAATTTTAAGTTGATAGTGCCTATGGCGCCATCTTTGAATATCCAAAAACAAATTTATCTTCAAAAGATAGTACATAATATATTATATACTATCTTTTGAAGATAAATTTGTTTTTGGATAAGATTTTATTTCAATTTTGCAGGAAATCTTTAACTCAATTCGTTTAATATTTTACACTCTAGACTCGCACTGTATGTTTTAATTCATGGGAAGTGGCACCTTTATTTAAAAACGTTTCTATGAAAATATAAAGAAACCAGAAGCTGCATCGAATAATCAGATAAAAATATAAATCAATACATATCTCAAACAAAATTTAAATTTGAAAGTTTATCAGGATGTCCATCCAGTTTGAAGAAAGATACAAGTAATATTTAGAAATACGTTTCCTATTTACATGTTTAACAAGATAGAAACAATTTTCGCACAATATATTCTGAACAACCTGACAGTGTGAAAATGGGAAAACAACCAGGAGAACATACTAGGTGTATTCTATGTGGTTTTGAATTAACGACTTTACTCTAAAAATAAAATAATAAAACTAACCTGTAGGTTGCTATATAGGTTTTTCACACAGTGTAGTGTACAAACAAAACGGATAGTGTTTACTTTTATAGTACAATTATGGACAACAAAAATTAATTTACAAAATATGACATTTATTAACAGTTAATAAAAATAAAGCTATATTAATAGAGACGGAATTCCCTTAAAGCTGGTTCACATTAGCCGGATTCCGAAACGATTTTTTTATCGGGTCCCCTTGTGGCTAATTAGTTTATATGGCATTGTTCACATTTATCCGACACGATTAAAATTCGTATCTTGCACGTTTACCCGGGTGGTTTGTCACCGCCTGTCGGATGGAAAAAAATCGGATCCGAAGTCGTTCGCCTATAGTTTCTTATACACACATTTGTCGATAAAAAATCGTTCCGGCATCAGGCTAGTATGTACGGAGCTCTTATTGATCCAAAACTCAGAAGGAAATGTAACATAAGATATCTTTCGGAAAATATAGTGTGTTCAAGATAAGAATGCAGTGCATGGAGTCGCGTAAACATATCCAACCGATATTTTATGAGTTTTGATTGATGCAGGTTATGCAAACAACACTTAATACGGTATTTAAATAGCGTTAAATTATATTATTACTTCGTCCAATGGCCGCTAGAAGTTAGCAACAACTTTATCATCGTTAATGTCGGCTTTCATCAGAAATCTTATTTTAATCCGATCGTAGCCTGATAGAAACCAGTTTATACTAGTCTGGGCTGCGCGAGCCAAATGGTGCAGAAAGATTCGTTTACAATAGGTAGTGTTTTATTTAGATACTAACATTATTTTGACCTCAGATGTATTGTGCACTGTGTAGAAAAATGTGGTACAAAAACAAATAAAATTATAAATTTTGTTTTTTTTATTTTCTTGTTACTAAAGTTTTTGTCTCTGATACTGCTTGTACGTAGGTATGCGGTATAATTCTAACATTTCCGAGAATTTTTAAACTTCTAATTGAACTTTTTGTGAAAATAAACTGAAGATGAAAAAGTGTAGAGCCAAACAGAACATTGAAACTTTTAGTCTATGTTGGTCTAAGTAAATGTTTATTTTTGTAACCAAAATCTATGAAATAGAGAATTGGTCATGACAACGCTTAATGCCTATTGCCAGAATATTAAGAAATTTAAGGAATACGAGTTTTGTAATCTCTACTAATATTATAATTAATGCGAAAGTATGTCTGTGTATGTTTGTTACCACTCAACTCAGTAACGGCTAAATGGATTTTCATGAAATTTGGTACATAGTTACTTTAGATCCTGGAATAGGACATAGGGTACTTTTCATCCCAGAAAAATGTATAGTTCTTGTGGGATAGTAACAAAATGTAACTCTGCATTTTTTATGGATTTTACCGTATTAGCGGAATCCTACTAATATTATAAACATCACCAGCCTGGCTTCGCTTTGCAGGGGGAGATTTTCTCGCATAGCATCCAGGGCGAAGCCTGACCGGGCTGCTAGTATTGGGAATAAATTTACACAGTCTATATTTATTTACTTTATATAAAATTGCAATGATGCCGACCCTGACTCGTACGTTTGGTTTTTGTAATAATTAAGTAATTATGTGCCTCTTATTTTCAAATTTTATAAAATATAAAATACTTGACCCGCGGCATCCCGCGTTAACAGAAACTTTATTTTATTTATTATATTATGCCAACGCGAGCGAAGTTAAATATAAAATAACCCATCCCTTTAAGTGAAGGAGCCGTATACTGCAGGCGTACTAAATTTAAATGAAATCCTGTTACTGTTTGGGGTTTAAGATTTATGGCGGAGTAGACACACAGAAAAACATCTGAAAATAATCAAAAATGACTTTATATCATGCGAAATTTCTTAAAAAATCTGCCTTTACAGTTTTATTATTAGTATCGATTTAAAATTTCACATCAATTTTCATAAAAATATTTCTATCAACAAAATTAAATTAATAAAATCAAAAATATCAATTAATGGTATGTATTTTTAACACGTTTATATTAGCCTCACTTGTATGTTGTACATGTATGTAAAAAATTTTGTAACTCGATTTAACCCTTTTCCAATTAATGTCCAATTGACGTGAAACTTTGCTCTCGTATTTTATAGTTTCGATGACAATATAATAATATCTGGGTGCCGAGCTTTGCTCGGATGAGTTCAAAAAAATAGTACTTGTATGCTGTGAGATATTATTTTCTCAGAATATTATTCCGAAACGAATTTATTTCTGAAACAAAATTTAAATAATTGTTTCTGTTAAATATTTTAAATATCTATGTGTATTTTTAAGCGTAAAAACTAAGTATCAACTTAAATCAAGCATTTTTTCCTGTAAATATTACTTAGGTCGCCATTTTCAAATCTACCGCCGTTATTGTTTTGTTGACTGAAGAACTCGCAAAAACCGATTTTCATAGATTGAATATCTTGTAAAAATGTTCGAATCAGATGAAATTCTGCTTGCCCGTTGCCGTCTCAATAATCCATTTTTAAATATTCAATATCAACTTTATCGAAGTACTTTTTCTCTGTGATGTCATCATAGCAACTTCCAGTAAATTTCAAATATTTTTTTTGCATAGAAGGTACCTACTGAAAAACTCACAAAAATCGATTTTCGAAGAAATAGAATTCATATTATATCATTTAGTAACAAACGTCAGACTATAAACCTGCAGCGCAAAACTTTTTTGCATGCATCTTCACCATAGTTTTTAAAAATCGATGTGTTTTGATATACTGCATGCCTGCGTCGCTAGAAGTGCGGCCCTTCGGGCCGCCGTGCAAATTTTTAAACAAAACTTTTTTGTATGTATCTTAACAATAGTTTTCAAAAATCGATGTGTTTTTACACAGACTCGCGGTGCCGGAAGTGCGGCCCTTCAGGCCGCCTGTTTGTCATTATTTACATATTGTGCAACACACTTCTTATATTAGTGTTCATTTACAGTTTTAACCCTTGTGATATATTATACAAAATCTATGTAGAAATAGGCTTCGAATCGATCTGACAATTGACCGAGTTATAATTAATAAAAAAACCCTTTTTTTTAATTGCTCCCCTCTGGGACCAAGATTCCTACCTAGATCGATTTCTCGCCCCGAAAAATCCCCATTCTGTAAATTTCATCAAAATTGTTATTCGTTTTTGAGAAAAAAGTCTAGGTAAGATTATACGTCATACTATATTTAACGTACATAATATACATATTTTATATAGGTAATATAAAAATAACATACTTAGGTACCTATTTATATAAATATTAGTTAAAACTACTTACATAATTATGTTTAGTTTTTATTTCTGTTATTTTTTACTATACAAATAGTTCACGGATTATTTTAATAAGTTAAAAATTCTGTCAGAATATTTTGACATATATAAATAATGAAAGTAGTTTGTTTTCTCCAAAGCCTACTCACGATATTACAATGTTTTGACAGGTCAAAAAACCGTTTTTAAAAATGATAAAATCGATAGGAAAACGAATTTTTCCAGGGATGAGACCTAGCTAAATCGATTTTTTGCCCCCCGAAACCCCTTTTCGGTAAATTTGATCAAAATCGTTAGAGCCGTTTTCGAGAAAATATTTATATAGATACATATATACATATATACATAGATACATATATACAAGATTTACTCGTTTAATAATATAGGGGGATTCTGATAATTTGGCTATAATAATATGTGTGTTAAAAGATGAGATGGTTCAGCCTAATAATTGATTGTAGGAGAAAAATTGTTCGGAACAAGCCTTGTTCCGAACAATCTTTCTCCTACAATAATATTTATCTAAGTTAAAAAAATATGGTGGAAGCGACCGTGTTGATGGTGGGAAACGTGTCTTCAGTCGATTACCATTTGAATATAATAGATATTATAAAATGACTTAAAATTTGAAAATATAAAACAACGCTTATATTAATGCACCATACAGTAGAAAATAAATTTCTTTCTCTACTTTAGCGTTTAATAGCGTGAGACACTCACTGTACCTATATTTCATTTAATTGATCGAGTGCCCACGAATTTAAACGTTATAGAAGAGAAAGAAACTTATTTTATACTTTATGGTGCGTCGATAATACTCGTATATACAGGATGTTATTTAAGTATGTGGCCAAACTTCAAGGGGTGATTCTTTGAGTGATTCTAAGACAAAAAGTTTATATAATGCTTCGCTTTCAAGATACAGGGTGTCAAACTTAAAAAAAAAATACACATTAAAAAATTCTAAATAACAAGAAGACGCAAACTAATATGACATTGAAACTTGTTGACAGTTTTTAATGTAATACAAATGTATATTTTAAGCTAAAATTGTTTGTTTCTTTTTGCCAGTGGCGTGCACGGAGGTAACGCCGGAAATTAAAAAAATCAAACAAGAGACCTATGTTTATATAAACTTTTCGTCTTAGAATCACTCAAAGAATCATCTCTTGAAGTTTGGCCACGTACTTAAATAACACCCTGTATATATATATAATTTTTACAGCTTGATAGTGTCATTTTTGAAATATTTGTACGTTTTATTTGAGTGCCTATCTAATTTTGTTAACACTTTTGTCTTCTCTACTTTTCTAGAAAAAGTATAAACTATTAAACAAGTTTTACTGTTTTTGAAAATATTCTCTTTACCGTCCAGTGCAGGCGCCGATCCAGGTTTGCTCGGGGGGGGGGGGCAATTTTTATGGGAGTTACTTATCTTTTAGAAGTTTCATTCTGAGTTTGTGACTTGTATACATGACACCAAAAGTTGAGTAAAATATTATTATTTAACTATAGTCTATAATATGTACTCAAGGCTCGGGGGGGGGGGATTACCCCCATTGCCCGCTACTTGGATCCGCGCCTGGTTCGGTGTGTCATTTTCCACTTCAGAAAAACGAGCAGACATAGCTCATATTTTAAATGAATTTTCCTTGTTATTTTTTCTGCGTTTTTACTTTCCCAAATAAAAAATGATATAAAAAACAAACAAATTAAGTTTAGAATATATACAATTCGGGTAATTTAGACGCACTGCAAAAATAATATGAAATATAAAATCCAAAATTATGCTTCAATAAAATGACAGTGTAAATGAGGTTCTACAGCTGTGACTAGTACGTGTTTTGAGTTAAACTTTTGATGGTGCGAAGTAGGTAAACTGGATGTAGTTAAATATTTATGTCCAGCAGTTGTTTTTCGTGGAAGAACAATTATATAACTCACCAGATGATCCTGTGCGTTCTATCTACAGCGTGAAGCTTACAGAGGTTGTCAAATCAGTAAAAAAGTCTCGAGAACAGAAACTATGTTAGCCCTAATTTATGCATATTTTCAAAACTAGTTTTAAAGTCGATACATTAAGGGAAAAAACTTCTGATATAATATTTGAATTATTCTAAATATGTCTTTCCTTGATTTCGTATGCAGAACTAATACTGACTGTATACCAACTATATCTGTATAATTTTATAATATTTGCGATCCCGCCCGGCTTGGCCCGGGTGCTATGAATTTATGATTAGTTACACGTCTTTAGATTAAACAATTTGAGAGACAGCGTGTCCTTCATTAATATCCCCCTCCGCTTTCACCCCTTAGGATACGGATTTCGATAAATTGTCGAACACCGATCTCTTCGATTTTAACAAAGAGAGAGTAAAATTTCGTGTTAATAACTCGAGCAGTTTCGGAAAAAGACTATTTTTATAATTCCCCTTTTCACTCCCCCCCCTTTGACCCCCTTAGGGGTTGAATTTCGAAAAATCCCTTCTTAGTGGGTATTTACGTCACAAAATGAACATACTGTCTAAATTTCAAGTTTCTAGCTTCAGCGGTTTAACCTGGGCGTTGATTAGTCAAAAAACCCTACACTCCCGTTTTACTCCCTTAGGGGTTGATTTAAAATAAAATGCTCGAATATGAGTTTGCTTATTTTTAAAGAAGATGTTGAAATCAATATTTCTAACCATAACGATTTGTGAGATATGAAGATTTTGTCAAAAAATTCCTTACGTAGCATATGCTTACGTTTATAAGGAACTTACCTGTCAATTTTGAATTTAAATATTAAGATTTGTCAAAAAACAATAGGTACTCCCCCTTTTGACCCCTTAGGGGTTGAATTTCGAAAAATCCTTTCTTATCGGGTGGCTACGTTCTATATGGAACCTACCTGCCAATGTTCATGTTTGTAGGCTTAATTAGTTCCTTTTTCGTGATGAATGAGTGAGGGAGTCAGTGGTATTTCGCATTTATATATCAGATTTTTATAAAACAAATATACATAATATCGATCTTAATTATATCACAAGGATTGCGAAAATATCATAGACTACTGTTACACAGGAGCGTATGTACCAAAAAGTCTTCCTTTAGGAAACTACCTCTAGATGAATAATTTCCATAGTGGCTGTACGTGGTGAATGGCGTATAATTTTTGTAGCGTCTTCAAATTGGCGCTCATTTTTCTTTTAGGAAGGAACTGAGTTAATCTCAAAAATACATGCTCACCTTTCTAAAGTACCATATGCATATGAAATAATTAGTATATTATCAAAAAAATAGGAAAGCGAAATCAAAATCTATTTTTAGTAATTTAACCTAGTAGTAATTAATGTTTTAGTAAATATCGTAATAATAACTTTTTTATAGAGTTAAAATTACCATTAAAATCTAAATTTTACAACTGACCAAAAATAACGAAATTTATTTTTTTTTTATCAATTAGATAATAAAGAAAAAGAACTACTTTTCTTTTTCATGACTGATTCTATAAATATTTAGATATTGTAACAAAACTGTATTCTTTATTCTTTATTTCGAGTTGGGCGGAATACTTATTTATATTTATTTACAACAATTATATACACAACAATTAACAATACGATAACAATGACACGACAATAACAACTATATACAACAGTTCGCAACAATCAACTATATACAATAATAACGATCGCATCAACTAACTATATACAAGGACTATTTACAACACTGCATTTATTTCACTATTTATTTCGGTCAGTCATTCGCCCAGTTACCTCAGTACTATTCATATCACCGTACTGACTGATTAACATTTATATCCATTGACACCGTCGACTGACCTGATTACCGTCGACTGTCCTATATTTATTTCCGACGCACTTGATTACTTGCGTGAGTCACCGTAGACTGACTTGATTGCACGCCTCACCATGGACCGCGCCCTCCGCAATGCACTGACTGTCCTGATTGCACGCCTCACCATGGACCGCGTTTTTCACAATACACTGACCGTCCCGATTGCACGCCTCACCATGGACCGCGTTCTCCGCAATACACTGACTGTCCAGATTGCACGCCTCACCATGGACTGCATTTTCCACAATACACTGACCGTCCTGATTGCACGCCTCACCATGGACCGCGTTCTCCGCAATACACTGATCGTCCCGATTGCACGTCTCACCATGGACCGCGTTCTCCGCAATACACTGACTGTCCCGATTGCACGCCTCACCATGGACTGCGTTTTCCACAGTACACTGACTGTCTTGATTGCACGCCTCCACCATGGACCGCGTTCTCCGCAATACACTGACTGTCCCGATTGCACGCCTCACCATGGACTGCGTTTTCCACAATACACTGACTGTCTTGATTGCACGCCTCCACCATGGACCGCGTTCTCCGCAATACACTGACGGTCTTATATTTGTTGCACTGTACATGGACTGTCTTATATTTGCTTCACTGTACTGCTGCGTGTGTCTGTCGTGACTGACTGTTGGCGTCTGACCTCTGTTGGCGACTGACTCCCCTCTACCGTCGATAGCGCTGCTTATATAGAGCCGCGCGGCCCAGCACAGAGCTTCCAGCGTTTTCGAGAACATTCGTGCCGCTGCTAGATGTTATAACGAACAAACAATCGCCTTATCTGGAATGTTCTTTCCGAGACAGTGGCGTAACATCTGGGGTTCGTTACAATATTCAAAAATGTTGTCGAGATTTCTCGAAGCTCGTTTCTCGTCTCAATTTAATCACGATCTTGATTCCACTTCTTGGTTTGTACGTATGAGTTAGCCGTTAAGATAGTGTTTAGTTTTTTTAATAACTTTTTTTTTATTGCTTTGCAGTTTCAGTTCTCACAAGAATGCATAACAAATGGTCGGCCTATGATGTACGTATTCAGTATGAAAAACAAAATAAAAAGGTGCTTACAGAAAGGTACACAATGATTCCAATAATAATGTACTATCTCTTAGTGTTAAGAAACAGGAAATTTAGTTTTAAATTTTAAAAACGTTTTAAAACCACTGGTTTATGAGAAACAACTGAACTCTCAACTTGTCACAAATGTTTGTAGCAATGTTGCAACACAAAACAGAAACAATAACTTTTCATGCTCATTTCTCACTAGCCGTACAATGTGTGGTTTTATAGAAGAGAACTGCAGTTGTAAAATAAAAACTGAAACGTCTAACAGACAAAAGAATATTTAACGCTTTACGTTTTTTATTGTAAAAAAGCTAGAACTTCTAAAATACAAAAGAATGTGCAGTTAGCTGACATTTTTAACAATTTATATTTTCTATTTTTTACATTTATTTGCGAGGATCCTTCACTATTTTGAGAGAATTGAGAAAACTTTTTGTATCACGGCAGCTTACTTTTACAGAGTCTATTTATTGTAAGAACTTGAAAATCACGTGAATTAACGTCGAAACGTTGTTCAACTAATAGTTTAGGTATTTTTGGCTCAATTAAAATATTTGGATCGGGAAAAGCTTTTTCTTTCTAACCTCAAAATTTATAAATTCTACCGATTCTCCACAAAATTGGAATAATATACAATACTTGCGGAACTTGTGTCTGTAATTTCATTTTCTTGTTGTTTTTTCAGAGTTTTCAGGAACTTTTCTTGACACCTAGACGGGAGAACACGTCCTCAGAATTTGTGTCTGTCTGTTTGTTTATACTGACATCACTCGAGAACGCCTGTGAATCGGTTTTGATAAAATTTGGTACACTATCAATTGATACCCAAAGTTAAAGTATAAATAGGATTTTTAAGTGTTTTTTTCCTAATTAAATAATAAAGTCGCTATGTAGTAACACTCGCTATTGTCAAAAAAAAAAAAAGAGAAGAGCGCGGGTTAAAGTTTATTAAACTGGAACCGCCATGTAAAAAATAATTGTATTTTGTTTTTATTTGATGACAATAAATCTTTTATATATAAAGTTAAAGTGCATTATACTTTTTATCTGATTTCACTTAACTTGAGATAACAAAACGTGGTTGAGATAGAGTTTACGTCAAAACCCACACTAATGCAATCAAAATCGTAGATTATCGTAAAGCTATCAGTATATATTAAGTACTGAAATTAAAAGATTATGACTTCGTCTGCATAAACCTAGGCCGCAGCTAACAGTTTCAAACGTGAAATATTAACCACAGACACTAACAGAATAGAGGACGTGAAGTAGTCATAATTAGTTAATTTCAAGGGATAGGTACTGTCGTTTTATTATCATTTAAAATTAGTATTTATAGTTGAACTTACGTCTTCAGCTTTCCAACTTTAATAACCGACTTCTTATGAAAAGTGTAGATTGTTCGGAAATAGATTGAATCACATGAAGATTCTATGTTGACGTTTCGGAATATGTACTTACATTTCCAAGGTAGAACTATATGAGTTTAGTTCTCAATGTTAATAATTATCGTAATTTTGTATGTTTAGATTTATTTATTACTAGCTGTATCCGCGGCTCCGCAAACGTGTTTTTCGAACTGCTGCTAAGTTATTTATTATAGCTAAGGAATGCAATTTCCACCCTGATCAGTATGAAGTGGAACGTAAGAATCCTTGTTGCTTTCGTTGGTCTTCAATGCGTATTTGATGTGCCCGTCGACTAAATAGTCGCACAATATAGTTCACTGCTTCTCGATAACCACTGCCCTGGTCGACTTTATTATACAGTAGATAGCATTTATTATTCGCCTCATAATGAATTCTTGAAAATATAATATCTTCTAACTGAGTGAACCTATTGCGGTGAAATAAAAACTCAATCAACAATCAATATGATAGATCCCTTACCCTAATTGAACTTATAATGTGACAACGGTTGATAAAAATATTTTTTTCTAATAGTGCGGAATCCATTATGTAATTTGGCTGAACCACCAATATAAATTTATTTATCGAACTTAATGTTACTTCAAGTTGAGCCCTGTTTTTCTAAAAACTCCAACCGAATTGTGTCATTAGCTTTTCCGTGATGCATGCACAAACAAACACACAAACAGACAAAAATTCCAAAAATGATTTTTATGCATTTATCATTTATCCTTCATCCCCCCAATTATTTTTTTTGCAAATATTTTCAATGTACAGACAGTAGACACGCAAAGTTAACAGTTTTATTATATGTAGGTATAGAATATAAATATAGATTATTTTTTGAATATTTTATTTCTTGACATCATTATACATTTATAAATTAACAATTACAGTTTACTTCTTTTTGTTTCACTCTCAGAACAGAGATAGCTATAGAAGGAGCATATCATAGCTTGTTGGTATGTACAACTGAAACCAGTCGAGTCGCGACGTGCGAGGAACAATAAGTTACATTGAGGTCACATGATTACAACTCCATATTAAACATCTTGATTTTTCATAAGCGCTTTGGAAACTTTATTGTAACATCCACGCACATAACACGACGCCATTTTTTTTTCAATAAAACACAAATATATCAAATAAAGAGTAATTAACACTAGGAATACAATCAACGAATGATCATACTGTACCTGACAGATCGTACTTTAGTGTATAGTTGTGGCTACTGTTTCTATATAGCTATCTCTATTCTGAGGTTCCACTCATAGTTCTGGCTTGAGACTGAAAATACGTTATCCGAAACATCGTCATAGAAACTTATTATTATTCAGCGTATTTCCGAACGATCTACACCTTCCATAACAGTATACGGACAGGTTAAATAAATAAAACATCAAAAATATGTTCTTCTATACTTTCAAGAAAGGAACATATTTTATTTACATTGCACGAAAAAATTGCTAATCTCAAATCCCAATTTAAAATTGATTAAAAAAAATTGATGCAAAAATTATCCAACTTACTAACATTTAATTTACAAGCACTATGTTCGTAGGCTAAGATTAGAATTTAGAATGTACGACTACATCATCCTAATGATCTCAGTTGCCGAGCGTCAATAATCTACAACCTCTCTCTCACAACTACACTATATATAATATACTAGCGAACAGATAGATAAATGAAAGGATCAACCTTGAGTTAAAAAAAAGATAAAAAGATTTCTCTCATCTTTTTTTAATCTAAAATTTAGTTTGCACTGACGACGTGGCGTACGCTGGAGAGGCATATCTCTATTTGCTGACACAAATCGTCTCTCTTGTGTGTTTATTGTCGCCGCTGAAGAAACAGCCTTCATAGCTTACTAAACGTCTAATCCTAGATAAATACGATAGTAGTTACATTTATACGTGAACTTACTGCTGATTTCGTCAACGCGAAACGATCCCTATTGGCGTTCCATGGCGTGGTAATGTGTACTGAATACTTAGATCGAATAGGTTCAGATTAACTGCAAAACGAATATTGTTGCTTTGCCTATTTAAAATTAAGAATTTATTTCGAAATATAGTACAATGTTTTAAAAATATTCTTGTTAGTAGAAAAATATACCTATGTTAAAAGTTTTATGGTTCTACAACTGGATTTTTTGGTAAATATGTAGACTAACCAATTCCTACAGACAGGGTCGAAGAGAGGAAATACGGGCACGTGAGGAAAAGAGGAGGTCCAACTTACGGGCCCCTCTACACATAAAATGTAGTCTTAAGCTGTTTATACATTTTAAAGAAAATTCATTATACAAAATATCAAGATTATCCGATTTTTGTACAATAGGAAAGAAAATATAACTACTTTCCATAAAAATCTTTTCACTTTATCTAACACTTTTTGTGTTTTATGCACTAAAATTGGACATAACTGATAACATGTTAGAGTTCCTGGTCGAATTTCAAAAAACAGGTGCACAGAACAATGATAGAGAGGGTGCAGAGAAAGGCAGTTCTCAAAGTGATCTGCGACTATAAGACTGTGTCCATGAAGGCGGCTCAGGTAATAGCCAGGGTAATACCCATACGCCATGGTACATTATAGTGGAGAAGGCAATCAATAGTCGGTAAAAAACCAGATTAGAGAGGAAATTCTTCGGCCGTGGCAAAAAGAATGGGAAGACTAATAATCAGCAGTAAAGAGGAATTTGGGTATGGCGGCTGTTGGAACAGTAAAAATTTCAACTGTGCACACTCTAGACGTCAACGGACGGTTTTGTATTCCTGTAGGAACTAAAAACGACTGGAGCAGTACCTAAAGCAGAATTTCATTTTCGTTGTATGGACTGATTTTACTACATTATAAAGAATGTCATTTCCGTGCAAAAATCAGCTTCCAAAAATTGAGAAGCTATTAGACTATGAAATCTTTAAGGAATTTATGGAATGAAAACTGGAAGTTTTACTATCACAGCGTATCGATGCGGAACGTAATGCCAGATGAAAAATGCTGTACTCATTTGGGTCGATCCATGTATTTCGTGCACATGCCTCCCATTTACTGTAATCACAATAATTTGTTGTTCCTTGTATAAGGGTAACAAGCTTTGGATGCTTGTGAATAAATAATTATTAAGCATTTTTTCTTTCATAATAATAAGGTTTAGTATGATTGATTGTAACGTGATTTTTCTTGAATGGATACGGATAGCAAAATTGATTGAAAAAACTCAGTTCCAGTTCTGCAGACGTATAACTTCTATCAGCTGTCGTAAGCATCTCAGGCATTCCAACTGTTACCCATAAATTGGCAACAAGAGAAAGAAATTGGTGGTATAGACTTTATAAAAGCTTTATCTACTCTAATCTCGATTATCGTTGGTCCTTATAGGTTATCTAGATCTTTAAAAAATAAAATTAAATGCTATAGACGTGTCTGTGGTATTCTATACAGAAAGTGAGATGTTATTATTCTGAATCATTTATCGCTGAAAAAATAACGCAGGTATCTCTATTTCTATCTATTTTCGATGAAAATAACATAACCAAAATTTTATTTTTATTATAGTCTGGAAATTTACATCCTTAATATTTTAATCATTTCTTTATGTTTAACTAGCGGCCCCGTCCGGCTTCGCCCGGGTGCTAAGAAATCCCGGGTGCAATACACTATACTCACTCGCTTCGTTTGTTCGCTTGAATATTATAAATGCACTACTCACTCGCTTCGCTCGTTCGCTAAATATATAAACCTTCCGTGAAAAATTATCTAACTGATGGTGAAAACCGCATCAAAATCCGTTGCGTGGTTTAGGAATTACATTACTCACTCGCTTCGCTCGTTCGCTATATATATAAACCTTCCGGGAACAATTCCTTCATACATGATTTTTGCGTAACTTTAACCGTTTACTCAGCGCACGCAACGGAAACTCTCAAAAGGAATAATTTTTCCCATTTTTGCAACATTTTTCATTGATGCTCCGCTCCTATTGGTCGTATCGTGATATTATATAGCCTATAGCCTTCCTCGATAAATGGACTATCCAACACACAAATAATTTTTCAATTCGAACCAGTAGTTCCTGAGATTAGCGCGTTTAACCAAACAAACAAACTCTTCAGCTTTATAATATTAGTATAGATGTGGTAGATGACAATACTTTTATTTTATTCATCGTCATCGTATAGTTTAGATATACTAGTAGGTGCAACATTTGTCAGAATTATACCTTTAATGTGAAGAATCTGTTTTGATTAAAAACAGAAAAGTGGTGATCCTGATGATAATGGAAGAAAACGGCTTTAAAGTGACGGATCCAAAAAAGAAGCAAATACTGTTATTATTGCATTTATTAGCTAACGTTTCGAAAATTATATTTTCATCATCAGAGCTCTGTATAAAAACTTTAAAATTGTATTAGTTTGAAAAAATACTTAAAAAATAATGTATAAAATTATTGAATAACTTACCAAATGCCATCAAATGTAACAGTAAAATTGTCGAAAAATTAAAAAAACATATTAACATTTTATATTGTTTTAGTGAAATGTAAAAAAATTGTTTTATTGATTTATTTTGTAAATAACAACACTGAAGAATTTATGTTTTATAGAATTTTGATTTATTTTTTTATTGTAGAAAATTTTGCCAGTTGACTAATTGATACTTAAATGCTTTAAGCTAGAAACTAAGTGAAATAATTTTGTGATTTTTAAACTATTTTGCAAATATGTAGTATGTTTATTCAAGTTTTGACAATTTTATTTCCTTGAGCAAATTACTATATATATGTGACAAATTATCAATATCTGTGCGTTTATTGATACAATTTTTTGTTTTGTATATGTAAACCATTTCAAGGAAAAGGCGGTTTTGGTAATTACTTTCTAGAGCCATAATGGAGGTGTTTTCAAAATCAAATTCGTGATTGTTGGCGACGCTATGTTGTACTAAAGAAGTGCAAAAACAAAGTTGAGAATGTAATACCTTTAACGATAGTGTGAATTATTTTAACACAACTTTATAATACTCGTACACCGTTATGAGTATTTTTGAATATGAGGCGATGTCAGATTTTCCGGTGGAAATCTATAGAGTATAGAGTATAAACCAACTATATTTTTTACTCCTGGGAAAAGCAGAGAAAATATTGTGAAATTTGAAAAGTGAATTTAGACCTAATGTAAAAATAAATACAGGATGTCATAAATGTTCAGTTACCATTTTCAAGTTGAATAAAAATTAAATAAAGCTACATTAATTTATACAATTTTTTACACGTATCATTGATTTAATTCTTGACAATATTTATATGAAATATATCAGTTAAATGGTCGCATCTGACCGCCGTTAAATACAGGCTCTTTCAACCACATTTTTCATCTAATTTTGATACCGCTGGCCTAAATGGCGTGCCATACAGTCACTTTACGAGGGTGCAGAGGCCGTTAATGGATCAGTCGAGGGTTTTCAGTTCCCCAATACCTACTATATATTTTCAAAAATCTTAACTATACGCGGTACGGTGACTTGTTTGGCACATTAACACCGAGAAAAGCATACAATAATTTTCTTTGAGTATCCACAACCGACAATTCATTTTCATTAAAGGTATTAAATATCAATGACAATAACACGTTGTTGACGCGTAATATGTTCCATAATAATTAATAGTTCTAATTTAATTTTCTATTTTCTATTTATTATTAAAAATAAAAATAAATTAAAAATATATGTTGGTACTTAACCCAATTAACCCTGGTTGTCGGTATAAATATAAATAAATGTAAAAAAATAAAATTTTTTGAATAATCAATCTCGGGATTAGTTAAAACTTAAAACTATAGTTTTTACTGATTTTGAGTTTAAAGAATAACATACACTTATAAAATATTTAATTATGGTACAAATTTTAGTCTTTTTTTAAATAAACTTGTCGAGCGTCTATAATTCACAATTCAATTCAATTTTGAAATAAACGCAGGTAACGCTTGTTAATACAATATAACCATAATTATCTTTGTGAAAGGAAATTTAAAACCTTTAAGAACAATATTATGAAAGGAATAAAATCGAGATCATGGCACAGTCTTTAGTATGTATTCACGAGCATTGTAAATTCAAAATAAATTCGTTCTGCGACGCAAGACAAAAAGAGATAGAACTGCAACGTTACTTGTGCATCGGCATCTTCTCTTCTTCTTTGTCTTCTTCAACGAAAAGACGGTGGTGTCAAACCGGATGTAGTCACGCTAGGGCATTAACGCCAGAAGCGGAAGTAATTGCGCCGACACTCGAGCTTCTTACAGCGCGCTCATTATATTGTATACGAGACCAAGGGATATAGTGATACTGTTGTTGGTAGTATTGTATTTGGCCATTGGCATCCCGCTTGTTTTTTGTTTATTTGTTACTTTTGTTTAGTAAATGCTGAAACAAAATTCTTTGACGACTTGAAATATGATATCCACGAGCACCTTTAACTAATTTGAAATTATTGATAATTTTTCAATGATAATAATGCTGAAGAAATGTTACATCAGATGTTTAGATATAGATATGAATGAACACATTTAAGTTAACTTACAGATGAATATACAAAAATTTGAACGCCAAAAAGTGTATAATAAAAAAGAATTGTGTGTGCTTCAGATCGTACGGCCGAATTGACAACTTCTATAGTGATCATAATCGATTCAAAGTAATATCTGAAATATTAAAACGAAGCATGGCATAATGCCTTTACTATCGTTGCATATGAATCAAAGTCTGATACATGCAAAAATCAACATTACCATGATTATAAAACATAGTCTGGCACAGCAGTGACGCACAGCTGACTGTTTCTCCTCCGCTTAGCTAAATTCGGCTCCCCCGAGTTTACCCGAATGAACGTTTCACTTCGGAGCCTGACGCATCAGACTTATTATTGCCCTGGAAAAAGTGCGCACGGTGCGCCTAAAGAAGTTTTCACTTTAAAAAGAAACAAACCTGCAGAAACTTTCTAGTTAGACTCTTTTTTGTATTTCAGTTTTTGAGTCATTCGATGTATTTATTTTAACTTTCGTAAAATGAACTTGTCTAGTGTCTATAAACTACTGTTATTAGTCAATTTTACAGACCTATTTGGGATCCAATAATGAATTATTCACGTAATATAGATATAGTCCAGTCACGAGAGGAAGTCCACCTTGCGTTTTGTGCAGCAAATGATTTTATTTTTTTGTGTCCTCAAGCATGTTTAGGAGATGTCAAATCCAAGTTTGCGACCTCTAAAACAGGGCGGGGGAGTTTTGGTGGGCTAAAAACCACGATTTTTTTGCACTTTTTTCGGTTTCTTGCTTATAATATGGAAACGGCTAGTCCTATCGAAAAAATGGCCCTATTTAAAATTAAAGGGCACAAAATTTACTTCAAAATGCACTAGTCAAATATGTTTATGTTCCCATTTTTACCGGCTCTACAGAACTTAGAAAATCGCCAAAATTTACCAAAATGAAAAAAAAAGCATTTTTTCAAGCTTTTAACTATGGAAAAGCTCGAATAGCCTATAACCTGCTTTATTAAACGGGCTATCTAACAAAAAAAAAATTTTCAAATCGGACTGGTAGTTCCTGAGATTAGCGCGTTCAAACAAAAAAAAAATAAACTCTTTTTTTGTTTGAACGCGCTAATCTCAGGAACTACAAGTTCGATTAAAAAAAATTTTTTTTGTTAGATAGCCCGTTTATTAAGGAAGGTTTTAGGCTATTCGAATTTTTTTTAAATTCAATCCCAAAGGGGGTACAACGGGGGTGTAAGATTTTTTGTTATTACAAAAAATCTTACTCCCACGTTTTACCCCCTTTGGGGTTAAATTTAAAAAAAACTCGTATATCCTATAACATTCCTCAATAAACGGGCTAACTAACAAAAAAAAATTTTTTTTAATCGAACTTGTAGTTCCTGAGATTAGCGCGTTCAAACAAAAAAAAAAGTTTATTTTTTTTTGTTTGAACGCGCTAATCTCAGGAACTGCCAGTCCGATTTGAAAAAAAATTTTTTGTTAGATAGTTCGTTTATTAAGGAAGGTTATAGGATATTCGATTATTTTTTTTAATTCAATCCCACAGGGAGTAAAACGTGGATGTAGGATTTTTTGTTATTACAATAAATCCTACACTCCCGTTTTCACTCTTTGGGACTGAATTTTTAAAAAACTCGTATAGGGTCTCATTGATTAGTACTTTGCTTCTTTTACAGTCTAGTAGTTCCAGAGATTAGCGCCTTCAAACAAAAAAAGAGTTTATTTTTTTTTTTTTAAGTTCTATTTGACTAGTGCATTTTGAAGTAAATTTTATGCCCTTTAATTTTGAATAGGACCATTTTTTCGATAGGACAAGCCGTTTTTATGTTATAAGCAAAAAACCGAAAAAAGTGAAAAAAAATCATGGTTTTTAGCCCACCAACACTCCCCCGCCCTGTTTTAGAGGTCGCAAATTTGGATTTGACATCTCCTAAACTTGCTTGAGGACACAAAAAAATATAATCATTTGCTGCGCAAAACGCAAGGTGGACCTACCTTTTTAAGCTCTCGTGACTGGACTAATAGTAGCAAAAACAATTATTGAATAAAAATATCATCAACATACCTATACCAATATACAAAATTTTTTATCAGTTTGTTATTATGAATTGTTTCCTCTATATTATCCATGAAGATTTCTGCGAGCAAGGGACTCAAGGGATTGCCCATAATTAAACCTTCATTAGCTTTATAAAACGTATTATTAAACTGAAAATAATTTTGATTAAGACATTCTTTAAGTAAAGTTATTATTTCATTTTTAATACCTGGTAAAACTTTTTTCTTTTCTAACATGTTTTCAATTATTTTTATGATATCTTTAGGGGGTATACTAGGGAATAAATTTTGTACGTCGAACGAGACCAGTTTGGCGTTCGTTGGTAATTTTATTTCTTTAATTTTATCTACTAGTTCATATGAATTTTTTATACTATATTTTGGTTTTGGTTGAACCAAAATATAGTATAAAAAATTCATATGAACTAGTAGATAAAATTAAAGAAATAAAATTACCAACGAACGCCAAACTGGTCTCGTTCGACGTACAAAATTTATTCCCTAGTATACCCCCTAAAGATATCATAAAAATAATTGAAAACATGTTAGAAAAGAAAAAAGTTTTACCAGGTATTAAAAATGAAATAATAACTTTACTTAAAGAATGTCTTAATCAAAATTATTTTCAGTTTAATAATACGTTTTATAAAGCTAATGAAGGTTTAATTATGGGCAATCCCTTGAGTCCCTTGCTCGCAGAAATCTTCATGGATAATATAGAGGAAACAATTCATAATAACAAACTGATAAAAAATTTTGTATATTGGTATAGGTATGTTGATGATATTTTGACATGCTTTATTGGAACTACTAGACAGTTAGATTCATTTTTAGCGTTTATTAATAATATCCACCATAATATCACTTTCACTATAGAAGAAGAGTCCAATAATTCAATTAATTTTCTAGACTTAACTATTACAAAGAAAAATAATTTACACAGTTTTGCTATTTACCATAAACCATCATATTCAGATGTAATCATACATAATAGTTCTAACCATCCATACCAACAAAAAATGACTACTTTTCATAGCATGGTACATAGACTCATCAATATACCTATGTCCATAGAAAATTATAATAAGGAATTAAACTTAATAAAACAGATCGCGATTAACAACGAATTTAACCCATCAATAGTTAATAACATTTTGACAAATAAATTATTTAAAGATGCTATTAAGCTTATATTTCCTATCCCTATTAAAGACAAGAATAATAATTATAAATCAATCACATATACAGGAAGAATTTCGGAAACATTAGCCTCAAAAATATTAAAACAACATAACTTAAAAATAGCATTTAAAACAAATAATAAACTGAGTAAAATAATAAAAAACAATAAAGATAGAGCAAATAAAAATAATAAATCTGGTGTCTATAAATTAATGTGCAAGGATTGTCCTAAATATTATATCGGTCAAACAGGTAGAACTTTCAAAAGAAGAATTGGAGAACACATAAAGAGCTATAAAATGAAAAAACAGGATTCCACGTACGCCAATCATTTACTAGAAGAAGGACATACATATCAAGAAGACTTCAAAATTCTACATATGGAAAATAAAAGCATGAAATTAAACTTGTTAGAATCATTAGAAATTAATAAACACAAAAAGTTAGGATATCTCCTAAACGATCAATTAGACTTGAATAGTTCACCCCTCCTTAATATAAATTATAATTATTGAATGTATACTTTAGTTGGTTGTTCTCTTCTTTTTCTTTTACTTAGTCTATAGATTTGCTAGTAGTTTTAACTTTATTTCTTACCTGATAAGAACCTATATATTATTTGTACGTTTTGTATTTTATTTTAGTATAAGATATTTTCTGAAGAAGTCACTGTGTTGACGAAACAATTGTCATAAAATAAAGTTATAGTGTAAATTTTAAAAAACCTTGTGTTTTATTATTATTCAAAATGTTTAATATTAATTTACATCAAGTAAGCACCCAATCTATAATATAATTATTGAATAATAAAATGTGGATGTAAATTTAGTCATATATTTTAAAGTGTGTGTCACAAAATTGATGGTCTGATAAGATTTAGAAGTGCCAGGAATGACTGTTTTACTGTAAACTGAAACTTTACTCTAAATTGAATGAACAAAGACAAAACACAGTAATGTGATTTATATATTTATATGTAAAGCTTAATATATCTTTTTGTAAATTCACACAAACGTGAGATGATTGAGAAATAAATAAAAACTATAAAGGACCACTTCAATATCTCTTCCTGAACACAACAGAGTCGAAATTATTCCAATCGGTTAGTCCCTCGAGAAGTTAAGGATGAACAAACATAAAAAAAAATCGTATAGTATACACGTTGAATTGATAACCTCATTTTTTGAAGCTGATAAAAAAGGGGAAATATTGTATATTTTTCCATATAATTGAACTGAAACAAATCGTCTAGAAGAATATAATTTTTACCCCTTCTGAATCAAAGACGCCCCTGACGAAGGAAAAGAAAATTCTCCTCTTAATTCATTACAGATTCTCATTTTCAATTCAATTATTTTCAGGTTTAATAAATTACATGAAATCATCACACAACGCTAGAAAGCAATTTTTATCAAAGAATTCAGACATTGTAAAAATTATTTTAGGAATTTACTTTTTCTGTTTACCAAATAGTTTATCACATTTTTGTTATTTAACACAAAATATGTACATCCATTGTTCTCAAATTGGAAAATATTGATTTTATTGGAAATTACGATAGGCTATTACAAGCTCTCATTTTGCATGTGTTTAATAGAGTGTACAGCACATAGTCTACTGATAATTAATTAATAATATGTGACCGTTAAAATAACGCTTTCGTGGGCGTTATAACGCCGCCATAAAGTATATCGTAACTCTTGCAATTTGCCGCTAACTATTAGCGTTGATATTGACACAGAAATTTTGATAGTTTCGATTAGACGTTTCATATTTTTCAAAAATACTATATTGTGCAACTAGTGTGCTAATTACATCTTTATGCGTCAGGCGCGATGTTTTCAGCACGAGTAGTAGGCGAACGAATACGAGCCTTGGCGAGTGCGCATTTGTGAGCCTGACGCATAAAGATTTAGCGCACGCGTTGCACACTATACTTTATTCAACACATGCGTGGTTTTAGTGCTTTATTGAATTCATGTCAAACACCGTAGATTCATTGACAGCAGTACATCACATTCTAAAAATATTGACCATTATACAATATTTATTTACTCCATTACCATTAGTAACCATATATTCATTATAGCATCTAAAAGAGTCACATAATGGTACATTATGTAACTGGTTTTTCAAGTGTTTTTCATTATAGCATCGAAAAGTGTTTCAAAATCGATATATTGCCATTTAAGACTCATTTTACAGACACGAAAAAACACTAAAAGCGTGCATGTGTTGATTAAACACTTTTTAGGGTTTCGTGCCCAAAGGGTGAAACCCTATTATTTCATACTATTCTGTCTGTCTGTCTGTCTTTTTAACCTCTAAATAATATTAATGATGCAATAATAAAATTAACGTAGGTAATATATGTAAGTTAATGACGCTAACCCAGAGCTCGGCAACCTTTTGAAACGGAAGAGCCAAAAGTTACAATTTACAAAATTTCCCAGTTTTTAAAGAGCCACTAACATTTTTATTTCAGTATTATGGTATTCACGTATAAAATAATTTGAGGTTATGAATATTCAAAACAGATTTAGAAAGCTCAACACATATAGTTCATATTCATATATAATACGTATCATACCAACATGAAACAAACAGAATATAACGTACAGTATAACTATGAAATTATTTACTTTTTGATCGAAAAAAGTTCTGACTGCGACCATTGACGACACAGTGCACCAATAACTAAACGAACAGAACAGTGTTGCCACATTTAAAAAATGTCAGCTGTCCGTATACTCTCTACTCCACCTATTCTCACTGTTCTCTGTTGAGTGTTTTTATCCTGTTTAAAGTTTTTTTTGCAGTATAATATTTTTTATGAGTTTTGAAAATAAAATAATATAATTATTAATATTTGCGCATGGAACTGGAGAGCCGCATCTTGACATCATAAGAGCCGCATGCGGCTCGCGAGCCGCAGGCTGCCGACCCCTGCGCTAACCCATAGAGGGCTCCCGTATATCTAAAATTGGATAAAAAAATAAAATTTTAAAATTACTGAGTAGAATAAGGAAACAATTTTTATTTATTTTTTTAGTTTCTAAGACAAGCGCCTAAGTAACTCGTGAGATATAATAGCTACAAGAACGGAATCCACTGCATACAAACGGAGTTGGTACTTGACCGATTTTTTATATAATAATAAAATAATAAAGTTATTTTTTATTGGGTTTAATTTTAGGTGTACCTAACTAGTGAAAATATGTGGGCCAACTCAAAATTTCAATAATAATGAATATTGGACGTCTTTTGTTTTCTACACTATATACATGCAGTTTAATGGAAATAAAGGAAATATATTGATTTAGCGAGACATCGACGAGAGTAGAATTCTGTTTCGCAGATCGTTTTATTTATATTCATTGGTTGCATTCTTTGAGTGCATTTTCATGTGACGCTTGACGCTGGTTTCTAGCGTCAAACACTGTCACGTGATAGAATTTGAACATGGACGCCAACTCGAAAAAATGTAGCGTCAAATAAATAAACATCAAGTTTTGCAGACACCTTATTATTATTAACAAACGATTGGGATTTAAGTAACATTAATGAAGATCTTGACCTGTCAACTGGTTTCTCATTTTCAAAAACTTTTTTTTAATCATATGTACTCCGAACACATTTAGGTTAAATAGCGCTATTTTTAACATTAAATTAAGGAAATAAGATGAAAATTAAATTGGATTTCAAAGTCAACATTTGATTTTTTTTCGATGAAATTCTTCAAAATTCGTTTTATTATTGAGATAAAATATGTATATTAATATATTCATACAGACTAATCTTTGTCTATAGGTTATGTACAGTTGTAGAATCAGTAGAACTCGAGCATAAAAGCTAAACAATGTTTAGTATTTACGCTACATTTTTTTGAGTTGGCGTTCATGTTGAAATTTTATCACGTGACCGCATTTGACGCTAGAAATCAGCGTCAAGCGTCGCATGAAAATGTACCTTTTAACGAATTGTAATGAAAAAAATTCCGACCATAAACGCATAATAGAAGTTGGAATCAGAATTTGTCTGACACAGTCCACAGTCCAGCGTTGAAGAAGCCGCACATAAAGAAATGAACGAAAGGCTTTGAAACAAAACGAAAATATAAAAAAGTATGAGTATTGCGATCCGTCAGATGGGTGGAGCTGAAAAAACATGGCGGAGATAGGGGAAAATTTCATATACAGGGTATAGGTACTTTTGCATGTAATTTTGTAGATTTTCAAAGTGATAAGAAATGATAAATATAAGTGCCATTTGTGATTGGGTCAGTACGAATCCTGAATAAAGGAATTTCGTTGAAGGAGAACGGATTCTCAAAGCCGGACATAATTATCAATTAATGTGGAAAATATATCGAAAAAATGCATGAAAAATAAGCTGTCAAAAGTAGAAATCTTTTATTTTTTTAATTCATAAATACAGTTTTTCCACATTTCATTAGAAAATAATTCGCTGTAATGTAAATTTTACAAGGCAATAACTGATAGTCTTTAATGCCATGATATTAGAAAACGTCGCAAATTCCATTTTCGATAAACTTTTTGTTTATTTTACTTGTTTTATTTTTGTAATAAACAATTTCACAATAAATTTGCACTGTTAGCATGTAAATTTTTCACTGACCCGAGTACAATATTCTACCACCAGATGTCAGATTCTTATTTGACGGATCCCAATACAGTGCGTTATTTTTATGAATTAATATACTCCATAGACCATGGTCAATGTAATAGTAATTTTATAAGAAGTAGGTAAATTCAGTCAGCATTAAATTTTTTTTGGAACGTTTATAAATATCATTTGAACGACTTTTTGAAAATTAGTTTTGGCGAGTTCAAAAAAAAAAATAGAAAAATAATGGCGACAAATTTCAAAATGGTGGCCAAATAGTAATTAGTAATTAAAATTTACGGGGTGATTAAGATTGACATCATAAAGGGAAAAAATATTTCGATAAAGTTGATACTTGGTATTTTACGGTTCAAAATTATATAGGTACTGCT
Organism: Mongoloraphidia duomilia; assembly: GCA_039654895.1. Classification (NCBI taxonomy): domain Eukaryota; kingdom Metazoa; phylum Arthropoda; class Insecta; order Raphidioptera; family Raphidiidae; genus Mongoloraphidia; species Mongoloraphidia duomilia. Next base: position 35,187,438 of record CM077518.1, on the reverse strand, counting down.
AATGTCAAAATTACAAGCTTTATAATATAATTATAATCGAATTGTCGAGTCTTGTAATTCTTGAATTACTTGCACATTGCATGATTTTCTTACTAAATGTGGTGTAACAATGAGATACATAATTATATTCCATAATGCAAAGATAAGTCTGTATAATATATATATTTTTAGTCCTTTTAAGACAGTCTCCTATAATCTTAAAAATAATATTATTTTTTAAATTTAAACCCTATTAAAATATGTATAAATATGTAGTTTATTGCAGCGTTTTTAAAATATTATTTACATTTTTTTATGTCAATTTTGCCGAATGATAAATATTTTTGGTTTTTTAATAAATTAAAATTTTCTTCAATCTTTATAAAAAAAGTTTACAATAAAATGTGAAGTATGCAATCAGCGTCGTAAATACCACACTGAAATCGTTAGAACTGCTGGGAATTGACAGCAGCTATTGTTAGCATCTTACATGCGTAAAACGTAAATAAAATATTTTAAAGCTGACAACTTGAAAGCACACGTGCATGTGTAATTTCCCGGGAATTCTGGTAACATTTTCGTCGGAAATTCTTCGGAAGTCTCCGGAATCATCGGGGATTTTTCAGAAGTCTCGAGAATTCTTCGGAAAACTAAGGAATTCTCGGGAAATCTTTGAAAATATCAATAATTCTTACAAAGTCTCGAAAATCCTTCGCAGGTCTCAAAAATTTTAAAATCTCGGGAATGACTGGAAAGATTGATCAGACTGTACGTGTAAATTTGTTTAAAATGGCCGTAGTCAGATTATCTAATGGGGTGTATTTAGGTGTCGACATTTTTGTGGGTTTAAAAACACTAAAAAATTTGTGGAACCGTCTTAAGGGCCCCCGCACGCATACAACTTTTAGTTGTTTGTCAAAAGACTATTGGAGCAGATGGGACTGTGCATTGCGAATACTATCAACACGATAGTTGTTCGACCAAAAAATCATAAAACCACATCGATCGCCTTTTGACTGACTATCGAACAACTATTGTCGGCAACTTATGTCTACAGCAGTGTATTGACGCCCGCATACATTCATCTAAATAGTTGTTCGACTGCCCAGTAGTTTAATATTGAAATTGTGGCATAACTGATTGATTGTATGCGCACCAACAACTCAACAACTAAACAGTTTAGTCGAATTGAAATCGTGACACGTACACAACTCGACTAAACTGTTTAGTCGTAAAACAATTATATGTATGCACCCGGCCTAAAATTTTAAAATATTTACCTTTTTAGTAAAAATTAAAATGTGTCCCTACAATTTCAACAAAATCGAACAGATAGAGCCGGTTTTATAAAATTTATGAAAACATTACGGATAGCGAATTGCTTACTGAAGAGTGTTTATAATTTGGAATGATAAAAGGCTTCCTGAGTATTAAAACTGAGAAAAATTTAATCATTTTGAGAGAGGCGTTTTTTACTTTGCTCAAAAAACAATTTAGGTTTAATAATGATGCTTTTAAATACCACAACGCATGTGATAGCAACTACACTATTTTGTCGGTAGATGTAAAACTCCGAACAGTGTTTTTTAAATTATTTAAAACTTTGGAAGAAAATAGCGTTTTAATGTTATGTTCATTTTTTTGTTTTGTCTTGTTTGGTCGTTTTAATGAGACATGTTAATGATTAACAAGAGTGATTTAACGAGCTAATTACTGTTTTTAATTGGAATCATATTATTATATGCCGCGGCACTTGTATATTTTAATTATAAAATATAAAAGCACAGTTGCTCCTAACCTTGACCCTTCTGCTTAATTACGACGTTACTACTTGATTACGTCTCTGGAATACTACTGCAGTACGTTATATTTTCATATACAAGACAGAAAACAACATAAAAACATCGGTATCTAATGAAAACCTTTTCGCATAAGAGAGGATGAGGAAAAATCGCGTGGAAAATTTATTGCCGGAAGGAAAACTTGTGAGGTTTGTAAAAATAATGATTTTGTAAGATCTCAACACATTTACACATTCACTTCAATGTAATTAACGTTTTTAAAATATATTTTCATGTTTAATTAGTTTTATCTCGCGTTTTACGCTTTGTGTGTTGTGTTTGGTTGCCGGTATTAAGTTTTTTTTGTAAATATTAGTATGAAAATTTACTGTTAATTCTAAAACCCTCTAATTTAATTACTTACCGAAGTGCTGTTTTTTTTTGTGTTAACATAAAATATTCTTTAGCAATTACACGCATTTGCTTTTTAGATGTCAGTCTGTGAGTCAGGGTATTATCACACGTAAAGTCGACTCTCTCTAAGAACGGTGATATCAAATTATCTAAAAATACATGAGGTAAATTACCAGGTGTTTCAAAATTGATGCCCACGTATTTTGAGAGCATATTCAGTGTGAGCTTATTAATAATTATTAAAATAAACTTATTGTAAGTACATATTTGAAAAATAAACTCATTCTCGTCTTCGTACTTATCTACGATGTCCCCAATGTCTTCTAACTTTTCTTTGTCCTCGTATACGCAATTAATTACGCCGATCAGCTTTTCTAATCCGGGTAGTTCAACCAGCGCCGGCCTTAGCCATCCGGACAAGATATTCTTCAGCGCCCTTTATTTCTTATTATTAACTGACATTTTGCCCGCTTGAAGCCCTGGCGCCCGGGGCGACCATCCGAGTTGCTCCCTCCCTAAAACTGGCACTGGGTTCAACATGAAAATGGATGAGGACGAGGACGACTTGACAACTTAATTGAGTATGGAGACGAGATTTAGTGATTTACACTCTATAACTTGGTTAATAGAAAAAATTTCGTATATGCAATCTTAAATATTTCTACACATCTAGAAATATGAAATTACGTTTTCAGAAAGTCAGCTCAAATAATATATAGAATCAGACTGAAAAAAGTCAAAGATGGCGATCGTGCTCAATAATTTTATGTGAAATAGTTTTTTACACAAAAATTTGTATAACATTTTCAAATCCAAATCTTTTAATTTCCAGAAGTTCATTTTAAACCGTTTAAGGAAAAGAAAAAGAACTTTGGTTTCACATTATTTTAAAAATCAGTGACGCTAATGAAACAAATAATGTAAAAAACTTTAAATTTATGTAGGTCGTTTATTTAGAAACACTAAAGTGTTTTTTTGTTTGTTCAGATTTGTCTAATACGTATTGCATTTTTATATTACGAGATAATGAAAACTAAAAGCTACCATCAAGTTTCTATTTTCTATTTTTTTTCTAATAAAAAAAATCGCGATAATATATTGCTTAAGTTGTATATTTTTTGTTGGACAAATATTATGTTATAACATAAAAAAGTTTGCCAGTAAGTTTTATTTGGGTCAGAAAAAGTTAACGAATATAGTTACGAACTTTTTGTCATTAACACAACCAATAAATAGCGAAATCGGTAATCTGTAACGATGAAGAAATGATTGTAAAGCTTCCAAAGAAAAGACGGTTTTCCCTTGTCGCATGTCTGAACTTTGACTTTCACGTGCCGATATGTTTCACGAAGAATTGACAATGCAGCTGAACGATCAGATTGTGGCGTGAATCTTTATACTGCCATCACATATCGTTATCAATTTTTTAAATATGCCATTTTAAGCGAAGGATTACCATTTATCGACGATTAGACACAATGTAGGGGTGAGTGAAAACAAATTGGCGACTTAATATATAATTTTGTAACCGGTAAATATTCACACATTTTTCATTGAGTGGATATGTTCCTTCTGAAAATATTCTAACGAAATTAGGAAAACTTGTGCGTTGAAAAGCGTAGCTGATAATTTTCAAATTCTTATTATTAATTTTCATGAATTATGATACTGTTGGGTGAGAAATGATTTTTTATGTTTCTATTCTAAAATACGAAGCTTTAAGGCAATTCCTTTTGTTTACATACTTGATATTTTATGAAACTACAGCGAGATTTGAATCTTGATTTGACCGTGCGTATCAAACAATCACTAATGTTCTGTTAGTATCTAGAAATCACAGATATTCTGAACTAATGTACTGAATTCCATTGGTTTAAATGGTGGAGGCGCCGGGTCATCACTGTTCTTACGCCATATACTATTGAGCTATAATGCTGCTTTAATTAAAATATTCCCGTTTCATGATACACTACGGTGTTTGTGGTGGATGTTTTTAATATAATATAAATAATTCTGTACAAAAATGGTAACTACATTTGAGCTTTTTTATAAAAATACACTTTTGGAAATAATCGTTTTTCAAAATTTATTACAGGGACCGCGCATGAAGATTATGACGCTGTCTATACCTACCTATAGAGTTCACTGGCCATACTTGCGTGAATTCGGTTGTACGCTCAGATCGGTCCGAGCGCTCTAATGCGTTTGAATTTATATTAATTTAACATTATTTTATATGCTATGTATCTATTTTTCTCTATTCTGCGCTCGGATTGATCTGATCGCCAAACCGAATTACCCTTGAAATTAAAGTCAAATGGCATTTATTTTTATTGTTAATAAGTAAATAATTAAGTAAATCCGATTATAAGTGGTCTTTTTTGCCCTTTTGTATCATTCTGACCCCGAATTAGATCATTCGCAATGAGACAAAATCCAAATTTAATTATTTTTCGCATTTTTTACTATTGTTTTATTTATTTATTGCTCTATTGACATCACAATGGTTAGTCATCGTGACGACAAAGAGCTTCAGAATTGGCAGTAGTGCTGCCTCTACAGTTAACGCGCGGTCGCTATAGCGTTTGTATGAAATTCTGTACTTTCGTAATACTGCACATATTATTATTTTATATTTTTATTTGGAAAGCAGCGCTTATTTAAAAATATAATTTTAATAGTTCAAAATCGCAACTGAAACTTTTTTACATCACACTAATTACAATTTTAACATGTATTCAAAGCAATTAATTTGTCGTTAAGCCATTAAGAATATACTAATTAAGATGCTAGCTTTATAGATAAAAAGTATTAACTAAATTAAATATTCTATACATAATGGACCAAAATATCTTGTTTCAAATTAAATAATTTATAGGTATAAAATCAGGAATTATCACACATATTTCAGTATAAATCAACTGGAAACAGTTTTGTAAGTTTATTGAGATAAAAAAAAAAAAAACTCGGGTCGCAGTGCCAAACCCTGCCGACAATATAGTGTATTTACTAATACAGGCATTGTGGCATTATTATGTGAACAGTGAACTTAAGTTTGTTTTTTGACAAAATAAAAAATTTAACCCCTTAATACATCCCTTAAAATAATTAAATTTTTCTAAATTTCAATATTAGACATGGATTTTATCAGTACATCTGCACCAAATTAAATACACCCTTCCATAGGTAAATCCATATCAACAAACTAGTGTTTTCATAAAATTTGAAAGTCTGGTCCTGTCGGGCCGATTTTATTAAAATTTTAGCAGCACATTTTAATCTTTACTAAAGAGTTAAATTTCAATTTTGAAACGATTCTGACAAATTTTTTGGTATTTTTGGGCCCAAAAACTTTTTAGAACCCCTAAATACAACCCTGAAAATGGTCCGATCGGGCCCATTTTAAATAGGCTTCGTGCGGTGATGGGTTCCAATGTGTGTACCAAATTTCGTTTCAATCGATTAAGTCTGTCGAGAGTTATGGTGTACACATACATATACAGGGTCTTCAAAGTTAAGTCGGCACTATTGCTAACTTCGTTATTTTTGGATCTACAAAATCGGTTAAATTAGCAAACTAGAAGTATTTTTCCGCTGAATAAAACGATGAAAACAGAAAAACAATTGAACATCGCGTTTTCGAGTTATGATTGCCAGAGTCACTAGGAGTGTTTGCAAGCGGGCTACAAAATGCTTGGACCAAGAGGGTGATGTTTTTGAGAATCTTATTTGAATTTTGTTTTCTTCCAAGTTATAGAATAATTTGAAATAAACGATATTTTTCACCTCATGGATATTCTTGTCACTTTCTATTTTATGGTGAGCCAAAGTTCCACTAACACATGCTACCTTTAATTTGAATTTGAAAAATCATTTTTAACTTAGTCATTTTTGACATAAGGATAGAAGACTATAAGACACTTTTTATTCAAAATTCAACTGTCTATCGATTGTGAATATTGTATACCGGGTGTCTCATTTAAAAAAATAGAAATTTTTGACATAACTCGAAAACGCGATGTTCAATTGTTTTTCTGTTTTCATCGTTTTATTCAGCGGAAAAAATACTTCTAGTTTGCTAATTTAACCGATTTTGTAGATCCAAAAATAACGAAGTTAGCAATAGTGCCGACTTAACTTTGAAGACCCTGTATACCGGAGTATGAACATGTTAAGATGAGTTCCAAAGAAAGATAGAAAACATTTCCGACAGAGGACATGGTTCCTGGAGCTATAGATACATGTCCGGAACTACCCTAGCACGCATCTCTGTGACGAATCTTAGATTTCAATATGTGTGTCAAGTTAACTTTGAAGACCCTGTATATATATATATAAACATTTTCAAAAATGATGCCAAATTGTTCAGGAGGCTATGAAACGTCGAGAAATTTTGGTCCGACCCCTAGGTCCCGCCATCCGACCGACGCCAATAGTGTATGTGCCATATTATGGCAAATACACTAACAAGTTACATTCAATCCGTCAATCATGATGATTATGTAGTAGGAAGGTATCTCGAGACGATGTTGTCTTTTTCAGTACTGTAAAAAATAGACAGTGGATGACTTTGGACAATATAATAAGTTGTTATTGTATTTGCCTACATGAAGTATATGACACATACATTATTGACGTTGGCCGGATGGCGGGAGCTACTGGCTGAACCATAAAATTTCGATGTTTCATGCGAGTAGTGTATTACACACTGTACGTATAGTATATAATTTAATACAAACGTTGATGAATGGATTTCTAATTACTTAAGAGATGTGTTATAAAAGGTTTATTAAATTATATCTTATACTAATTAAAATACTAGAATGCATTAGCAAACACACTATTTTTTGGAACTGCGACCATTTTTTTTTGTAGTTGAAATGTATGCAGAGATGAAATGGTTTTACACATTGTTACACAAAATATTATAAAAAAAAATACAAAACATTCGAACCAAACGATTTTGCCTTTTGACTACATATTATTGCGCATATTTTGTATACAAAAACAAAATATATTTTAGAATACTGAATGCAAATCTATATATTTTAAACACAACCCGTTTTTTTCGATAGTCCTCCAGCGGTTCCTATTCAACCAATTGACATATTTTTTCTAAATTTAAGCTTTTTGTCCACATACGTGTCATTACTATTTTTTTATTATTATTATTTACATTATTATAAACAAACAATTCTGAACTCTCGTTTTTGACATGTTTCTGTGTCATCGGAACATCTCGTTGGGAGAAGCGAGCAACCGAAAATACATGTATGAATTAATTTTCATCTAACCGCTCGGCGAAGCCGAAAGGAGGCAACTAGACACGTTAAAAAGGAGCATTCAGAATTGTTTTTTTGTAATGATAAAAATAATTATAATTATTTCTTTTATTTATCTAAATATTTTTCTAAATATCTTTACTCAATCGAATTTCAACAGGGTCAGTCAAGTGTTTGTTTAAAAATTTGGTTGACTTATGGAAAAAAATATAAGCACTGATGATTCGTTAGAAGATGTTTAATAAGTACGTTTGTGGTTACACTTCTATGAAAGGTCCTCATTTTGTGGCCTGATTAGATGATTTAGCGCCAACCTGTGTGCAACCAGATAAAACTATACACATTATCGTTATTATCACTTAACATGGAAATTGGTACAAAGGAGATTACGCCCAGCCCAGTGTTATAATTAATTTAGAACATCAGTTTAAGTTCGTATGTACCGTAAATTATTTTGACATTTCCACGAATAACTTAACACATAAATAATGTACATTCGCTCCATTAAAATAAATTATAATTTGTAAACCGTTATTTAGGTAAAACTAACCTTATTTAGGTTAGTTTAGTGAAAATTTCTTTGACTTGATTCTAAGTTCAAAATATTGATTAGTCCACAGCATGTGCTGCCCTTCAGATACTTCAGAGTTAAATTTAAATATGCAGGGTGCTAGTGGCAATAGTTGGAAAATGCATAACTTTAACTTACCTTACCTTAAGTCACCCTGTATATTTTTAGGTATGTGAATAGAGCTCGCTTTCCTTTACACATTTTATACCAAAAAATATACAGGGACTGCTACTTAAAAAAATTGACTTAAGGTAAGTTAAATTTATGCATTTTCCAACTATTGCCACTAACACCCTGTATAATTAAATTTAAATCTGAAGTATCTAGAGGGTAACACATGCTATAGACTAATACCTGACAGGCAAAAATTGACTCTGCTTGAAAAATGTGGTGTGTATTTTAGTAGTTGATAAAGAAAATGTAGAATTTTGCAGGAAAAGTTGAATATTTTGGCAATTTCAAAAATGGCACAATTTTATGTAGGCTTCCGAATGGACAATGAGATGGCCTGAAAATATACAGGCTGTACCTACTATTTATAAAAATACAAGTCAGTTGTACCATGACTACATCGTACATCCTGTATAGCTAAAAATAATTTTAAAGTATAGTGCTCTTATTTCAATCCAACTTTTTTATTCAAAACTTTTTTTTTCTAATGCTCATAATAAATGAGATATTGCCCGAGACATTCTTAGTAACTCACCCTGTATATATTTGAACATGGACGATATCCACAACAATTCTATAGTACCTACTTTCTTCTATTGTCTCCAATCAATAATAAATTCTCCAACTTCCGGCATCGAATCATCTTAAATAAGATTGCAGAGAATTCTAATCATTTATGTGTCAAGGTGAAGTGTTCATTACGTCGTGCGCCATCTGTTGGTGTAAACAACTCATTCTCTCATTGGAAGTGAGAAAATCGTCTCGGCACTAACATTCGAAATGAAAACATTCGTCTCTCGCTAACAGACACACATTTACTATAACTGTGCCGTACCTACCTACTTATTAAAATTTTCAACTATATTATTATTGAGAAATTTTCGTTCACTGACTGAAGAATCCAGAATAAAAACGCAATTACTGTAGAGTCTAGTAAATATCACAAGAATCTAGAGATCCAACCATGAGGAGCCCGAAGATGCACGAATTCTCGCACGATGGTGTCTTAAAAATTGAAATAATTCACTGGATCTTCACACCACGTACGTTTTTTGGGGAATTTCCTTTGCATCCCCTCTTTTCACCCCGCAATAAACGTCACATCGAACCAAAACCCACGAGTACGTGTTTTGAGGAACTCCCTCTGCATTCCCTCATTTTTCACCTCGCAAAAACGTCACATCGCACCAACCCCCCAGCGTATGTTTTTTGGGGAACTCCACCACGCTTCTCATGGTTTGATCTCTAGACGTTTCTGTAAATTTCTTATTTGTTAGCTAGCACGTTTCGCGAAATATATTATTACTATTTGTAAACGCGTTAACTTTTAAATGGATTTTTATTATGAAAAAATTATATGTCACTGCCGGCATTAAAATCTGAATCCTTCATTGGCGCATTTGAGGAATATTTAAATCACTCTCCGGCGAAAGCAGACCTAACCAGCTATTTTCCTGCTGTTTGTCGTCAGGAAACTGAATTCCTATGTCAGCTGTTTTGATAAAGAAGGTTTTTTAACAGATAATAAACGCATCATTAAATCAACAGTACTAGGCAGTTTGCAGCCACGAAGTCTGGCATAGCTCTCCTAAACAAAACATAATTAAGTCGCTCCGCGTGTATCTCATGTGCACTGATTTATTCATATATTTTAAATGCTTTGATGTTAGGTTATGGTTTCAACTTGATTCACAAGTATCCCTTTAAAATGACTTTATTTCATATTTTTCTGCCTGTGTGAAAAGAACATTTATTTGATTATAATTTTTAGTATATTTGCCTCTATAGTAATGGTACATACACTATTGGCGTTAGTCGGATGGCGGGACCTATAGAATTAGGAAGTTTCCTTTTTTATTTTTTTACTCAAAATCATAGCTCTAAAAATTACAAAATGAATGGCGGAAGAATTTTTGAAATATCTTTAAAAACAACAAAGTTATGCTACTTCAAAGTTTGAATTTGACAATTCTCCAAGAAATTCAGTTTTCAGTCCGGGTGACGTCACGTGGCACGATATTTTTAAAAGTTATTTTCAGTTGGTATGTGTGGTAATTTAACATGGTAACTTCCGATAATTCTCTTTCTTTAAACTCGTAAATTGTTATGGAAACACAAAAAACCATCCAGTTCATAAATCGGTTTCGTTTGCGACCCCACGTACAAGAAATTGAATATCTCCGTTGAAATTAAAGATACCAAAATAATTCTTTCAGAATTTTTAAAGTTATCTTCATTACAATTATGTGACACTATCATAATTAGTATTTTCGACCAATGGAAACTTCCTAATTGTTTCAAAATCCAAATTTAAACTTTTAGTAAAGATTAAAATATACCTCTAAAATTTTAACACAGTCGGACAGAGGTCTGACTTGAAAATGCTAGTTTGCAAATAATGAATTTTAATGATTATTAGTGTTATTTCTTTTTGCCCAAAAACAATTCTAAGTTCACATAATATAATACTATGTATACCTAGTACAAATACATTTTAATATCACAACGGAAATATATTGTTTTGTTGACTGAATAGCACTGTGACTAGATGTTTTTAGTGTTCTGTACCAAAATTGGAAAAACGGAACACTTATGGCCTCACTCCGGCATCTGTCCGTCCTTCCGCCCGTCTGTCTGTCCATCACAAACTCCCAGAGCCAAGCGGTACAAACTAGAGAGTCGAAATTTGGCATAGTTTAAGCTTGTTATGGGCCAATGCTGTGGTTTAGGTATGGATATTATATAATTCGGATAATTGCGGGTGATAATGGCGGGTAAAACGGGTTATGAAAAAATGAAAAAAATTCAACCCCATCGAGTGGTGTGTCTAATGAAAGTTAGTGACCGATAGAAAAAATGTTTTAAAAAAATATTATTTAGTTAAATTTGAAAAAAAAAGTAAAAACCGAGAAAATCGCTTTTCCTACCCCATTTATTTCTCAAGTATTAATCGGAATAATCTTAAATAAATTTAGCAAGTGTATCATAACGTCAAAATTGATAAGAAGTATAAAGTTTAGTATAATATTATTTCAAAGAAATTACAGCTTTTGGACGCAATGTGCATATCTTACAAGGTTATAATGAATTCAACATACGATTTCAGTAATATTTAAAAGTCCAAACGAGTGAGTGGGCTATGCAGCTAACTAGAGATACAACGGTGTAACCATGGAAACGAAAAAACATCTCATTTATAACATAAGTAAATGTCAGTTTATACATGGTGTCCTCAAAGACACTTAACACACGCCTACCACAAATTTCTCAAAAACCATGAGAGTAATAGAGTCTTATTAAGAGTAGCTTTTCTGTAGCAAATAAGTTACTGAATCTAAATTTTATACTTAAACCCCTTTTCTTCCATTGGCGTAGAAATTTGAAACGTTCAAATATTAAAAAACCCGAGTTCTACGCCTATGGATTAATATTAATCATAATTTTGATATGGGTTTTTTTGTTCCATAAAACTATATCAACGTGCCAAATTTTAGCAAAATCGCACAAGCCGTTTTAAATTTATAACAAAAAAATGATTTCAAAATTGTAACTTCAAGGCCGTATAGCGCCCAAACTAAGCGATTTTGTAAGAAGGTAAGTTTGCTTAAATCGGCTTATTTTGGTCTCAGGAACATGTGGTAGGCGTGTGTTAGGTGTCTTTGAGGACACCCAGTATATTATATTTTTAACTTCCCGCTATTGAAAATTTTCAAAACACGGAAATTTATTGGTTTCGGCCCGATTTTCGGAAATCGTGTTTTCACTAGATCTCGACGTTTTGGGCGTTGCTATGGTTCCTCTATTACAAGTCTCCAGTTCCCGAGTTCTAGCCCGAGAGCTGGTAAAAGTGTCAATTGGATTTTCAATTTATTATTAAAAAAAAAAAAAAAAATAATGAATTGAAAATATGAATTGGTGCTAGGCCCAAATAACCTTAGCTGTTGGTGGTCTTTAAAATACAATTACAATTCGACGTTTTGGGCTCCTAGGAAGCTATTCTGCCTATTTTTGGATGGACGTCCGTCCGTCCGTCTCTCTGTCTCCCCCCCCTATTTTAGTTCATTACTTTGCATTACAATTATTATGTTACGCGAAACTACATTTCTGACAGTTGCGTTGCAAATCGTCACTGTGTTCATCAAATGACGCGGACACAATAATCAGGTCATCAAGATACCCACAGACATTCCCGATATTCCATAGTGAGGTTGCATTAGTGGAGGGGTTTATATTGTTACAGTATCTATTTTTTTTATTCTCACTTCGATTTACTGATTCGGCGTTCTTCCTAATTTACATTTGACACCTCAACACAATAGTATCAATTTATTGTAACGTACTTAACACATGCTATAGGGTTGATCCACAGATCAACCGTTTTCCACATTTTTTAAATAAATTAAGGCTTTTACATTTAACGTTTGTACGGAACACTCATAGCGCGAGGCCCGACTTGTAATTTTGTAATTTTGTATTAAAATCTTCTCTCTTTGTTTTTTGACCTAACTTTATTTTTAATATTTTTTGCATTTAAATTGGTCTTCTATTAGTTTTAAGACTAACAAAACAAATATATTTTCAATATTAATTTTATTATGAGGATATCATGGTTTAATTAAAATCACATATACTTAATAATTATGAGACGTTTTTAAATTTACAGCTTTAAGTTCGGTTTAATTTAAGCAAACGTCCACAAATGAAGGCGTTTATTTTGTGGTTACAGAAGTTGAGCGCGTAAGACATGCATAGCGCTTGCGTGCGTTAAATTATTATGATGTACATCTGTCAAATTAAATTATTACTGTGGCGTACACGCACTTTCGTAATATTCATAATATGTCTATTCTAGATTAGGTACCTACATATTCGACACGTGTTACTCGTTAATTTTATGTACAGTTTAACTCAAGATTATTTACGTCACCATACTAATTAAATATATTTTATTTAACAATTTTTAGGCTGATGAATTAAGGAACAAGCATATCGCACCGTATTAAACTACCTTGAAAAAAAGCAGTTTTGAGATATTCTACTTTTAAGTTTTTGCGAACTTAAAATTGCCTAAATCAAATAGCACTTTGTTTTTATTATATTATTGTTTTTTTTTTGCTTTATAATTAACGAAAATTACATAATTAACTATTTTTGGTCTCAAGATATAATTTGATGTAGAAAATTATACATTAATTATATTTTTTAGTTGCGTGGCGGTTTAATATTCAGATGAAGGAAAAATTCACTACTTTAATTACAATACTTGTTAAGTTTGAGTTATACGGTTCCGATTCCGATCTAAAAAGTACATTTTTTACATATTTTCAGTAATCAAATTATAAAAAATAAAATCTAACATTTTTTCAAAACCATGTTACATAATTTTTCAGTTTAATTTTAAATTCTAAAATTAACGTTTGCAATTTTTGTTTCAGGTATGTGTGCAGTAATAATTATAACAGTATACTATTGGTAAGAGTTATATCTATTAATTAATAGTTCCAACGTTACAGACGATTTTATTATGAAAGAATATACAGTAAATGAAAAATTCCTAAGACAGTTTTGTGAATAAATTCTACCTATTAAAAATGTTGACGTAGTCTCGAAAGCGCTCCCTTTTACTGTACCTATATTATAAAATAATAATGCCAGATGATCATTTAGGTATTCAGTTCATTAAGAGATGTCTTTCAGTTTTATTTGTTTTACTGCATAATAAACATAAATTTAATCTTCAGCGACATACTGGCATAATATCTAGTACTATTTTTAAGTTACACACCTTCCATTCAGTTGACGATTTATCTGACGAAGAACAAGAAATTATTATTATTTTAATATTTATCAGTCTGTAATTTTATATTTTGGAAACAAACATTATTTTTATTACCTACTTCAATCCGTGGCGGCTCGTACGATATGTACCTGGGTGGTCACTCGGATTGTTAAAAAAAGAAAAAAAAATAAGAATATTTCTTGAACCTCGACTATAACAATTATTTTTTTTGTTACTCAACTTTTAAAAAATATGTCTCATACGGAAATATTACAACCAGGAACTTGGTGTTATATGAACTGAGAGTTGCTAGAACTGAGAGTTGCTAACATTTTTTCAATGTACTTTTCTTTTATATTATTATATAGAATGCAATAAAAATCGCTGTTATCGTTATCCTGTAACAAAAAGTAATTTTCGTTTTTTCTCTTCTTTCACTCATTTATTATAATACAAAAACAACCTGTATTTTCTGAATACTTCGGAATATTTCTTCTCTTCTCGTTGAAGAGACACTCCATGCTTTTCTCAATATAAAAGTAAATAGGTGTGAAGCTCGGTGACCTAAATGATCATCGAATATGAGACATCGTTACAATAATATATTAGAGGTCAGCTAAAATATTTGTCATCGACCACTGAACATGAAATTGATAAAATCACGCCATTTCATTCTGATGTGACATTAAATTATATTTTTCTACATTTTCCACTCTGTATTTAAGTATAACTATTTGAAAAAGACTTCGAAGCTGAGACCAAAAGAACAAAATGTTAATTTTATGCGATGAAAAGGGCAAATTTAGACGCTAATGACCTCAGTTGTCGAGCGTCTATAATTTACAATTCATTCATTCAAAAAGGCAAATATCACTTTAAATTTGCCAACATCGGGTTTTACATTTTTACTTGTCCAATTTTGTTAGTATCTGTTCTTAATAACTCGTCGTGTGTTTGAACTGCCTGCTGTTTTTTTGTTTTTTTTTTGTGTAGACAGGGTCCGGCGAAATGTATTAGGTGCATATTTTATTTCTTTAATAGAATCAAAATTATTGAACAATTTTCTAGAAGAGTTTTTACTCAAGGAAGGCTTGGGAAGTTATGTCACAATGGAGATGGGCACATGAGAAACGTAATATACTCGTAGATGGCAGAAATTACTTAAATTATCATTGGTTTTCATAGATAAACGCGCGAGAAATCAAGTTTTTTCCCTTCTGATAGCATGCAACCACTTCTTTTTAGTTCCGGAGCCTTTGGAAATACAGAACCTTTATGGTTTGATCTTTGAACTTAATCAATACACACTACTATGAACTGCCCATAGACCACGGTAGGCGGTAGTTATATGTCTGGCGCTCCTAGCGGTCAAGTTTGGCAGTGTCCATCCTCATTGTTGACAGTTGACAAAATGGGGGGGTTTGTCAATAGAACATCGCGTCTTTGTGTTGAGAAAATTCAACTTAATTCAGTCACCATTTCTTGATCACCTGGATTTCTGGAACTGTTACCTCCAGATTTTTTAAAGTAGAATGTATGTGAATAGTCCCAGAAATATAGAAAATCTGAAAACGAACAAAGGAAATAAAATAAATGCCATTCCACGGCACGTCCGTCAAGCTGTTATGCAAAATTTTGTCAACCGTTTAGACTTAGGATGGAGGTCATTTGCGAGACATGATATTCAGATAATAAACACGTCTGTCCTTCTAATTTGAAAATATGTCTTCATTTGTTTTATTGTTTAATTCAAGAACGTTTTATAAGCTGTTTAAAATAGGTCATACGATTTGCCAGACCTTGTACATTGTATAAAGCATGTAAAACAACTGGAGACACGTTCTTCCACCATCAACCCCGGGACTTCCACCGTGTGTTATTTTTTCTATTTTTTTAACTTTATTAGGCCTTTTATTTCGGTGTAATATTATCTATTCCCAAAAATTTAAATAAGTAACCTCGCAATAATTCTTTTATATTGTAACGAATCTAAGCAGGCTGGTTGCAGCCATGATTCGTTGGCTTAACATGGATCACGCAGCCTTGAGCGCGAAGAAATATTCTGGTTGACAACAATAAGAAAACCCGCCACCATGGATATAAAATGACCAGGAAAGTTCATATAGGCAAGAGCAAGTATGAAACACCAGAGTCACGTATACATTCTCAACGAGAGCAGACGTGAAAAGTGCGACAAGAAATAAATAGACCACCAGCGAGTTAAAAGTTCTTCGAGTGACCTAGTGCAAATAATCTTCCAGTACCAAGTGACAAACAGTGTGGAAGATATTTGAAAGTGACAGACGAGATCTTCGAGTGATTAAGTGCAGATAATCTTCTGGTGCAAAGTGACAGACAGTGTGGAAGATATCTGCAGGTGGCAAATAAATACTACCACCACAGACATATAGTGGACCCAGTGAACAATATACGTGCCACAGACATATGGTGGACACATAGTGGTCAAGCAGTGGTCAAGTAATAACGAAGTGTTGGTCAACAAAAATTGACCAACGGTCAAGCAAAACTGACCAACGGAAAAATAGACAAAAAGCGAACAGTGAATAAAGTGAGGAACAATAATTGTCCAAAGCATGTAAACGGTTGTCACTGTTGTGAAAGAATAGATAAATAAAAATATTTACCAAAGTTACCAACGAGTTTTGTTACACTGGTGTCAGGTGTGGGGTGTAACGATGACGACAAAACTGTTGAAGGATTTGGTAAAGGCGGACCTCAAACGCGAGCTTGAGAAAAGAAGCATGGAAACATCAGGAACGAACGATGTATTGCGAAAGCGGCTCAGAGAGGCGCTAGTGGCGGAGGACGAAGACCCAGAAAGCTTTCTGTTCGCTGTGTCGGACAGCGGAGTCGATGATAATGCACTCACGCTGATGATGACAATGATGCAGAGGATGGAAGAAAAGCAAGAAGAAAACGCCAAAAAGCAAGAAGAAAACGCCAAAAAGCAAGAAGAAAACGCCAAAAAGCAAGAAGAAAATACCAGAAGGATGGAAGAAAAGCAAGAAGAAAACGCCAAAAAGCAAGAAGAAAATACCAGAAAGATGGAAGAGACAATACTAGAAACGGTGTGCGGAAATTCTAGTATAATAGAAGAAAAGATGGGGGTGCTCGATGGACGACTCGACACCCTAGAAGAACGAATGGAAATGCTAGAAGGAAGACGTTCTGTTCCGGTTGTTGAAGTCAGAAGTGCAACCGAGATAGAGAGAGGGACAACCACCTCCAGCATGAGAGTCAAACCTCCGACGTTTGACGGAAACGTGGCCTGGTCGACCTACTACAAACAATTTGAGGCGGCTGCAAGAGCCAACGGATGGTCTGAGAGCGACAAAGTCATCTCTCTGGTGGTAGCCTTGCGCGGGGATGCCTTAAACATTCTGCAGGCAATCCCAGCAAGTCAACAAAACGACTACCACCTGTTGGTCTCCCGATTGGAGTTACGGTACGGTGATGCTCACCTCCAGCAAGTATACCACGCACAGCTGAGGAACCGTAACCAGAAGAACGGAGAAACGCTTCAACAGTTCCAAGCCGATGTTGCGCGCTTAATACGATTGGCGTATCCGACAGCACCTGAGTCGTTCCTAGAGCAATTGGCGGTACAAACATTCATTGATGGTTTACGAGACGGCGAAACTCAGCAGGGCTTGAGGCTGGCGCGATCGAAGACCATAGATGACGCGCTTGCCCATGCCATGGAATTTGAAGCCGCCAAGCAAGCATCACGAGGTCACGAACGTGTCCGGACTGTGGCGGAAGAAACCGAGAGCTCCGAAGATCGCATGACAGAGTTGGTGCGAAGAATTCTCCGGGAGACCGGCCGCCAAAAGAATCCCCAAGAACCGTGGCGACCCCGTTGTTGGAACTGCGGTGAACGAGGCCACATACGGCGCAACTGCCCGAAAACCGGTGAAAAACAGAAGCCGGAAAACTAAAGAAGGTTGACGCGAAGGAGCGAACGTCGACCTGGAGAAAGTATGCTCCGGAGATTACTATCCATGCCGTGTCACCTCAAGACCGCGCGGCCAGCATATTCGTCGATGGGAACGTCGCTGGCCAGACCATCCAGTTACTGGTGGACACAGGTGCGATGAAATCAATTATACGTCCTGGTGTTGTACACAAAGCCACGAGGCTATTGCCAGCGACAGTTATGCTCAAGACAGCGACCGGTGACAGGATCTCGACGCATGGATCGACGACGATGACTATCGGCATTGGAAACCAGAAGCTCGACCATGAAGTACTGGTGGCTGACATCTCCGACGATTTCATCCTAGGTATGGATCTCCTGCGGAAATTTGGTTTTGCACTAGACCTGAAAGAAGGTGTCCTGAGAGTTGGTGACGAGGAACTTCCCCTACATCCCGGGGAGGACTCGGTGGCCAGAGTCTGGCTCCAGGAAGACGTCACACTGCCAGAACGAAGCGATATGATGATACGAGCCGGTCTGGATGGAGATCTTCGGGCAGGAAGTGTGCGAGTAGTTGAACCTGTCTACGACAAGTCGGTTCGTAACGGCGTGCTAGTGGGAAAAACACTAGTCAGGGTTGGAGAGACGGTACCGGTGAGAATTATGAACGTTAACTCGACACCGGTGACCCTGAAGAAGAACACCCTGCTGGGACAGTGTGTGCAAGCCTCCCGAATTTCCAGATGTGTAGAGGACGTACCACGGCCAACTGTCGCAAGAAACATTGAAAAATTGGCGACCATGATTATCGGCTCGTGTGAGAACCTTGACATTGCACAGTCAAGAGAAGTGCGAAGATTAATCCACAGCTATTCGGACGTTTTCGCACTCGACGATGAGCAACAAGGGCGAACCGATGTGGTACGTCATAAAATTGACACGGGAGATGCCAGGCCGATACGACAACGACCGAGACGTCTTCCATTGACGAGACGAGATGAAGCTGAGACGATCGTCACGGACATGGAGAAGCAGGGAGTCATAGAGCCATCAAGCAGCCCATGGGCATCACCGGTGGTTCTGGTCGGCAAGAAGGACGGCTCAACCCGATTTTGTGTGGACTATCGGCGCCTTAACGACGTGACCAAGAAAGACAGCTACCCACTTCCCCGTATCGATGACACACTAGATACGTTGTCAGGATCTCAGTGGTTCTCGACCTTAGATCTGAAGAGCGGCTACTGGCAGGTCGAAATGGACCCTCAAGACCGCGAGAAGACAGCGTTCACAATCGGCACAGGGTTATGGCAATTCACGGTCATGCCCTTCGGGTTGTGTAACGCACCGGCTACCTTTGAGCGCCTGATGGAGACCATTTTGAGGGGTCTGTCATGGAAGACCTGTTTGGTATACCTCGACGATGTGATTGTGGTTGGTCGCACGTTCGGAGAACACCTAAAGAACTTGGAAGAGGTGTTCCGAAGACTACGTGGAGCCAACCTGAAGTTGAGTCCGAAGAAGTGCCACATATTCCGGACGAAAGTGAAATATCTTGGACATGTTGTGTCTCGAGAAGGAGTGGAAGCCGACCCTGAGAAGATTAAAGCCGTGCAAGAGTGGCCAACACCGAAAGACAAGCACCAAGTTCGGAGCTTTCTTGGACTATGCACGTACTACCGACGTTTCGTCCCTGGCTTTGCGAACATTGCAAAGCCCTTGACAAGATTGACTGAAGATGGACGGGAATACGTCTGGAACAACGAGTGCGAAGAAGCTTTCCGACACCTGCAACGCGCTCTGGTAACGGCACCGATACTGAGCTATCCACGCACAGAAGAGAAGTTCATACTGGATACCGACGCAAGTAATCTGGCTATTGGTAGTGTGCTGTCCCAGATTCAAGACGGGCACGAGAAAGTCATTGGCTATTTCAGCAAAGTCCTGTCAAAGGCTGAAAGAAATTATTGCGTAACTAGGAAAGAGTTGCTGGCAGTAGTCAAGTCAGTAGAACACTTCCACAAGTATTTATATGGCCGAAGATTCTTGTTGAGAACAGATCATGCTGCGTTGAAGTGGCTCCTGCAATTTAAAAACCCCGAGGGACAGGTTGCCAGATGGATCGAGCGGTTGCAGGGATACGACTTCGACACCGAACATCGAGCGGGCACCATCCACCGGAATGCCGATGCCCTCTCAAGAAGACCGTGTCCAGAAAATTGTCAACATTGTTCTCGCCAAGAAGTGAAGACTTGCTGCATTTCAAGAACCACCCTGGTAAACGACGAGTGGTTGCCCAATGAAGTTAGGCGGGAACAAGAAGCGGATCCGGAACTGAAGATAGTGCTAGAGTGGAAACGGAACGTGAGAAGACCAGCCTGGGAGGCCGTCAGTTCGTCCAGTAGAGTGCTGAAGGCATATTGGGCCCAATTGAACTCGCTGGAGGTGGAGGACGGTCTCTTGAAGAGAAGACTGGAAAATGAAGACGGCACGAGCGTAAGGTCTCAATTGGTGATACCGAGAAGCCGAGTGCCGGATGTGCTGCGACAACTTCACGATGGGGCCTCGGGAGGTCATTTCGGCGTGAAGAAGACCCTGGAAAAAGTCCGAGAGAGGTTCTATTGGGTCAACTGCAAAGAGGACGTCAAAGAATGGTGCCGCAAATGTCGATTGTGTGCCGCCGGAAATGGACCCTTGGGAAAGAGGAGAGCACCCATGAGGCAATACAACGTGGGGAGTCCAATGGAGAGAGTGGCAATAGACGTAGCCGGACCATTCCCCGAGAGCGACGATGGAAATAAATACATCCTGGTGGCGATGGACTACTTCACTAAATGGGTGGAAGCATATGCGCTCCCGAACCAAGAAGCGACGACTGTGGCAGAGGTGCTTGTCAAAGAATTCTTCAGTCGGTTTGGAGTGCCAATGGAACTGCATTCAGATCAGGGCCGAAACTTTGAATCCGCCCTCTTCGGTGACGTGTGCCGGTTGCTTGGAATTCGCAAAACACGAACTACGCCGCTGCACCCACAGTCTGATGGAATGGTGGAACGCATGAATAGGACGATGGGAAAGTACCTAGCTAAAGTTGTTTCTGATCACCAACGAGACTGGGACCGGTACTTGCATCTGTTTCTGATGGCTTATCGCGCGTCAGTTCACGAGACTACCGATCAAACACCGGCCAGCGTGATGCTTGGACGTGAACTGCGACTGCCTTGCGACTTAGAGTTTGGACGACCACCTGTAGAAGAAGAAGTCGTAGGAGACAGCTACGCCGCAAAACTGAAACAGAAGCTGGACGATATACATCAACGGGTCCGCAAGAACAGCCAACTGGCCAGTGATCGAATGAAGAGTCGGTACGACGTGCGAGCGCAAGATGGTGGATTTCAAGCAGAAGATTTGGTCTGGTTGTATGATCCACGGAGACGACGTGGCCTGTCGCCAAAGCTACAACAAGATTGGAAAGGCCCATATCAAGTAATGAAGCGAATAAACGATGTCGTCTATCGTGTGCGGAAGTTGCCACAAGGGAAACCAAGAGTAGTGCATTCCAATCGACTAGCGCCTTACGAAGGATACTATGCCATGACGGCTGAGCCAGACCACCAGGCCAGAAGAATCGTCGGGCAAACAACGATCAAGGACGACCGACAGAAGTTTGAACATTTCATGGCCGACTTCTCTGGGACCAGAAAGGCCCGTTTTGGTGTAACCAAGGAAGAACGACAGGACCTTTTTGGTGTCCCCGACAGCTACTCACTCGCTCACTGTGTCTCTGCGGACCTGCGCATGTCCAGAGGGATTGCGGGTGAGTTCCGACGACGATTTGGTTGCCAAGAGGAACTATGGAGACAAGTCCCTGCGGTCGGTAGGGTACTACGGCTGCTAGAACAGTGCCGCCCTATCTACTATTTGGTGACGAAACGATTGGTCTACCAGAAACCTACATACGTGGATCTGTGGAACACCCTAATGGAGTTAAAGGCCAACCTACTTCATGACGGTGTCAAGAAATTAGCGGTCCCTAAGCTGGGCTGTGGGCTCGATCGTTTGGATTGGAGAGTCGTACGAAACATGCTAGAAGTAATCTTTCAAGATACTGAAGTGAACATCCTGGTATGCAGTTTCGGGCTGAAAACGCACATGAGCCAACAGAAGAGTGTAGACTGCTATTTCTACCCAAGAGGAACATGCAGCCGAGGCGAGAGATGCCACTATCGACATGACCCCTTCTTTCGTGCTTGTAATCTGTCCTGGGACAGGACAGGTCTAAGAGGGAGGCAATGTAACGAATCTAAGCAGGCTGGTTGCAGCCATGATTCGTTGGCTTAACATGGATCACGCAGCCTTGAGCGCGAAGAAATATTCTGGTTGACAACAATAAGAAAACCCGCCACCATGGATATAAAATGACCAGGAAAGTTCATATAGGCAAGAGCAAGTATGAAACACCAGAGTCACGTATACATTCTCAACGAGAGCAGACGTGAAAAGTGCGACAAGAAATAAATAGACCACCAGCGAGTTAAAAGTTCTTCGAATGACCTAGTGCAAATAATCTTCCAGTACCAAGTGACAAACAGTGTGGAAGATATTTGAAAGTGACAGACGAGATCTTCGAGTGATTAAGTGCAGATAATCTTCTGGTGCAAAGTGACAGACAGTGTGGAAGATATCTGCAGGTGGCAAATAAATACTACCACCACAGACATATAGTGGACCCAGTGAACAATATACGTGCCACAGACATATGGTGGACACATAGTGGTCAAGCAGTGGTCAAGTAATAACGAAGTGTTGGTCAACAAAAATTGACCAACGGTCAAGCAAAACTGACCAACGGAAAAATAGACAAAAAGCGAACAGTGAATAAAGTGTGGAACAATAATTGTCCAAAGCATGTAAACGGTTGTCACTGTTGTGAAAGAATAGATAAATAAAAATATTTACCAAAGTTACCAACGAGTTTTGTTACAATATTATACACTAAAATATGTCGGAAAACTCCATAATTAATTTTTGTAGGATTAAACCATAGGGATTCAATCGCCTTTTTTTAATTTGTACGCTTATAACAATATCTCCCTGATTTATCATTTCTTATACTAAAATAAGGGTCAACTAAACCTCCAAAAGACATTTTCATCATAAAATTGTGCGTGAGTATGAAACCTAGATCGCATTTATCAATGTCGTTATATGAGCATAGCAAGTGTCCTCAAAACATGCAAAATGAACGTAATATAGGAAGAATAGATTAAAAATCGCGAGTTTTATTCCGTAATCGCGTTTTGAACTAATTATCGCTATAACACAAACATACGGCCGTATTCATAGCTAACCCTTAAGTAGTAAGGGACACTTAACTCTACCCTCAAATCGAATATGCGTTTCATAGTCAAAATTGACGTCTGTAAGGGCCCTTACATCACCCTCACCTTAAGGGTGGATAGTATGTCTCTTAAGTGTCGAAAAAGTATGTGCGTCTTTATTTAGACAAAGAGGCCAATAGACGTAGGTTAATTATTATTATTCTGCTAACCCAACCTGCATTCTCTGTGTAAACAGCATAATATTACGTAAAATAAAGATTATAAAAATAGGCAATTTTGACGAATTGTATCTACGATAGTAGTAATGAAAGTAGAACGTTTAAAAAAGAGATATATACGCGATCTCGAAAATCCTTTTGAATTTTACGAAGAAAATGAATTTTCGAAAAGATATCGATTCAGCAAAGGAGTTGTAATAGATGTATTGTTAACCGTTGGTATTCCATCGGTTGACGAAAATTAATAATCGTGGCTAAAAACACGCATTTATATCAAAAATGACAACTAAACACAATCGGTCTGCAGTATGACCAACTGTTCTAAAGGAAAAAATCATGGAGGTTTACTATAATTCTTCCCTCACTCAAGGAAATGACTATGAAATGCTTCTTTGAATAAGGTGCCATCAGCACTCAAGCGACCCTCAGCGAAGTGACCCTTATCACTTACCTTAAGGGTTAACTATGAATATGGGTAATAGCGACTCATATAACTCACTATAAACATATACCAACATATATCTGTGGTGTAGACTCCGTTTTCCAGTCGCTTATAATGTAATTTATGTACAATAAAGGCACATACACAAATAGAATAATATTATAAGAGGACATTGAATGTATGTATAATTCTTAAATTTATTCTGTAAGCTTTCTATTATTATAAATAACTCTAAAAAGACTAAATGCTAAAATTTGCATGAAATAAATAAAAAGTTGAATAACAAACGAATATCACATTGCCGTATCAAGATTAAATAGCTATGTCGGATTTTAAGTAAGACTTGTAACAATATTTTCCCATCGGAGTGTAATTAATACGGATTTAAAGGATAATAATAGTTTGTAGTGTATTATTTTTTCCGGTTGTAAACAAGTAAACAAAGAGAAAGAGACAAAGCGTAAATTAAAAGTCTTTTGTAATACAATTAAACAACTTTAAACTGGCAAATAATCAAATTATAAGGATTAGTGTTTATCTCTTTGAACTTTTTACCCTAGAGGGACGCATTTTCAAGAGAATAAAGTTTTTAGAATTTTCAAAAACGTATTAAAGGTGTTTTTGAGTGTAGTGTGCATAATCACGTCTTAAAAAAGTGGGTGCGTGTAGGTACTTACGTTACGTTATACTTATTTGGCGTGATTAAAAACTTTTAATTTGCATGCAGCAAATAATGTATTGAAATAATAGTAGATTGTATGTCTAGATACGTAATACCATTACGTACGAGACATATATGGTATTTTTTGCCATACCCACTACAAAATATCTACTTTTCACGTCATTTTCAAAAAATTGTGACAGTTCATTTGCGACGCCATTTTTCCTTCTACACTGTGCCGCGAAGTTCGTGCAAGTAAGTAATAACAGGCGCAAGCGTACGCAGGCGTATAGAGCGTATAAACAGAAGTTGCTATAGCAACCGTTATTTTCTGCGCTAGTGCGGAAAATAAAACATTTTCCGCACACCTGCCTGTTAAATGACTCATTAAAGGCCGCTATACATGCATCGAAAGTAGCTATTTTGTAGTGGGTATGGCAAAAAATATTAAAAGACAATATTTGTTTATATGGTAGGTAACTATGGAAATCAATTCTGTTAATTTTGATGTCATAGTTTTTGAAAAATTCACTCTCATCATTTTTTCATAACGCGCCTAAAAAAGTATAACTTCAAAACATTTTTATGTGCTATACCTTTTTGATGCGTGAACATCTTTACTGACCACCACTCCCATAACTTAGTGACTCCCCGATTTAGTGATTCAGTGAAATGTCACGAAAATATATTATGTGGAAATGTGTTGCGGAAGTGGCCCTTGCGGCGGGCAATTCGAACAGTAATTCTACGCTGAAACACTTTTGACGATGCTCTGCAAAATTGATTTTTTTAGTGTAAATCGACTGGAAATGATGAATGAAGCCGAATTGATTAAAAGAAAAAAAAAGTGTGTGTGTCAGCTCTGACGCACGACTGGAGTTTACTCCTTAAGTACATATGGCCGCTATTTTGAAATCTGACGCCATTTTATTTTTTTTGTGTCCTATAAAACTCTTAAATATCAATTTTCAAAAATATCGAATAATTTTTACAAAAGTACATCTGGCCGCCATTTTAAAATCTGACGCCATTTTGTTTTTTTTTGTGTCCTATAAAACTCTTAAATATCAATTTTCAAAAAGATAATCGTCTAACGCGTCTATAGAAGCATAGCTTCAAAAATTCACATAAATAGGATCAGTAGTTCTCTAGTTATAAGCGTACAAAGGGACATACAGACAGAGAAAGCCAAATTGTTCAGTGAAACGTCGAGAAATTTTGGTCCGATCCGACCGATGTCAATAATTACTTCCAAGTCATTTTAACTCAGTAGACCATGGTTTTTAGGCGCGATCTTAGCGAAGCTAGAAGCGCCTATATACACTCGCTTTGTCTGTACGTCTGTGAATCTGTGAATCTGTGAATCTGTCAATCTGTAACGGATTTTTTGTATCAGTCGTACAGCCCAAACGGGTTAACCGATTTTAAAAAACTTTTTTTTGTTCGATTCCTCTCGGGGTCTATTTGATCCTAACGTCGCCCGATTTTTGAATTTTGGCCCCAGAGGGGAGCAAATTAGAAAAAACGGTGTTTTTTGCTTATAGTTTGCTCAGTTTAAGTCAGATCGATTCGAAACCTGTCTTAAACGAAAGAGCAGAAAATTTTAGATAGATTTCATGTATAATATTGTGTCAAAACAGTTTTTTTATACAGATTTATATGATTATTAAACTAAATAAATGCGACTTTATCTAATAAATCGCGAACTTGTTTCGGTTGTCCTTGTCTGTTGCACAGTGTGATATGGATATTGGAAAATAGCGTATGCTCTGTCTTATATTGCATTATTTCAATATAGTTATTCAATTTTTTGACTGCTGATGTTTGAATTTAAGTTTAAAAACCCTGGCCTACTGAGTTAAAATGTGTAACTAATTATTGACGTCGATCGGATCGGACCAAAATTTCTCGACGTTCATCATACCTTCCCGAACAATTTGACTTTCTCTGTCTCTATGTCCCTTTGTACGCTTATAACTCGAGAACCACTGATCCGATTTACATGATTTTTTTTTTCAAGTAAATAACTTCTTATGCGACTGCGAGTTTTAAAATATTCTGGCATCACGCAAAAGCAACCGAACTGATTCTCAAATAAAAACGTATGTTCTGGCATCACGCAAAAATAAGTAGGTAGTAGATGCTTTGTTTTTTAAACGGTGGTTTTATTTAACTTGATCCCGTATATTTGTTACAAATCTTGCGATCGATTGAGTTGAAATTTTGCACACATGTGTAGCTCCGGTGACAATACAATATTATGGTAACTAACTGACCGGGCCGGTCAGTTAGTTACCATAATATTGTATTCGTATTTCGTCCGGATGTAAATCGTACTTCTGAATTTTCACCCACTTCCCGTGATCCGATTGAGTTGAAATTTTGCACACATATGTAGCTCCGGTGACAATACAATACTATGGTAACTAGCTGACCGGCCCGGCTTTCGTCCGGGTGTAAATCGTACTTTTGAATTTTCACCCACTTCCTATGATCCGATTGAGTTGAAATTTTGCACACATGTGTAGCTCCGGTGACAATACAATATTATGGTAACTAGCTGACCGGCCCGGCTTTCGTCCGGGTGTAAATCGTACTTTTGAATTTTTACCCACTTCCCATGATCCGATTGAGTTGAAATTTTGCACACATGTGTAGCTCCGGTGACAATACAATATTATGGTAACCAGCTGACCGGCCCGAGTTTCGTCCGGGTGCAAATCGTACTTTTGAATTTTCACAGGCAAAAGGTCTTTCTCCGGTAACGTTTCGGATAAATGTAATAAAATCAGACTAAGGAAATAAAGCACACTAAAAATTATTAGATCCTTTTGAAAATTAATATTTGAGAGTTTTATAGGACACAAAAAAATAAAATGACGTCAGATTTCAAAATGGCGGCCGTATGTACTTTTTTGTAAAAAATATCCGATCATTTTGAAAATTGATATTTGAGAGTTTCATAGGTCACAAAAAAATAAAATGACGTCAGATTTCAAAATGGCGGCCATATATACTTTTTTGTTAAAATTATCCGATCATTTTGAAAATTGATATTTGAGAGTTTCATAGGTCACAAAAAAATAAAATGACGTCAGATTTCAAAATGGCGGCCATATATACTTTTTTGTAAAAATTATCCGATCCTTTTGAAAATCAGTATTTGAAAGTTTCATAGGACATAAAAAAATAAAATGGCGTCAGATTTCAAAATGGCGATTAAATAATAACTTTTTAATTGTATTATTTATATCTTTGATAAATTCGGTTTTATATACAATGCGTAAAAAGCATAGCTTCTGTCGGGTGTCTTACGAGACATCATGACTTTTTTATTTAGCCGGTTCCGAGTAACGCTTAATAGTCAACCGTTGCTATGGAAAATTGTTTAAAAAATTCACTGTACTATTTTTTCTATGTAATCCAATACATATTTATATTAGGTCTTATGGCTCATAGCCTACTACAAAATTATAAATCTTCTCAGTGTTATTTTTCCCATGTTCAATAAAACCGTTTACATACAGTACCTACATGAATATCGCACCTTGTAATTCTTGAATTACTTGTATGCTCCAAAATTTTTAAACATAATATTCAAACAAAAAAATTGAATAACTATATTAGAATAATATTTGAATTTGCATATAAATGTGTATAAAAAAACTGTTTTGACACAATATTATACATAAAATCTATCTAGAATTTTCTCCTCTTTCGATTAAGATAGGTTTCGAATCGATCTGACTTGAATTGAGCGAATTATAAGCAAACGTTACGCTTTTTAATTGACGCAAAAACGTTACGCTTTTTAGTTAACGGTTGTGTAAATTTTACTCCTCATAAAATTTCCATACCGGGCGCCTTATATGGAAATCGATTCTTAAGGAGTAGTAAACTCCAAAAATTTGCGAAACAAAATTTTAAAAAACACAAAATTATTTCCGGATTAAATTATTCATTTTTCAATTCAAAACTTTTTCAATGACAAAAGACATGTTGAGCGTATAACAGTTGTTTTTAGCGAATTTAAACGTAATAACTAATGAATAATTACTGTGATATAAAGTTTTACAACTGAAATACTTTTAACGATGTAAATATTCTACACGTGCAACGAAAATGGGACACTATAATTTTGAATTTATTATTACTTCCTGCTAAACTGAAAATCCAGTAGATACTTTTACAGTTTTCATATTAGAATCAGCAGATGATCAGAATTTGTAATAGATGAGTAATATACGAGTAGTACGTCATAATCCTACCTTAAAAACTCATGTAACATCACTTTTGAGCGACGTGATTGGTCGATGGACGTAACCATCGTAATATCACTGTTTATATTACACACATTTTTTAAAATTCACGAAGAAATTTAGACAACTAATTTAAATAAGGTAATAAGTAAACAGAATAGATAATAATATCTCTACCATAAAAAATATAAAAAAAATTTAGAATTGATAGAAAATTTAATATGATATCATTCAATACAATTGTTTTCTGCGCGTATTAACTATTATTAAGCCGTATAAAGATTCTTTACCAAGTATTTAAAACTGTTATTTATTTTTTAATTTCTTAATTCTCAATTGATTTTGTGTGATTATGTTTCAAAAACTTTATTGTACTTGAAATTGTTTTAAAAAATTGTGACAAATTATCACAAATATAATTGATTTCGTGGAAGACAACAATAAATAGATCATTATAAAATCCCCTAGAGGACTCTGTAGACCGGTTCAAACTGCTAACTTTTTTCATTAATTAATTATATGTCCCTCGCGGTTATTGTTAGGAATGCTAGGTAATTAAGGATTTCTGTCAAAACATGGCTGATAATTATTATAGCGCATGTTATCATTACGTAATAATACTTTTTATTTATACTTTGAACAAAATTTATGGCTATAAAAATCGATAAATTACGTTTTATCTTACATTTCTTTTTTAATTCAATTAGTTATTAATGGTACCTGTATATTTAATATTTATATTATACTTACAAGGTGTTTCCTAAAAAAAGCCTGAAGCCATAACTAAAATTAAATGAAATCATTCTAGACATCCTACGAAAAGGTCCTAATCTTTTTTAACGTCAATTATTTTAATGTAAAGCGACACAACTTTTTTCTTTTAATCTGGATGAGATTTTTTTCTGAATGGAACGATGTTTAATACGTTAATTTTTGTGCTATATTATATAAAAATTAATAAAATGTTTATCCATATTAAATAGAGTTCCTTAATTTCCATGTGTCATAATTTTTAAATGTGCCGTCAAAAAAATTATAAGAATTCCTATGTTATATGCTAGTATACATATACAGATATTAATATATTGAACCAAAATCAACTTGACATCGTTGTATTTAGAGAAAAATTTTCTTCCAGACTAAATTTAAACAAATATACTGGCATTTAAAAAAAAAGTTCAGTGTCGCTTTATATTAAAGTTGATGGTAAAAAATTAAGATTAGGCCTTTTTTGTAGTAATTATTCTAGAATGATTTCACTTAGTTTCTGTTTTTTAGAATTGGACAATAAATAACGGAGTTATCGCTTGAGGTATTTTTTAAGAAAGCACCCTGTATGTTTATATAATATATGTTCTGTAATATACCGGGCATCATAATACAATGCTACCCAATATTATTGTTGGTTTGATTTTTTGGATAGTTTATAAGATCAAAATTTCTGAATCGGAGAGAAAAAAAATGACCTTTAATTATTAGAATCAAAGAATTCATCTGTAAGCAAAATTGATATAAGAAAAAAATGAGAGGTTTTAAATTATATTTTTAACCCTAATAAAGGTTTTATAAAAATTGAAATATTTTCAGATTAACGTTGTTAAAAAAATCGCTTCTCTAATGGCCGGTTTATCGTTCATTTTAATCGCGATGTTATTTTGATTACGCTGTTAAATTTTGACAGCTGTGTTTCGTTACCATAGCAACCCGTCACTTAATCGTGTGATTAAAATAACATCGCGATTAAAATGTACGATAAACTGGCCATATGTCTGTCCATGTCAGAATCTATTTAACTGAATTCTTCTCGGATACTAGTAGGTCATCGAAAAATATACATTATTATTAATACTATTATTATTCTAGCTTTTTGTTAGTAATATTATAAATCTCGCTCCTTAGACTCTACAATCTACATAAACTTCAATTATCTTGGGGTAACGTAACACACTTGAAAACTATATGATTCTTCAGTTCGCTTTTTCTTGGGACATGACGATATACTTTAAGAGGACAGTGAAAGAAGGTACCTAATTCAAGGTCCTTGCTGACAGTATCAAAATATATTTAGCTCCTTTCTACATCTAGTTGCATTCACTTCGGTCACTGACATGGGCTTAATAAGAATATAGGTATTATTAGTGTATTTGCCATATGGCACATACACTATTGGCGTCGGTCGGATGGCGGAACCTAGGGGTCGGACCAAAATTTCTCGACGTTTCATAGCCTCCTGAACACTTTGGCACCATTTTTGAAAATGTTTATATATATATATATATGTATGTATATATTTATATATATACTAGCCGTTACCCGTGGCTTCGCCCACGTATTTTTCGATTTATGATTTATTATCCCCCCCGCGAGAAATTCTCCTCCTCGAAGCGAAGCCGGGCTGGTGGTGTTTATTCGCTCGAATTTTATAATACATAACTCACTCGCTTTGCTCGTTCGCTCGGATTTTGTTAATACATTACTCACTCGCTTCGCTCGTTCGTTTAAATATTAATTATACATTACTCACTCGCTTCGCTCGTTCGTTTGAATATTAATAATACAATACTCACTCGCTTCGCTCGTTCGCTCCAATTTTATTAATACATTACTCACTCGTTTCGCTCGTTCACTCAAATATTAATAATACATTAATCACTCGCTTCGCTCGTCCGATCGAATTTTATTAATACATTATTGCTCACCTACGTTATCTAAGAAACTCCTGTACAAAATTTCATGCTTCTAACTTCAAAAATGATGAACTTCCATACAAACTTTCATCCCCTATTTAACCCCTTTAAGGGATGAATTTTCAAAAATCCTTTCTTATTACTCATCTACGTTATATAAGGAACTCCTGTGCAAAATTTCATACTTCTAACTTAAAAAATTACGAACTTCCATACAAAATTTCATCCCCTATTTAACCCCCTTAGAGGATGAATTTTTAAAAATCTTTTCTTATTGCTCACCTACGTAATATAAGGAACTCCTGTGCTAAATGTCATGCTTCTAACTTTAAAAATGACGAACTTCCATACAAACTTTCATCCCCTTTTTTGCCCCTTTAGGGGATGCATTTTCAAAAAAAAATTTCTTAGTGCTCACCTACGTTATATAAGAAACTCCTGTGCAAAATGTCATGCTTCAAACTTAAAAAACGACGAATTTCCATACAAAGTTTAATCCCCTATTTAACCCCCTTAGGGGCTGAATTTCGAAAAATCCTTTCTTAGTGGGTGCCTACGTCACAAAGGGAACCTACTGTCCAAATTTCAAATTTATATCTTTAGCGGTTTGACCTGGGCGTTGTCTGTCAGTCAATCAGTCAGTCAGTCAGTAACGGAACTGTTTTATATATATATAGATATATGTGCGGTAATAACTTTCGAAAGAGTTAATTGATTCTAACGAAATTTGGTAGGCACGTTGGAATCCATCACCGCACGAAGCCTATTTAAAATGGGCCCGATCGGACTATTTTAAGGGTTGTATTTAGGGGTTCCAAAAAGTTTTTGGGCCCAAAAATACCGAAAAAATTGTCAGAATTGTTTCAAAATTGAAATTTAACTCTTTAGTAGAGATTAAAATGTGCTGCTAAAATTTTAATAAAATCGGCCCGACAGGACCGGACTTTCAAATTTTATGAAAACACTACTTTATTGATACGGATTTACTTATGGAAGGGTGTATTTAATTTGGTGCAGATGTTGTACTGATACAATCCATGTCTAATATTGAAATTTAGAAAAATTTAATTATTTTAAGGGACGTATTAAGGGGTTAAATTTTTTATTTTGTCAAAAAACAAACTTATGTTCACATAATAATGCCACAATGCCCTGTATTAGCAAATACACTATATTGTCGGCAGGGTTTGGCACTGCGACCCGAGTTTTTATTCTATTATTGTAATGTAGGTATTCTTATTAAAAATACTATAATAAAAATGCCACCCTTCGATGACGCTATTAGATATTATGATAATCTACAGTCTATATTATACGTATTAAAGTAAGATAATTGAGTCATTTTAGCTCCTACTTTATCATCAATCTGACAGCACTTGCTTTATGTTTAAAAATAATCAAGCACTTGGAGAAAAAATATGAAAATCCGGTCAAGTGCATGTAGAACTCGCGCCACGAGGGTTCCGTACCGTTACAACCATTTAATTAGTGTAAGCTGCGTCTATGAAAGCACAGTGTAAACTCGAATCTCATGGTCCACAATTATAAATAATATATAGGTAGTATATATGACGCCACTAGTTATATGGTTTGATTCAATCACCGCGTATAAGATGACGACACTAGTTATATTGGTTTGATTCCTATAGAAATAATATAGTTTATAATGCGATGACGCCACTTCACTTTTCAGTGTTAAAAACATTAATTTATTAAAATTAATTGATTATTTAATTCTAATTATTATTTGCCAGGATTGATGCCTCAACAACACACAATCTGTGAAAATTTCAAGTAGCTACCTCTTACCGTTTGTGAGATACAGTCCTGTGACAGACGGACAGACAGACATCGTAGGCAGGGTAACAGGGTTCCATACGGAGGTACGGAACCCTAAAAAAGTGATAATAATAATTGTAGCTCTTTGTTGACATCAGCGTACATTTTAGCTCTCCTTCACTTGCACTATATATATCTTTGGTCATCGCCATGCACTTGTAGAGGACGTAGTATTATATAAATGAAGTAATTGCAGCCTCCAGCTGACAGTGCCATAACTCGAAGAGGACATATTATATGAATGGAGTCATTCTATAGCTCCTTGTTAGCAATGTAAAGCCGCTATACACGCTCTCTATATTTGCATGTTTACTCTCACATGTAAATATGTCTGCGTGAGGGTAGACAGGAGACAGTTCGGCAGATATGAATGGGCTTGTCGTTGTCGAACAACTTGTTATTTAAGGTCGTGTGTCATTCGAATCGCGTCGTCTCGTATTCGAATCGCGTCATCTCTTATTCAAAATCGCGTCATCTCTTATTCAAATCGCGTCACCCTAGTCACGATATCTATGATTTAAAGTTAATTTATGGCCAGTGTAGTCATTGAATTGGATTTAAAATGCTTGGTAAGTTACTTATTTTGTATTAAAATTATTACTGTACTTTTTGTACTATTTTTTTATTCTGGTACGTATTTAAAATTAAGCTAGCTCGTAATAAATAGGGATAGTTAAGCTCAAGTCATCTTCTGATAAATTACTGATAGCAAAAAATAAAATGTAGATTTTTAAAGTCAACATCTGCAGATGTTGATGCGGATATTAAATAAAAATAAATTATTTAAAAGCGAACTTAAAAGATGGAAATAAGATCAAATGATAACATGCACTCAAGGCATACAAATAACAATTTGAACAGAAATATCTGATGTCTCTGACTGCATGTTATCATTATTGATCTTGTTTCCATCTTTTCAGTTCGCTTTTTACGCAGTCGGGTTTTCTGCTTTTTTAAATACATAATTTATTTTTATTTTCTTCCTTTTAGTTGAATCTTCTCATCAAGCCTTTTTATTTGATACCCCACACAAGAGATTTTACCGATTTTTTCCGTATTGACAAAATGGCGTTTAGCGTCTACCATATTGAATTTTCCGTAACGTCATATCCCCTATTTGAAATCTTCTCAACAAAACCTTTCTTTTGGTACCCATATCGATGTATTTAGAAGGAAAATTACTTTTGCATTCTGACAAAATAGTCTTGAGTCCGCCATATTTAAATCCGTGACGTCATATACCCAGTAGCACTCGTGAGACTATGAAAAATCTATAGGTAGACACCTCATTTTTCAAAAACCGTCAAGCCGTTTAGGCTACAGAAGGCCCCGATCAAAATACAAAGATGCATAGATACATACATACATACACCCGTAAAACATTACTCTCCTTCGGCAGTCGAGTAATAAAAAGAGTATAATTACAAAATAAAAAATGTATGCATTTTTAGAAGTATTAAATAACAGACAAATAACAAGGTATCATACCTACTGATTTTAAGAGAAACAAAATAAAACGTATAAAGAGGTTCATTTCCTCATTAGTTAATAATCAAATTTAAGAAGTTTTAGAAGTGGCAATTTACATTTCAACAAGAAAAAGAAGGCCTGAAGAAAACCTTACTTTCAACTTTAGGATTCTAATACATTAAGACTTTTTTGTAGAAAGTTTTCCCTTTTAGAAAATGCAAAAAAATACAGGGTGTTTCATTTAAAAAATGCTAATTTTACGAGTAAGTTAAAGATCCGATACTCAATTATTTTCCTGTTTTCACCATCGTAATCTACATACAAAAATGTTTATCTAACCATAGTCGTAGCTATAACAATAACGTTAGCAATATAGTGCCAACTTAACTTCGAATATTTTGTGTATCTAAAAATATTACATAATTAATATATCACTTTCCTTAATTGTTAACTAGACTGCTTTAACTGGTTTCTATCTCAAAGTAATAATATACTTCAAGCACATAGAAGATTATGCATCATTTTATCATGCTTTGTTAGGTTATGTAGATCACAAAGGTGCAAAAAGAACATAATGCGCTTCAGT
Source organism: Mongoloraphidia duomilia (assembly GCA_039654895.1). Lineage (NCBI taxonomy): Eukaryota > Metazoa > Arthropoda > Insecta > Raphidioptera > Raphidiidae > Mongoloraphidia > Mongoloraphidia duomilia. The sequence continues at coordinate 35,152,026 of CM077518.1, read as the reverse complement.
TCACATTTATAACGCATATTTAAATGGAATGCAAATATGCGACCGTTGTCCGCGGGCGGGAAAAGGCGTCAGTTGCACAATGCACACCAGTATTTCTAAACATCTTTGTGTGGAAAATCAGCATAGCCTTTTGTAATTTTCTTCAATATATATACTTACAAAATGTTTGGCATGTACATTGCGGGAAAGTGATAAAGACAGTGCTGAAAATCAGTCCTGGAAATATTTTAATATTTTTTTCATGCCAATATGAATAATTTTTTTTATTATTTCAAAACAAAACAAAATGCGCTTCGACTACTATGGTCATTAGCACTGCTGCCGAACGGCATGTTACATATACAATGATACAATATACATGCAAAAAAAGGTAAGTACATATTAATAATTATTATCGAGTAAGTATCAATATTCGGGCAAGTATCATTATTATCAAGGAAGCACTGATTTTTCGGTAAGTATTAATTATTTTAAGGTAAGTTTTATGTTAAATATATTTTATTTAAGTCTGTTATTTTTATAAATTCCACTAATTCTTTTAGATTCACTGGCTCGTTGTTTAGGACTTCTTCGGTTCTGCTGGAGATGTCGAGTTGATGTTGGGCATTACGGCATTTGTTACGGGTAAGAATGATGTGTTTTACAGTTGTAGGGGTTTGGAATACATTGCATATTGGTGGTGGTTCTTTTGTAATTAGATATCTGTGGGTTATATTGGTATGTCCGGTTCTGAGTCTGGTTACTGCGATTAGCTCTCGTCTGGATAGTTTTTGTTCTGTTTCCCATTCGTTGGAGGTGGCGGTTTCTTTAGCTGCTTGATCGGCAAATTCGTTGCCCTCGATGCCCAGGTGAGATGGGATCCAAACGAAGACGATTTTCCTGTTGGTTTTTTGTATTTTTGTTGTACTTTCTCAGATGCTTGTTATGTTTGTATACATTTCGGTTATGGCTTGTAATGCACTTATTGAATCACTGAATAGCTTAAGGTACGTGCAGTACGCAGCTGGGATTCTAGATGGTAGCATGTATGGTAGATGGTGGCTGAAATTATAAGCGCTTATAGGTTTGCACAACGAAGCTTTAATACTATAGCATTGATACAAGCTTAAATGGCGTTTGAAATGTCAGATAGCGAAGACGAATATTTGTGTTCTACTACAAAGTGGTATATTTTAAATACAAATTTGGGTAGGAGCTATCATGTCCACCCTATTAATAGAAAACGATCTAAACATGGCGAATTTCATCATTTATACCAAGAATTAAAACTTTGCCCAAACCGGTTTTTTGAATATTTACGTATGGAACCTAACACTTTTAAATACGTCTTAGAAAAAACTCAAAACAAATTAAATAAAAACTGGCAAAATTTCAATTATTAAACACATCCATTGCGAAACATGTAACGGCCATTTGACAGTTGTCACACGTTGATTGTAGTAGTCAGCGCGCTGAAAGAATGGTGAGATACATTCTTGAATCTATCAGCTCTTGTAACAGCGCTTATACCTGCTACACTTACTGCTTCGTTGTGTACGCTCGTATATATAACAATGCATTAATTTAAGCAAGCCCTGCTATGATCTACGCTACCATCTAGAATCCCAGCTCCATATTGCATGTACCTTTAGACGTGTGGTATCTGTGCTTGATTTTTCTTCGGATAAGCATTTAATGATAGCATATAACTCTGTTGTAAAAATGCTATTTATCGGGTGTAGTTTAAATGAATAATCATATAAAAGAATATGAAAAAATATACTGAGCTGGCGTTTTGTCTACCATTTAAAGAACTCGACGTCGGAATGATTAGCTTATTCGCTAAGACACTGACCCGGTTTGCTAAAAATTAATAAACGTGTTGACAGTCGGTCTAGAACCCGGGTCCTTGGGGTGAGAGGGCAACGGCTTACCCACTGGACTATTCTATCTATGTGATCTGACGTCCTTAAAATTGTACTTACATATAGATGATACATAGAACATTGGTGTGTTTCTGACTCAACGGGCCTCACGGTCATGAGCGTAAGGATATTTTCTGGCCCACATTTCCGTTATAGAAAATTGTGTGTTACTGCGAGCTAAAAAGTTTCACTTTAAAAATAAATTTTTGATTCCGAGTCTTGGAGCAGGTTAAGACTGCGGGCGGACTGCGGGCACACACGTTTTATAACTATGCCAAATTTCAAGTCGATAGCATAATGTGTAGTTTCTGAGAAAATCGTCTGTGACAGACAATGAAGGGTTCCGTTTTTGTAACATTTTGGTACAGAACCCTAAAAACGTTTGAATATTCAACTTTTATATCAATTTCTAACAGATCGAGTTTTAAGATATGTTACATTTGTTTAAATTAGGAAAATAGGATGTTATGAGTTGTATAATATTTAAAAGAAGGTGGTTTTCAAGTTTGTTAAATTTTTAGTAACTAATGCAAAATAATTTTTATACAAGGCCCAGTGCAGCGGTAATTTTTACAAGCTTATAAGTACCTATGGTAGAAAAAGTACCACCGATATGTTTTAATGGAAATTTGTTGATCATTTCATCTTTCATATTATATTACTCTTTTATGTTCCATTTTTTCTACTCATCCCCAACGAGTTCTGAAATATAAGTTTATCTCCAGACACACGTAGCCCTGTTTAAGAAATACTGGTTCCTAAACTGGGGTCCGTAAGTTTATCCCATGGGATCCCCGGACTCATCTGTGGTGTAAGTGGACAAAGCTAACGAGTACAAATGCCGTCCGACAAACAGTGATTCTATAGTCAGCGATCTGGAACGCCAGTTTGTAAGTGGACAAAATTATATCCCCCCCCCCCAAAATTCATAAAATGAAAAGGTCGGCCGTCGCTGGTATACGATGTCTACAGATTTGAAATTAGTGATATCAAAGTTGCGTCGCCTTTGAATGTAAGAACTCCAGCACACTACCAAATACAAACGTTAAACATCAATACTGAAATGCGTAACGTTTGTATTTGGTAGTGTGCTGGAGTTATTACCCTCAAAGGCGACGCAACTTTGATATCACTAATTTCAAATCTGTAGACACCGTATACCAGCGACGGCCGACCTTTTCATTTTATGAATTTTGGGGGGGGAGATATCATTTATTTTTTTTGCAGATAACTTTATAACTATTGGGTAAAGTATAATAATCTGTAAGAATATTGTTCAGTCGCAGCGATGGCCTAACTCTATGAACGCTATCCGGCGAACAGTGGTATAAATTGTTTACGCTACACACTACAGAAGTGAAGCTTATGCTGTTTTATATTAATGGGGGTACGCGACCATTTTACGAATCTCTAATGAGTCTGTAGGCGAAAAAGTTTAAGGAACGCTGATGTAGAGAGTTAAATATAACAGAGAAGAAGAGAACTATATTATTTAAACTTCTGTGTCACGTCCACTCTTCTCACTATCGCGAATAAACTCTGAAAACTTACACTATATTATGTACAGGATGATTTACACCAGGAGGCAAAAACTGAAAATTTGTGTTCAGGATTTAGTTTTAAGTAAAAAATGCGAAATAATTTTTTTCCGATCGGCCTTTGTTTTGGAGATATTGATGCAAGAAGTTTTCTGAACTTATTTAAATTTTGTCCTATAAAATTTATAGTAAGCCATGGAAATTGCTTGGAAACAAAATACTTATTTACTAATTGTTAACAATTATAGCTAGTCAAATACTTTACGTGTTGATTTTGATTTTAGTGTAAAAAAAGTATAAAACTATTGTCAAAAATATGAAGACATTATTTTTGTTTTTATACAAAAAATCAAGAGCAACACGCAAAGTATTTGACTGTTGTCAACAATTATTAGTAAATAAGTCTTTTGTTTCCAAGTAATTTCCATGGCTTATTAATAAAAATTTTATGGACAAAAATTAAATAAGTTCGGAAAAAAGTTATTTCACATTTTTTTCTGAAAACTTAATCCTGAACACGAATTTTCAATTTTCGCCTCCTGATGTAAATCACACAGTATATATTAAATTATTCTATACTATATTGTGTTTAGATTGTCAATTACTTTTTTGTCGATTCGTCATACAAATTATACGCGTTCTAACTAGGCCTGTCGTACCGTCCGGATTTGAAAAAAATCCGGGTTTACAGAAAATTGAATACTTACTAAAACTTAAAAAATAATGCAGTCATTATAGAAATAATATTAAGATAAATGGATTGCTGTTATTTTTACCACGCTTATATTAGCTTCACTTGTATGTTGTATGTGTGTAAAAAGATCTTGCAACTCGATTTTCACCCTCTTCTAAATGTCCAATGGACGTGAAACTTTCCAGTCGTATGTAGTTTTGATGACAATACACTATTGTGATATTTTGGCTGTAATAATATTTATATAACAAGTAAAAATTAGAAATAAAATACGTGGTGAAAGTGATGGTGGGAAAACGTGTCTCTAGTCGTTTTAAATTTTAACGTTATAGAAGAGAAAGAAATTCATTCGATCACCAATAATTTTATTGGTGAATGTACACCTCAAGAGCTATGCTCTTGAAATGTACATTCACCAATAAAATTATTGTGATAAGAAGTGACAAACCGTTTATATTTAACCTCTTTATACATAATATATTAAGAACTATTATCTTCTGTGCAAAAAAAATTTCTTTTTGTATCAAAATTTTTCAAAAATGGAGATACGTATAATTTCGTCAAATTTTCGGCTGACTGTGTGCGCTACTGTATATGGAAAAGCATTTTCACAAGACGAGAAGCTATTTTATGATGCTGAACCGTCAAAGCAAAACTGCAAGCTGACTGTGGAGAGACAGTTTCGTTGCCTGGCCACCGACATATGCCAAGTGCATAATAATTTCAAAGGTTGATTCATACGAAGAATCCGAAATTATGTAGGACTGTCCCTGAACAAGACAGGGCGTCGAAATTTTTTTTATCGAGATATATTTTTTGTTCATTTCTTTGCTTCCAAACTCTGTGTTAGGGAAGTATTGGAGTTAGTTTTAAAATTTGTTTTCAGGATTTTAATAGATTTTGGGCAAGTTTTCAGCTACCGATAATCAAGCTTTGTGGGAATTTAAATGGAGGGGAATCTCGAAGCGAAGAGAGAACATTTCAGTTATAATATTATAACTGTGTTTGCGTCAGTTTCTACTTCCCCCGTAAGGGGATAGCGTGATAGATGTCGATGTTTTTTTATGAAGTTGCACATTGTTAATCAAACGCTAGCGGCCGACGACATAAATTCTATTTATAGATTTAAATTAAATATGCATCTACTATCAGTATTTACAATCTAGATAAGCACACCTCTGAAATATACACGCATCTACATAGATTTAAGTTGATTCATTTTTCTTTTATTCACATTATTTTTAATTATATCACGCAATTTCATAACATTTTCGTTTCCACCATCGTATTATATTATTAACTACTTAATGATAATTGTGCTGAAGAGCCCTAAAAACGTGTACCAAATTTCATTGAATTTGAATTATGGATTTAAAAGTTATGGCGAAACAGATATAGCAGACAGAAAAAAATCAAAAAATGATTAAATTATGACTTGGTATCATGCAAAATTCCTCAAAAATATGACATTTTTAGAAAAATAACTTATGGGGAAACCCCCCTATACATTTTTATTATTAGTATTAGACGCTAATGACCTGTGTTGGCGAGTTACTATAATTTATAATATCTGTCAATTATTAGTATTGATGTCTATGGTTTTATATACTTTTTAATTATAGTTATTTTGTAAAAAACTTCAAAATTTCAAATTTTGTTATCAAATTTGGAAAAAAGACCCACACAAATATTATCTGACAGTATTTACCCCACATTCCCCTATTAACCCGCCCGTGATAATTTTTTGTCAGTAACTCTAATTTTTCCTTTTTATATGCATAAAAAGTTTAATGCGTGTGCAAAATTGTGTTTACGTATCTTGACGCGTTTCGAAAATAATTAAATAAAACCATCTTCACAGTTAAGTTTTTAACACCCTGTACCTACATTAGAAAACAAGCATTTTAGGCTATGTGTTTATATGAACTTAATTTCATCAGAAAATCGCGTCAGTAATTACTGCCTCTTAAAATACCTACACGTTGTTTTGGAACACTATGTATAATAATAATAATAATAATAATAATAATAATAATAAATTTATTTGTATTGGCTACACCGTGTAACGGTCAAATACATAATAAAAAAGTCTACAATAATTAGATGTAATCACCAATATTTAAAAAATGGTGGTAATCATAAAAACAATTTATAGCAAGATACGCTTTTTATGTCTTTTAAATTTATGAATAGGTAACGCTTTTGTCTCCGGCAACAGTTTATTATAAAATTGCAAACCCAGATAATTGGGGCCGTACCTCGTATGCGTAAATTTATTTAGGGGCAAACACAGATTGGATTTTTTCCGAGTATCATGAGAATGAATTGTTGATTGTTCTGGAAATTTGTTAATATTTTTTTTAATGTGTACTAAACAGTGGTAAATATACTGATCATAAAAGGTAAGGATCATAAGCCGTTTGTAAAGAGGTCTACACGGTTCATTAAACTGAGCATCAGAAAGTAATCTTATGACTTTTTTTGAGCTAAAAAGACTCTATGAGCTGCACAAGAATTGCCCCATATTTCTATTCCATATGTCATTTTTGAATTGAATAAGGAAAAATATGCGATTTTTAATACACGTTGGTTTACCTTATTTTTTAAATTTTTTAATAGATATAATGTTTTATATAAACTGTGTATTAAATTGTCTACATGATTTTTCCACGATAAGGTGGAGTCTATTAAGATGCCTAGCATATTTATACTATCAACGTTGTTGTTATCCGCAAATAGTTTCAATTTCTGTGTTTTATTTACATTTTGAGTCAATTTGTTTGCAGTGAACCACTGCAGTGCCTCCGACCGTGCATTCTCCGACTTGATATTAAGTTGAGATAAGTTTTTATCCTGAGTGATTAAGGTTGTGTCATCAGCATATAGGAGAGCTTTTGCTGTTTTTATATTTACTATAATATCATTTATAAAAATAATAAAAAGAATAGTACCAATTACTGACCCTTGCGGGACACCATGTTTTACATGTTTTTTCGTGGATTTACGTTGCTCAATTTCAACATATTGAAATCGGTTTGAGAGATATGAACTAAATAGCTCTAAGGCCTGACCACGAAAACCGTAATAATGTAACTTATTTAGTAATAAGTCATGAGGTACACAGTCGAAGGCCTTGCTAAGATCCACCGCAGTGATTTCTGTAAATAAACCATTTTCCCTACCCTCCAAGATCAGATTTACCACTTCAACCGGTGCGTCAATTGTGCATCTGCGCGCCCTGAAACCGTATTGGAAAGGTGTTAAAAATTTATTAATATTATTAATATTATGTTTTTATTTATGCTATGTTTAATTATCATGTGTACTGTAACATAAGTGCTCTTTTAAATGGATTTTTTAGTCTGTGAGATGCATATTAAAAGAAAAAACCTGCCAAGTGCGAGTCAGACTCGAGTATCGAGGATTCCGTACGAAAAATAAGGAGTTACGTAGGGGTAAAACATTAACAGATTTAATTATACATATAAGCTTGTTTTTAAAAAGTTTTTTTTACTTATATTTGTGCTTTTTAGTGTTTCAAAAATTTTTCGTATCAAATTTAATTACCTAAATTAATTTTTAAAGTGAAAAATTCTAAAATTTTTACATTATAAAGAAAAAAAAAACAATCACGTATCTTCAGTTGGATTTGAACCCGGCTCTTCGTGGTGGCACGCGAACGACTAGCGCGTTACCATTACTCCACGTGTATCACGACACAAACAATGGTACTTATATTTGATACATTTCGTACAGCTCTATGCCTAATTTTCCGTTTCCCCTGAGAATTTAAGAACTTAGGATTTTCGTTAGGTTTTCCTGTAAACTATGAGTGAGGCCCTATATTCCTTATTTTTTTCAAAATTTTAGGCTCACTAGTTCCGGAGATGCTCGATTTTTGTGTAATTTCTTTAATATCTTTTAAACTATGCATTTTAAAATTATAAAAAAATATATTTGTATTTCTCATAACGAGCCCTTTCATTTGATGTCATAGGATGCATTTGAATTTTTTTTAAATTTTCTAATTTGTCTGCCAAAATTAACCCCCAAAATCAGAATTCGTTTATTTACGCTATACGTTCGTGATTGGGTAACCGAACTCTATATATTTACCAAATTTAAGCTTTTTTCGTCCAGTAGATTCTGAGAAACTAAGCTGTGACGGACAGACAGACAGATAGATAGACAGACACGAAAGTGATCCTATAAGGGTTCCGTTTGTACCCGACTGCGCCAGAAGGACGGTAATGTTTTTCGAGTGTATGTATGTATCTATGTATGTATATTTCTTTATCACGCTCTGTAGCCTAAACGGCTTGACGGATTTTGAAAAATGAGGTGTCATTAGATTCGTCTAGATCCCCAGAGTAACATAGGGTATATGATGTCACGAAAAATTCAATATGGCGGACGCTAGACGCCATTTTGTCAGAATGCAAAAGTAATTTTTCTTCTAAATACGTTGATATAGGTACCAAAATCAAAACAAAAGAAAGGTTTCGTTGATATTTCAAATAGGGTACATGACGTCACGAAAAATTCAATATGGCGGGCGCAAAAAATCGGTAAAACCTTGTGTGTGGGGTATCAAATGAAAAGGCTTGATGAGTAGATTCAACTAAAAGGAAGGAAATAAAAAATTTATTAAAAAAACAAAAAACGCGACTGCGTAAAAATCGAACATAAAAGATGGAAACAAGATCAAATAATAACATGCAGTCGGAGGCATAGTAGTAACAAATTGAACAGAAGTGCCTCCGACTGCATGTTATCATTTGATCTTGTTTCTATCTTTTATGATCGATTTTTACGCAGTCGGGTTTTTTGTTTTTTTAATAAATTTTTTATTTCATTCTAAGGTACGGAACCTATACCTACTATTGCATACCTAGATACGTTCAATAACTTCAATAAGTTATTGTTATAGGGTTGCGAACGGCAAGTGGCGTAGCTGCATGTAGGTACTGTTTAAGAAGTAATACTATATAGCTGTATGCCATCTTGTCTCGTATTTGCTGGCGTTGAACACAGACAAAATTATACATACTTATGTGTTTGTTTGTGTCAATAAGCGCATAAAATAATGAACTGGTAAACTATTTTTGTCTGAAACAATACATGCTGCGCTATCTGTTGTTCGCGAATCTGATACCTAGGTTGTTTTTGAGCGTATGTCTATTGTAATCGTGTTCAATATCATTCGTATCTAAGTCGCCCTTTATATTTTCACTTCATTTTCTATTTGATTAAAGAAAGAATAAAGGTGTAATTTAGGAAAAATGTATTGACATTTTTTTCATTTATAAAATTAAAAGTAATATATTATGAATATTTATCATTGGCATTTCATTATGTTGATAACATCGTTCAACAAACACATTTATTTTATGCATGGGAATAATAATGGATTCTTATTTAAATTAAGCTGAAATTATCAGCCATGAAGTAGATTCGTATCTAGAATATAACACTTAACTAATTAAATTGTTTACCGGAAAAATTGAAATAATAATAAACAAAAATGCAATCCAACAGAAATAATTATTGTTGTGGAAACGTGTGTCGAGTTCTAGATATGTTGTATAGGTACTGGTATTTTTAGGGTTCCGTATCTCAATAAGAAAAAACGGAATCCTTATAGGATAACTCGTTTGTCTGTCTGGCTGGCTGGGTGTTCGACTTTTTCACTATTAGCAATTTTAAAACCTACTTGGTGTTTGTCGATTCCATTTCGTAAATGTGTCTTGAGTTTATTTAAAGAATCGATCACTTAATTTAATTAAATTTCCTAATATTCAATGTACAAAAGTATAGGCAATACTCAACTTCTAAAAACAACCGCTTGGGCCGAAATCACACTTTTTCAACGAGAAATCGTCCTTACAAAAAGGCTCTGACTTATCTGCAAACCGAACGAAGTTAAAGTATACAAGGTTCCTCAAAAAGAGGTAGTCAACGTTCTACAGCATAAACTATATGCGCAAATAGCCGGATTAAAGCAAATTACCCATATAGCCCGGGAGTTTACGTTGCAAATGAAAAAGTCATAGTAAACTGGCTGATTTTGATATCGATAGTTGATCTCGTACAACTAATCAGTGAACCGACCGTCAGCTGCTCAAGTAGCGGTGGGTCTGGGTGTGAGAGGCTTCGAAAGTGGTAAAAAAACGTTTTTTTAAGTAATAGTACGCCGGCTGAAACTTTTTTTATAAATGGTTGACATCATAGTGAGTTGAAAAAAAATTGTCAGCTGCATCGTCGAGGGGGGATTGTGTGTCAGCTGCTCGCATGAACTTGTAAAAAAACACGTAAAATATTGCGCATTTCAATTTTTTGCACTAACAGTAGCTGAGACCATTACGTTACCTAGGATTATGATCATATCGTTACCAAACTTCTAGGTAACGTAATTGTCTCAGCTGCTGTCAGTGCAAAAAATTGAAATGCGCAATATTTTACGTATTTTTTTACAAGTTCATGCGAGCAGCTGACACACAATCCCCTCTCCACGATGCAGCTGACAAGTTTTTTTCAACTCACTATGATGTCAACTATTTATAAAAAAAGTTGCAGCCGGCGTACTATTACTTAAAAAAAAGTTTTTTTTTACCACTTTCGAAGCCTCTTACATCCACACCCACCGCGGGTGCGTTAGCTGACGTTTGGTTTACTTATTAGGCATACCAGATTTATTGAAAAAATAACAATCGATCGGCGTAAAAACACTATCTAAAATGCAACGCAAACTCCCGGAATAATATACCAAATCGGAACCCTGCGGAGCCACACCCCTTCAAAGAGCAACGATTGTATCAACATTTTTTGTTAATAAAATGTTGAAACGGTTTGACGTTGGGTTTTAAATTTTTGTACAGGGTTATGCCTGATCGTGCGTAACACACTGTGTAATTTGTGATGAAATATAGGAAAACATAAACCCGTTGACGCAACCACCACAATTTTAAACGATGTTATTCACAATTGAATCGTAATTATAAATCTGAAAATTACAAGGCTGTATCATACTGCTGACTTTTTACCCGACTGCGCCAAAAGGAGGGTATTGTTTTTCGAGTGAATGTATGTATCTATGTATGTATATTTCTTTATCACGCTTTGTAGCCTTAACGGCTTGACGGATTTTGAAAAATGAGGTGTTATTAGATTCGTCTGAATCCCCAGAGTGACATAGGGGATATGACGTCACGGAAAATTCAATATGGCGGACGCTAGACGCCATTTTGTCAGAATGCAAAAGTAATTTTCCTTCTAAATACATTGATATAGGTACCAAAATCAAAACAAAAGAAAGGTTTCGTTAACATTTCAAATAGGGTACATGACGTCACGGAAAATTCAATATGGCGGGCGCTAGACGCCATTTTGTCAGTATCAAATTAAAAGGCTTGATGAGTAGATTCAACTAAAAGGAAAGAAATAAAAAATTTATAAAAAAATCAAAAAACCCGACTGCGTAAAAATCGAACATAAAAGATGGAAACAAGATCAAATGATAACATGCGGTCGGAGGCATAGTAGTAACAAATTGAACAGAAATACCAGATGTTACTACTATGCATCCGACTGCATGTTGTTACTACTATGCCTCCGACTGCATGTTATCATTTGATCTTGTTTCCATCTTTTATTGTCGACTTTTACGCAGTCGGGTTTTTTGATTTTTTTATAATTTTTTTATTTCTTTCCTTTTAGTTGAATCTACTCATCAAGCCTTTTAATTTGATACTGACAAAATGGCGTCTAGCGCCCGCCATATTGAATTTTCCGTGACGTCATGTATCCTATTTGAAATGTTAACGAAACCTTTTTTTTGTTTTGATTTTGGTATCTATATCAATGTATTTAGAAGAAAAATTACTTTTGCATTCTGACAAAATGGCGTCTAGCGTCCACCATATTGAATTTTCCGTGACGTCATATCCCCTATGTCACTCTGAGGATTCAGACGAATCTAATAACACCTCATTTTTCAAAATCCGTCAAGCCGTTAAGGCTACAAGGCGTGATAAAGAAATTTTGGAGTCCATAAAATAAAAAATAATAGGTCTATCTATATTTTGAAAAAAAGATTGTTATTTTATAATAGTTAGAACACGATCTTTTCAAAGAACAGGAACAATTTTGCCTGACACTAATAATCTCACAAAGCGCCGACTACAGCGCCACCACCTCCTGTTTCATCTAATATCCTGTTCTCACGGTGGACGTCCACGTCATGTTGTCTTCCGACACAATTTCCGGAATTGTTCCTGAACTGGTTTAGTGTGACTCGACCTTCGAATAACTGCAGTTCTCTATTGTGTCGTGTTGTCACGTCCATTCATGATTCACCTTTATACAAGATGTTACAAAGTAACTCAATCAATTTTTAGCGTATATTTCTTGTAAAATTTCAAATCTGAAACCCCTTACCGTTGTTTCTTCCGAAGTGTAACTTCCAAGCTATTTAAAAACCCTTAGTATTTAAGTTCTAAATTAAATTAAGTGCGGTATTTCAGTTCTAATAAAAAAATATAGCAAGATACTTCATCTTCACCCTTTTAATTACTACGCTGCCGTCCTGCGAAATCTTGTGTGATTTTCATTTGTTAAAATCTGCGACAAATGTAGATACACCTTTTACAAAAACGCTATAGTAATATTATTATATTTCAATGTAATATTATGTAGACAAGGTTTTTTCAAACTTTAATTTTTCGTATAGATAAACAACGTTTTGAGTTTCTGTGGACAGTAATTAATTACTGTCCACAGAAACTCAAAACGTTGTTTATCTATAGGTAAAACCTAAGGCTTCCCGGCCTAACGAGTTTATTAAGTTTATAAAACTTATAAAATGTTAACTCTCGCATGTATAATGATTCGACTGTTTAATAGCTGTACTATGCTTTGCAGTTCATTTAAATAGTCGACTCTCGCATGTAGTGTGTTTTCAACGTGAAATTGCTATATATAAGAAGAGATCGGTTTCCACTCTCGGGCACTGTGGAGAAATCGGTAACTCACCCAGACGGAAACTGGGGGTTTCGGGTTCGAGTCCCGACAGTGGTCATTTGATTTTTTCTTAGATATAGCTCAAAAATCATGGCAGCCTGGCTGTCTGAGATATTTATTATTTTCACCTCTAATTGTTATGTGAATAATATGGTGTGGATATAAGGGGTTTTAAATCGATTGATTTTATCATATACCAATTTAATTTTTCGATTCGAATTTTTAGAATGTAGGTATGCACGCAAAATTCTTGGCATTTCTTTTGGAACCGTCTGTACATATTTCAGTTCAAGATGCTGCATGTTAAAACTGCGCTGCATGACGTTGAATCGGTTGACATTGCTTCCATGCTTTATAGATCGGTTATACATATCTTCTTGAAATTGGCACACTGTTCAAATAGGGTAACGTATATTTGTATTTAAACTTTCCCATATAAATTATGAACTATATAGGGGAAATCTTATGATCGTTCCAAAATTTTACTTTGAGTTTTTGATGAATTTTCACGTTTTCAAGCCACCAGAACCCAAAAAAATTGTTTTTAAAAATGCCTGTCAATCTGTCTGTCTGTCCGTCCGTGATTGTACCTGCAGCCCAAACCAGTGGATCGAATTTGTTCAAATTATGCATAGAGTATTAAGGACAGTTATACTTCGAGGCGAAATCACAAATTCGGTTCTAGCTCGAATACGGGAGAAGAGGCCCCCTAAAAACCGGTACAAAACTGAATAACATTTTTCCTCGAAAACGGCGTTAACGATTTTGATTAAATACATTTGGATATTAATTTAGTACGAATGTGAGATGGTATATGTTTAATTCCAGGGCTTGAGAATATTTTCATGGCTCCTTTACAAGCCCCCAGTCCCCAGATTTTAACACGAGAACTGTTAAAATTGTCAATTTGATTTTTATTTTATTAATAAAAAATAATATTGAAAATATGAATTGGTACTAGTGCTGGTGACCTTAAAAAATCCTCCTATGAAAGTAAAGATACATATGGATATATGGAAAAGTCAGTCCGAGTTAATTGTGTCGGACTGTTTATTAATTATATTAGGTCTGTGTTTTATGCCGCTATTGTTCAGAGTAGTACACGTGCATTGGCATCTGTAAGACATTACTTGTAAAGCGGGAATATAAATTTTCACTACCAACATTTTTTTAATGTTCAAATTGAGAATGGTATGAATGAACTGTAAATTATAGACGCTCGACAACGTGGTACTGTAGAGTCCAATTACTCTTAGAATGGTATCGATACGTCATCAATGTATTGGCGTCAATCATCAAAAGGCCACCTAAGAAGGGAAAAAAACAAAAAAATAACTTTGTTTATGTTTGATTTTTTTTTCATTTTTTTCAGTAACCCTTTGCACACTACGCCACCGGGTCAGGTAGGCGGCGTTCAGATAAATAGGCGTTTTCTGTCAATGACGTAGCGGTATCATTCTTAGAGTAATCGGATTATAGCAACATTTTGTTATATTATCACCACGCTTTCCTGATGTGATATTTTCTAAATTATTTTTTCTTAGCTACGCTGGAAAATTGAATGTCGTTAAATATCAATCGATAAAAAAATCAATCGAAAGATCATATTTAAAAAGAAAACAATTCATGACGAATAATTTTGAATTCTATTTTCAAGTTTTTTATTGCTTAATGATTTGTACATTATTTTAATTTTACTTTATTTAATATTATATTATAATATTATGACACATTTTGTTTCCCGCGCGTGGGATTTTGCAGTTGGTTTGGAAATTAAACTCTTCCATTTCAATTTTTCCCACGCGTGGGGGAGGTGCTATTTCAAAATTATTTTTTCTTAGCTATGCTAGAAAATTGAATGTTGTTCAATATCAATCGACAAAAAAACAATCAAAAGATCACATTTTAAAAGAAAAGAAATAATCACGAATTATTTTGAATTCTATTTTAAAGTGTTTTATTTATTAAAAGCAAATACTTGAGATGGTCCATCTCAAGTATTTGGGAAAGCCGACTATCTGGCCACATTTAGAGTCGGCGACTAGTCGGTAAAAGATGCCGGCTAGTCGGCATTTAATGAGCTACAGGAAACGTTTTAAAATTAAAAACAAAAATAACTAGAGTTTCTTCTAAAACATAAAAAACAAAACAAAAACAAATTTCCTTTTCCTTTTTCCTTTTCGACGTTGTACTTTACTACTACTACTCGCTTTAATTGATGTTTAATATTTATATTTTATATTATTTATTGATTAGTAATTCTAATTACTTGTTTCGTTATAAAATACGACGGTACAGCAAGTGAAACACGAAAAATGTAAACACTAAATAATAAACACTTATCAGGACACAACGCGTGTCAAGTGGCGCGACGAACAAATAAAGGTTTTTGAACGCGCCCGAACTTTACCGAAGCAAATGATCGGCCGACTAATCGGTCATTTGAACTCCGACTAGTCGGCCCCATCTCTAGTAAATATACATAAAAGGTATTTACAGTACGTAAAATCTGATATGCACCTAATAGAATTTCTGTTTTCATTTTAGCAAATTGTTGATCGTTGCCATTGCAACCGTCATTTAACGCGTGATTAAAAAATAAAATTCTACGATAATCCCAAGGTTATTAGAGTACAGGTTGTCTCGTTCCATCTGACCAATCAACATAAGCGCGGGAATGACGTCAGCTGGAATTTAGTTTAAATCAAGTACAAACATTGTTGAAGATTATGCTTATTTATATTAGGTGCTTCGTGCAGATTTTTTCTTAAAATTGGCAGGAGATAATAAATAGAAGAATAGACGTTAAAAAATAGGATAATTTTTATTTTTATTACAAAATTTAGGTTTTAATATCTGTAATATAAACAAACAAAAAATTAAATAATGCTCAAGAAATGGTAGATCTTGTTAATTACCTATTTTTTGAAATTTAAGAAACGAATAGAATTAACTAACAAATTGATAAATTATTACTTTATCTTTTATATTCACAAAATATTAAAAATAACCACAAAACACCATAACACTTAACAGCTATCGCAAAATTGACAACTTATCATATTTTTTTTACTAACAGAAGAATCATGTTTCTATTACGTATTGAAAAAACATATCACACTGCCATGGTTACTGTGATTTTTATTTCCAAAAATTAGCAGCGTCCATGGTCTGATCTTTTCTATTGAAGTGAGCAAGCATGGTATATTCCGATTGGCGTCATCCCCCCACTACTATCTATCGGAACGAGGCAACCTATACTCTACTAACCTTGCGATAAACCCAGCATTAGACTGTTGAGAAACAATGAAACATTAAAAAATTATAAATGGTTTTAATTGCTAAACCGAAAGAGATATAAATATGAAGGTGCTCATTTACTTAAAAAAATGAGAACTTAGTTTAATTTTTCGATGAAACTAGAAAAATTCTCAGGTATTTTTTAAATTGATTGTGTTAATAGGAAATGGCGTTGAATTCGATAAGAGCATATTATGCAGATATTTTGTTCTGTATTTTTTTTTTCGCTGCTAAACAGCTAGAGACGTTTTTTTTCTTTTTAAAGCCCACAATCTCTCACTAACAAAGATAAAGGCTGGTAACATTGAATGCAGCCTATCATTTGCATCAGTACCTACCTATACTGAATTTGATAAGCCTTACATAGTACATTAGTATTGTTGTGTCTGTTTGAGTCAACATTAATACTCTACATTGTCGACCACAACATTGTTTTCTTTTGGCAGTTTCTATTAGCTATGCTTTTGAAACAAACAAGTGATTCAAAATTATAATTTCGTTGTGATCAGACCTATTTTAGATTCGTCTTGATTAAATCAAATTTTTTGTGTTTTATTTATTTAGTATTAATTTTATATAAAGATCTATGATAATATTAAATCAAGCCATGCGAAGGGGGGTGTTAATGTTGTGTCTGTTTGAGTCAATTCATTAATACTCTATATTGTCGACCACAACATTGTTTTGTTTTGGCAGTTTCTATTAACTACGCTTTTGAAACAAACAAGTAATACAGAATTTTAATTTCGTTGTGATCAGGCCTATTTTAGATTCGTCTTGATTAAATCAAATTTTGTTGTGTTTTATTTATTTATTATTAATTTTATATAAAGATCTATGATAATATTAAATTAAGCCAAAAAGATCTTTATAGTATATAATGAAAAGAAAAACTTCTTTGTATGCACCCCTGGCATAATAATAATGATCAATGTGTTTTCGTGATGTATTTAAGAACATGATGTTGCGAAAACGTATAAATTTCAATGAGAAAAGTAGTAAATGGGTCAGAAATACGAATCTCAGAATGAAAGCGAAAACATAATTTAATTATTTCAATTACTTAGTATACGATAAATTGTTACTTTCATTAATTTATATTGATTTATAGCTGATAATTTCTGCTGTATTTCATATTTGCTTAGAACTAACATTAGTATATCTAATATTTTTAACTGGCTTGAAAAAAATAGGACATGTATGTTTGTGTGCATGTATGTATGTATGACATATGTATATATCAAGCCGCGATTATCTCAGGAACTGCTGGACCGATTTGAATAAAAATAATAATAATAATAATAATATTGTTTATGATTGTATGAGAAAGGACTTTAGACTAGTCACATTATTGTTTTATCCGAGCGACCCGGTTATCTAAAAATTATAAGCTTTGTTTTGGTAGAAGAAACGGGTATCGATCTGCACTTCCACCATTATAACTTAACCTCTACTACCAAGGAATGCTTTTGTATTTTATCTCTATTGAATATGCGTTACCACGGCAGTCTAAGTCTAGCGGGTACATAAGTTACTGAATTATGTACTTATTCCAAATACATAAATTGTACCGTTTAGAGGTTATTTAAAATTTAAAATGTCCACATATGAATGTATTTCGTTCAACTTATCACTCGCTGCTTATATGAAGCTACTTCAGAAATGAAATTAAATACAGACATTTAAAAGTGTAAAATAAAAATAATTTAAAAATTGAATTCACTTCAATATGTCTAAAAAGGATATAATAATTTTTCACTTCATTTTACAATCACCTTCCATGTCTACATTCAATTAGAAGTCGGCGTAAATGAACCACTATGATTACAGAGAAATACTTGCGTCGGATACTAATTGAATGTAGGTAGAGAAGGTGACTATAATATAAAACGAACAGAAAAATTAGTTTATTATTTTTAGAGGCGTTTTGAAGACGGATATTTTTTTTTAAATTTTTATTTCAACTGCAAGTTTTTTAATCATAGGTTCTAGATAACGTGTTTTTCTGTAGTTTAAAATAAATTTAAAATCCAGACATTACTTTTTTCGGCAAGGCGTATGGTCATCTTGCAATGTTTCCACCTGGAAATGGATTACTGTATATCGGAATTAAATATATTTATTACTAGCGATACCCATCCGGCTTCGCCCGGGTGGTATGAAATTATGATTTAATTAAAATGCTCGAATATGGGTTTGCCTATTTTTAAAGAAGAGTTAGTAAGTTGAATTTCAAGTTAATAGCTTCAGTGATTTGGCCTGGGCGTTGATTTATTAAAAAATCATACACACCCGTTTTACCCCCTTAGGGGTTGAATTTTAAAAAAATGCTCGAACAGGGGTTTGCTTATTTTTAAAGAAGAGTTAGTATATTGAATTCAGTACCTCTCACCTTAACGACTTGTGAGATATGAAACTTTTGTAAAAAAAATTATATCCCATTTGACCCCTTTAGGGGCTGAATTTTGAAAAATCCCTTCTTAACGAATGCCTACGTTCTATAAGGAACCTACCTGCCAAATTTAAAGTTTTTAGCTTCAGTGGTTTGACCTGGGCGATGATGATTCACCTGTCAGGACAAGTCTTTTTATATATAGGGATTAATAAAAGTTGAATTTAATTAATTAAACGTTTCGTAAAAGTAGAACCTGTGTTCGATATTTACACCGGTATTTATTAGTAATTTCTAATAGAGCTTAGTTGATGATGTGTGGTTAATCATTTACTTAGGAATAATCATTAACATTTTGAAGAATAATTAAACAATAGGAGATATTATTAACAGGCACATAAAAAAAATTATAGAGTCGACATGATAACTGTTGAAAATTTTATCAAAGTTTTAATATTTGAAAATTATAAATCAATTATTTAGTTAAAATATTTAGTTTATAACCGTTATATTTTATTATGTAAAAGACAAATGAGATAATTACGTATTTGTAATAATATTGTAGAATTCTTATTAAAAGTTTTAGTCAGAATAAAATCACAAATTAAAGACATTAAAACATTTTATTCTCACAAAATAAATAAAATAGGACACAAGAAACGCAACAACAACCGGCTCCTTTTTTGAAGTAGGTTCAAAATATGACACTAGTCGTAATAATTTTCAATATAAAAAAAATGATATCTCAAGTTTCATGTACAACTAAATGTCTGCTGTTTTTGGCAGCACAATAATCAATATTATGAACAATACGGCTTGTGTGGGTGTCAGTTTGTGTACGTTGTACACTGGTAAAGATTCGTTTGAATAATTTTTTCGTATTTCGCTTATCTGTTACTTGGCGCGGCGTTTACAACTAGAATAATGCTGGGTTTCTGGTACGAATTTCAGTCTTAAATCTAGATTTAGGAATGTAATTTGTATTTAACTAATGGAGATCTCTATTAGTTGAAAACAAATAACATTCTTAAATCTAGATTGAAGTCTGAAAGATTTACCAGAAACCCAGCATAAGAATCGAACCCAGCATAAGAATCATGAATTCATAGCATCCGGGCAAAGCCGGACAAACAGTTTTTAAATATGCGTATTTTTTTAAAAACATGGGGTCAATTTTATTTTGTTGTTTATAAATACTGGAGTATGTACGTCACTGACGAAACATTTCTCATGAGTTACCACGAAGGTTGACTCATGATAAAACATTGAACATTTTAATCTAAAAACATTAAAATGAGAGACGGACTTATAGACCGAGCGCTATTGACAATTTTCAGGTGTTTTTAATCAAGGCCTTATTTTTGTGAGGATGTTGAGGGAGACGTAGTAAAGTGCCCTGAGTAAGAGATTTTGCTAGATAGCGGTATGAGAGGGAGGCAGAACGCCCCCAACATGTAAAAAAAAGTTATCACAATTGTTATTGTTCAAGGCTGAAATTGCTTGTATAGCTTGCCGGTGACCCAATAATGCCAATATAATATTTGCAGATCAATTGGTCAATTAAAAAGATTTGGGAATCAATTATTCCGAAGTCAAAAATCATAAGTTTTCAAACTCATGTAACTTTGCCAAATAAAATCGTAAAAAATTTTTGAATGAAGTTCTTTGATGACTTTTCTGTGCGTCCCTGCACCACTTCCAAGCGGACCTTGCAAAAATTGCAAAGAAATATTAACTTTACCCACTGAGTGCAAAAAATTTTTTCGCAACTGTCATCATCACAGCGTGAAAGATTCAAGTCTCAGCTTCAAATCTAGCTACTGACTCGAAGATACTTTCTTTACTTTTACCCGTTTTGTTTTCGTTTGTCTCATGTGCAGTTAGCAACACGCTTTGAAAACACAAACAAATTTCTTTTCGAAAGCTCAGACAAGTTTCCGAATCGCAAGCAATGAGAATTGTCACTTTTCTCCAAGAATGTAACACCCAGCGATTGGCAATTCGAGTGAGTGCTGCTCAATGTGCAGTGAGTCACAAATGTAAGCTTTTTTGAAATCGCCGTAACTTCGAGTCAAAAAATCATAGCTCAACTTTCTGTAGCTGGATTGAAAGCTAAGACTTCAATCTTTCACACCGTGGCGATGAAATTTCGCGCCCCTGGGTGCACTCATAGTTAACAATTTTTTTTGCATTTTTTGCCAGGTCCGCTTGGATTTTGGAAGTGATGCAGCGATGCATAGAAACATCATCAGAGAAATTGAATGTCATGGAATGTCAGATGAAGCTTTTCTCGTCGAAGCACTGTATTCGAAAAGAAAATTTTTTTTCCGCACGACAATTGATAACTTTATTTTGTGATAGCTTATCCTCTAATTTTTTTAAAGACACTGATATTATTATGTACCCTATCAATAATAATATAATAATCAGTAACTAGTCAAGTAAAATAAACTAACATCTAAATCCGTCTCTGGTTTTAACGTTTTTAAAGTGAAATACATAAGTCATTATATCAACGAAAAAGATCATAAAAAACGTCATCATATATTTTCATCACCAGTGCACAATGACCTCAAGTTGACACTAGACTCTGTGGCACAGAATGTGCTTTTACGAGTTTTGAAAATATTATTTTACCACCGCATTCATAATATAAGGGTAAATTAATTTCTGGCCCAACGCCTTTTTACACTATGTATATTTCGTTTTTAATTATTCATAATTCGCTTCATTTTCTTTTTAATTACCTGATAATGGAATCTGATTATGAAAAGAAGCTAAATATATTTTTTTCAGAATAATCCGTTTTTCATGTTTAAAACATTTATACAAAATTAAAAGTTACCTATACTTTATTATTATTTTTTATTTTGCTTGCGTTTGTTGGTTATAGACTTTACACATGCAATATTTATAACGATTTAAAGATTTCATTATTCTTGAAATCTGGCATGTGGAAAAAATTTCATGACAAAATCAATATGACGACATCAAAGAAATAATAATTTAAAGTCAGTGTAGTAGGTACGATTGCTTTTTTCCATTTTATGTTGTTAAAAATAGAAAATTTCTATCAATGGGTAATTAGGTACATAACTAATATTATGAAGTATTAGAAATACCTTGTATTATGTCCGTCTTGTGACTTCTTGTGAATTTACACTACGCGTTTCAGCAACGAGTTGCCATCTTCAGATGTGGTTAGTTATTTTTTAAAAAACACGCATTGAGTATTCGTAACACTATATAATATCATGATGCTAAGCACTGTGTATTATGCCGTGTGTTAATAATATAGCAAAAATCATGGTTACCTTGATTTACGTACAATTTTCTTTTTTAGTAAAATATTTTTTTTCTCGATAACTATACATTTTAGAGAAAAAAAATATTTACATTTTTTTCATATTATAACATCTAGAATTCATTTATATTTTTTTTACCTATGTTAATACGTGACATTGAGAATTTGACTCAAAATCTAATCAGATCTAAGCAGTGACTATAGGATTTTAGCATGGCCGTATGTTGTTCCGTTTTTACGATATCGAAGGCGAAAAATTGACCACATACACATACAGACATCAGTCAGAAAATGATCTTAAACGATTGCTAGGGTCTCAAAACGTGAAGATGTGTTAAAATCTCGAAATATTTTTTTCGGACTAAATCCATTACATCCCTACTATAGTAGAGGTGGGAAGTATAAAATACATATATTCTTTGTTGATCTTTGAACGGGTAAAAATTTAAAAAAATAGTTCTTGAAAATCGAAATAGAGGAAAGGTGTACATTTAAATGTCGTGTGTTTTGATGCTTAATGTGGTGTGAGTGGTCGTCTTTCACTGATTTAATGCTGTGCGAACTGTTTTATTTGAGGTCAAACCCAGCTGTAGATATTATTTTCCATTATCTATAAATATTACAAAACATGACGTCTCTCTGTCTGTCAGTACGTTCGTTAGTACGCTTATAAATTGAAAACCACTGATTCTATTCACCTGCGTTCTTTTTTAATTTACAGGTACGTTGTCTGACTAGGTCTTACTAGCTGCTCGGTCTGGTCTCGCCCAGATACAAATCGAATAAGCCATTTTCCTGAGAGTAGTTCCTTCAATTATCCACGAGCACTTGTGGTAGGTACAAACATTATTTATTCCCCAATAATGTCGTGTC
Organism: Mongoloraphidia duomilia; assembly: GCA_039654895.1. Lineage (NCBI taxonomy): Eukaryota > Metazoa > Arthropoda > Insecta > Raphidioptera > Raphidiidae > Mongoloraphidia > Mongoloraphidia duomilia. The sequence goes on along the minus strand of CM077518.1, from coordinate 35,129,003 downwards.
ATTTTAATGGTATAAATTAATTAATTAATTTAATAATAACAAGAATAATTTAATAACTAAGTTATACCACTAAAATTACACGACAATAATGGGGAATAAATAATAGGTGCGTTTGGTATCAAGGTGTAGTGTAAAAAGTGTAAGCATTTTTGACACTATTACGTTTGTTATACAAAAGTGTAAAATAACTGATCTGTTTGTTATTTCAGTGTGGGACTAAAAGTGTAACAACTATTAGTCCTGACTTTTGAGCAGGTGCACGTAGTGTAGTGTAGGTCACGTGATATATGTCTGAATTGACAATAGCTTTGACAGATTTGATACTTTTTTCGTACTCAATTTTTTACATTTTTTGTCTCTTAAAAATGAATGAGCTTCAAAATGTAATGGTACAAGATAAATATGGCAGTGAGTTTAACATTTTTACGACCAAAAAAAACTGTAAAAACTAGAAATAATGAACTCAGTCAATCTGTCATTAATTTATTTTGTAATGCGCATGTACAATCTACTCAGAATGTACACTAGCCCGTTTGTTACAAGTGTACATTTAGTTTACACTTTTGGTGAACTTTTTACACTTTTCAGTGAAAAATTATCTAAACTACACTACACTACACCTTGATACCAAACGCACCTAATGTTTGTACCTACCACAAGTGCTGCCTTTCGTGGATAATTGAAAGAACTACTCTCAGGAAAATGGCTCACTGAAATCAAGTTTATTCCGATTTTGAAATTGTACGCATTCTTTGTTTAGGTATAATATAATAATCTACATCTATTTAAAAGACATTGCATTATTGGATACTAGATGCTCGGTCCGGTTTATGTCCCTTTCAATAAAAAAACGGTATAAAATATAATTGTCAATGCTCAATAATATAATATAATATTTTTTTTTTTTAGTAGATGTAGATTATTGTACAGTCGCGGACTTAATAAAGTTTACACTTAAGTTTTTCAGTGTAAGTTCACAAAAAGTCAGTAACTAAACAATAAATTTAGTTTTTAATAGGTAAATGTAAATGTCAAAAATTAAAAGAAGTAATTGTCGTTTAAATGCCTCGAAATTATTAAAACGATGAACAAAATAGAAGAATTATTGCAAGATTGGAGGAAGGAATTTGCTGGTATCAAATATTATCAAATCTTTTTATGTTTTAATTGAATAATATTGAGTAATTTAGATTGTATAATAAACAACTGAGGTGTTTTGATGATAATTTTTTATTGAATTTTTAGGATGTAACCTTATAGTCCAGTCACGAGAGGAAGTCCACCTTGCGTTTGGTGCAGCAAATGATTTTATTTTTTTGTGTCCTCAAGCATGTTTAGGAGATGTCAAATCCAAGTTTGCGACCTCTAAAACAGGGCGGGGGAGTTTTGGTGGGCTAAAAACCACGATTTTTTTGCACTTTTTTCGATTTCTTGCTTATAATATGGAAACGGCTGATCCTATCAAAAAAATGGTCCTATTCAAAATTAAAGGGCACAAAATTTACTTCAAAATGCACTAGTCAAATATGTTAATGTTCCCATTTTTACCGGCTCTACAGAACTTAGCAAATCGCCAAAATTTACCAAAATGAAAAAAAAGCATTTTTTCAAGCTTTTAACTATTGTAAAACTCGAATAGCCTATAACCTTCTTTAATAAACGGGCTATCTAACAAAAAAATTTTTTTCAAATCGGACCGGTAGTTCCTGAGATTAGCGCGTTCAAACAAAAAAAAAATAAATTATTTTTTTTTTTGAACGCGCTAATCTCAGGAACTACAAGTCCGATTAAAAAATTTTTTTTTTGTTAGATAGCCCGTTTATTAAGGAAGGTTTCAGGCAATTCGAGTTTTTTTAAATTCAATCCCAAAGGGGGTAAAACGGGGGTGTAAGATTTATTGTTATTACAAAAAATCTTACTCCCATGTTTTACCCCCTTCGGGGTTAAATTTAAAATAAACTCGTATATTCTATAACCTTCCTCAATAAACGGGCTATCTAACAAAAAAATGTTTTTTTTAAATCGGACTTGTAGTTCCTGAGATTAGCGCGTTCAAACAAAAAAAGAGTTTATTTTTTTTGTTTGAACGCGCTAATCTCAGGAACTACCAGTCCGATTTGAAAAAAAATTTTTTTGTTAGATAGCCCGTTTATTAAGGAAGGTTATAGGCTATTCGATTATTTTTTTTAATTCAATCCCACAGGGATTAAAACGTGGATGTAGAATTTTTTGTTATTACAATAAATCCTACACTCCCGTTTTCACTCTTTGGAATTGAATTTTTAAAAAACTCGTATAGGGTCTCATTGATTAGTACTTTGCTTCTTTTACAGACTGGTAGTTCCTGAGATTAGCGCTTTCAAACAAAAAAAAAGTTTTTTTTTTTTTTTTGTTTTTCTAAGTTCTGTAGAGTCGGTAAAATCGGAACAAAAACATATTTGACTAGTGCATTTTGAAGTAAATTTTGTGCTCTTTAATTTTGAATAGGACCATTTTTTCGATAGGACAAGCCGTTTTTATGTTATAAGCAAAAAACGTAAAAAAGTGCAAAAAAATCATGGTTTTTAGCCCACCAAAACTACACCGCTCTGTTTTAGAGGTCGCAAACTTGGATTTGACATCTCCTAAACATGCTTGAGGACACAAAAAAATAAAATCATTTGCTGCGCAAAACGCAAGGTGGACCTACCTTTTTAAGCTCTCGTGACTGGACTAAAATTACAATATGCAAAAATTAACTAGATGATACAGGCGTAAACTTTTTTAAGTCCGCGACTGTACATATTATAAATGGTGCGTTCCACTTGGCGACCATTGCGCCCACTACGCTCACGCCTTATGGCCGCGCTTATTACGTTTGGTCGTTGTAGGTGTTGCGATCGTCAAGTGGAACGCACCCAAAATATAATGTTAACAAATCAATATGAAATTGATTTCAATTCAACTTGGATTCAATCCAATTTGAACCCTGGACAAAGCCGGGCCGGACGGCTAGTAAAATCTATTTTTATAAAAGACATTGGCTAAGCTATATTCTGTATAGACATATATTTGCTTCATTTTTTCTTTTTTAAATAAACAAATAAATTAAGGGAATATTTATAAAACTCCCGTTTTATATTTTGAGTCTATGAATGCTCAATGAATTTATTCATGAAATAATTTAATATTTATGCAAACGTTTTACATTTCCTCTAGAAGCTGTTTTCTTTAGTTATTATATTTCTATTTACAACCACTTCATTATCTTTTAGCGACGAACGAAATAACAGTACATTAATGACATTAAAAGAAAAACTAATGAAAGACAAATCTTAGTATAAAGAACAAATAACAAAAAGAAGTACCGAAAGTTCAAAGTGGAATTGTTGAAATATCTCTCGTATTTACTTCAACATCACAAGGATGTCGGAAAAAAGTCAGTTGATTCCAATGAAAAAAACTGTCAATATAGAGGCCCAACAAAATAAACGTTTACTTTAAAAATTTTCATTAGTACGGTTTTAAATCATTTTTTTGAAGTTATAGAAAAAATTTTGCAAGTAGACAAGGAAACGTTCCATGCCCGGAACGTTTCCTCGTTCCACTGTTTCACTGGCACTTTTGCGTTGAAGGAATGAAAATATGATATGTGTTCGTGCCGAAACACAGACTTTCATAACAAAGCATGAATATGTAATATACTCCATAAACATTAAACGTAGGGTCTAAAACGCTGAGCCTACCAGAACTTACATAGTACATATGCACTTTTATTCGGGTGCAACGAATACTGGCCATTGTGCATGTGAGTATGATGAAATTGGACTAAGATAATATGGAGTATCTTCTCTACATAGTATTAAATGAAGTCGATTTCCGCGTCTGTTCATGCGGTTTTCACCATCAGTTAGATAATTTTTCACGGAAGGTTCATATATATAGCGAACGAGCGAAGCGCGTGAGTATTGTAATTCCTAAACCACGTAAGGGATTTTGATGCGATTTTCACCATCAGTTAGATAACTTTTTACGGAAGGTTTATATATATACATATAGCGAACGAGCGAAGCGAGTGAGTAATGTAATTAAAATATTCAAGCGAACGAACGAAGCGAGTGAGTAGTGTATTGCACCCAGGCTTTCTTAGCACCCGCTAGTGGACATATAAGTTGCGTTCTATGGAAAGATAGAAAATGTCTCCGAGAACTATAGCTATATACATGTCCGGAACCCGAACTCTACTGACACTGTACAGGGTCTGCCACTCGAAGTGTTACCAATTGAAAATTCTGAATCTTTTTACTTCATATTTTAACACATGGTTGAAAATACATTAAATTTTATGAAAAAGATGTCATTGTTCGATATGGCCACCTCTGGCGCGGATTGTGGCATTAATGTCGGGTTTATCGCACTTTTAACACGCGGTTTTGTAAATCGCTGTTAAATCTTTATACCTAAAACATACGAAGTAACCATAGAAACAACAGCGAATTAACAAAACATCGTGATTAGTAATGTACGATAAACCCGACATAAGTCTTTCAAAGAAGGCATTGCACGCTGCACGAATGTGAGCCGGTGGAATCGTTGCCATTCCCGGCGAAGCGCTGACTTCAATGTTTCCACACTTTCATATTTTTTTGTTGAGACCTTAGCCTCCAAAACGGACCATACAGAGAAGTCCAACGGATGTCTGGCGAGTATGGAGGCCACTGTTCCGAAGAAATGAACTGTAGAACGTGGTTTTGTAAAAATTGTTGTGTTAATCGAGCTTTATGGAACGTTGCCGAGTCCTGTTGGAATGTGCAGTGGTTGTCACCAAATATTGTATGTATGCCCAAGGGATCAGCGTATCATTTAACACTTGTTGTTGGTACACTTGCTAGTTCACTTTAACGCCCTGGTCGATAAAAACAAGCAGAGAGCAACCATTTGCAGTTACAGCAGCCCAAATCATAACAGAAACAGGCCCTTGCAAAGCAATTCGGTAGTCCAAATTCTCATTGGACTTACTCTTCAACCAATACGATCATTTTGTTTGTTTACGTATTGTTGAACACTAAATTTTTTCGTCAGAAAATACCAAATTTTCAAGGTCGCCGCGTTGGTGCAAATCTTTCAGTGCTCTTGACTGTGAAGACGAACTGCCTTTTGTTCCGGTGTTAAATCCTGTACTTTTTGTATCTTGTAAAGCCGGACTCAAACGACAGGTGTACTTGACAAGTACACCAATATTGATATACTTGGCAAGTACACAAAGCTCACAAGGCCATTAACAGGTAATGGCGCTCACACGACGTGTGCAATGTTTGTTTAAAATACGCCAACAAAATGTTGGCGGGATGAATAGATGAGTTGACCATTACAGACTGAATAGTAGCGACGCCAGGAGACACAAATTATATGTACATCTCGTGTGAGCGAAACCACAAGTATAAACATGCATCGACTGGTCAGGTGTACCAATAATGGCGATGCCTTTGACTTGTGTCATTTTTACCGACAGACGACGGGACTCTGACCAGTACTCACCAGTAACCAATAGTTGTACAAGTAAACCACTCACACGACATGGCAAGTATACGCCATTACCAAATATTGGCCAAATACACCAGTCGCCTGAGTCCGGATAAGGTTTCAATTTAAGTTAATTTTTTAGTATGCGCCGTATGCTTGTAACGGACATGTTCAGATTTTTAGCCAATTAGGTATTTAAGTTTAACAAAAATTATTAATTTTTCAATTTTTTCTAATAATTTAACATAAATAATATTGAAAATCGAAAAGAAAAATTTTTTTAAAGCTATAGATAAATTACTGAAAATTAATTAAAATGTATAAAAATTTAAAAAATATCACGTGACTTCAAAACGCGCCAGGAATGTTTGTGACGTCGTTATGTTAAAATGTGTCTGCATTTGTTGGTATTTGTGTATATGTATTACACATACTATCAAAAATAATAAATTTTTAACTTGGTAACCATGGATACAAAGACCATAGATAACATAATGACGTCACACGCGTTCGGACTCTTTCGGCGCGTTATCGGAACTGAGTTTAAAAATTAATTTTTATTTAAATATAATTTTTTAATTAGTAAGCAAAAAAATTAAATAAAAACAGTTTTGCTATAAAACTTGATGTGGTCTTTCCATTTAAGTAAAAAAAAAAATCATTTAAAAACCCAATTGTGTGCGATCTGACGTGGATTTCTTTGAATTCGAGCTATCACCCTGCGAGTCATTTCTGGCGATGTTGCTGTTTTTCTATGACCATGGCGTTTTGCGATGTTAACAGTATCACTGTAACGTTTGGTGGTTTGATACACAAACATTTTGTTTACACATAAATGCTGGAGTTCACGCACAATAGCTGGTTGCGGTTTTTCGGCCAAATACAAGGCAATCACACTATTACGTTTAAGTTCAAAGGTTTTTTCAAGTACGACGTAGAACAATTTGCGCTCGTAGGCTAGTAAACAACTTGATTGACTTTCATGTGTTAAAATATAAACACACGTGTCTTCAACTGTTAAACAACTACAGTACTGTGAAGTTGGTAACACTTCGAGTGGCGGACTCTGGATAATATAAATAAATAAAATATATGTAAATAATATTTGAAGAAAAATATTATAATGAACAGAGGCAATATATTTTATTTAACCGACATTATATATTATAATCTCTTATGATTTCTGAGATTTTGTTATTGAAATGAAAATAAAAAAATATGATAAAATGTATATAGCTTCGGCAGTATTAAGTGGTTTTCGCTTAAAACGAAATAATTCGAAACCAAGAAATAAATGCATGTAAAGAAGAAGAAGAAGAAGAGAAATCCAGATGAAATAAGATAAAAAAGATGTTTGAGTGAATTTGTGTGTATATAGAATTAACAAAAAGTTAATTGCAAAGAAGAAGTTTCCAAACAACAAAAGTTTAACGCTCAATCTGTAAGTTATGTATGTAATTTGACACGGTGAAAGCTGGCACAACTTTTGTTTTATATAATTAGATTCAAAGCTTGTGCGACGAGTTATTGTTGCCAAAAGAGTTGAAATTAGAGCTGACAAAAGTCGTTTAATTCGAGAATAATTAATACGTGTTTATTTTCGTGTTTTAAAACAATATTAAATTTCAAACTTGAGACAAACAGAATTTCTGTACTTATCAAATTTGATTTAAATGAAATATCTTTGTTTAGACCTAAATTTTAATGTTGTTTTTGAAACATTTAAAAGTTAGTTTAAGTGGATTTAAAAAAAATTGAACTACATTTTTGAACTCTGAATTTTAATCGTCTTTTTTGAGGATAACACAGAGCTAAGCTCAATGAGCACTTAACGGGCACTCCCTTCTTACAGCGTGTGTACAAAGCAGATAAATCGGGTGTCCCAAAACTAACGCCGACGATGTTGGCATATTTCTTGTAAAATTCCGAATCGAATGTCGTTTTTGTATTCAAAGTGTATCTAGCAAGTTACTAATTGTTAAAGTTTCAGAATACTTAGTTATATTACATTAATTATTGCATTGTTGTACAAGACTTGTACGTGCAATGTGCACTTTCAACATGTCTCGTTGAAGCAACACAAATGCATTCTACGACATTGTGAGAATGACGATGAATTAACAAAATTAGTAATAAAACGACACTTTTTCCAAACCAACGCTTAATAAGTTTTTATAATTTTAAAATTTGGACCATAGCTCGAAATTTACCGCAAACATAGAAAATACCACTGTGCGACTAAATTTTATATAAAAAATTTATGTTAAATGTAGTACTTCAGATATTGCTTCTTGTGTGTGACTTAATATTTTATAAGTAGAATTATATTGTTACATCATCCAAATTACATAATGCATTCTGCAATATTAGGAAAAATTTATCTTATCAACCGTGACAGTCACGGTTGAGTAAATTATTGCTCAATCCGCCGCGATAGTGGAAAAATTCGGGTTTGAGTCCCGACTGTGACAATGGTTGATAAGATAAATTTTTCCTAATATTGCAGAATGCATTATGTAATTTGGCTGATGTAACAATATAACTCTACTAGGGTGGGTCAAAAATATCAATTATTTTTTTTTTAGAAGTGACACGGAAAAATAGGTTGCTAGACACCTTAAAAAAATTCTCACCAAATATGAGCTCTTAATTTTAATAGGAAGATCCTCCGCATCACAGTTTTTTATTTTTTTCTCAGTCCAATAGAAAAAAATTCTTACCTCATCATTAATTGATTGTACGGAAAAATGTTTTATGAGAATTGTGTAGGAAATTTAATGCTCTACAAAAAAGGTATCTTATATTTTTTCCGTAAACCTCACCATTTGAAAGATATAGAAGATTTAAGTTTGATTATTTTAAGACAAATTTCATTTTTGTTTATAAATTTTGTAACTCGACAATAAATGACTATTATAAAATGCGCAATACAAATTTTTGTAGGAAATTAACTGCTCTATAAAAATGGTCTCTTATGTTTTGGCGATTAAATTAAGCGTTTAAAAGATATTCATCATCAAACTTTCATGTGTACTGATTAATATCTTTTGAACGCTTAATTTAATCGCCAAAACATAAGAGACCATTTTTATAGAGCAGTTAATTTCCTACAAAAATTTGTATTGCGCATTTTATAATAGTCATTTATTGTCGAGTTATAAAATTCATAAACAAAAATGAAAATTGTCTTAAAATAATCAAACTTAAATCTTCAATATCTTTCAAAAGGTGAGGTTTACGGAAAAAATATAAGATACATTTTTTGTAGAGCATTAAATTTCCTACACAATTCTCATAAAACATTTTTCTGTAAAATCAATTAATGATGAGGTATGAATTTTTTTCTATTGGACTGAGAAAAAAATAAAAAACTGTGATGCGGAGGATCTTCCTATTAAAATTAAGAGCTCATATTTGGTGAGAATTTTTTTAAGGTGTTTAGCAACCTATTTTTCCGTGTCACTTGTAAAAAAAAATAATTGATATTTTTGACCCACCCTAAACTCTACTTATGTATTTCACAGTCGTACTAAATTCACTCTTTAAAATTAATATTTTATGTTATGTTTATTTATTAAAGATAAGTTTTTTGAAATGTTCATTAACAGCAAAATTATGGCAAATTATTTAAATCGGATAGCTAAGTTTCAATTTTCGTCTAATATCGTGCAAAACAAATCTTAGATTTTTCTGTTGAATTTGCACCGAAAAAATAAGCTCATAAACGCGCATTAATTTTAGTTACTGAGAAACAAATATAATAATGAAAATGGCACGTACCACACAGTATACATATTTATTTTTGAAATAATATGTGCGAAAATACATTTTATCTACTTATATCAAACACAACAAATATTTAAGTATTCACATTAACTGAAAACTCAAGCTTCTTCAATCATAGAGACGTCGTCTAACATCGAACATCTTTTTAAAATACGAATTTTGCATGTCATTTGATATCATCAATCATTAGGAATGGAACATACATTTATAATACAAAGATTAAAGAGTTGCTTTTTCATGTTTGTTAAGATGAAAAACTATTTGAATACGGAATCCACAAACAAACAGCTTTCTATGTTTTCATATTTTCAATACCGCTACTTTAAATCCTTATCTTATGATAATAAATTACATAAAGTTTTAGAGAGTAATAGTGTTAAATACGGAAATAAATTACGGTATTCTAAAAAAAAAAATTAAATCAGAATTTGTTAGTTGTGACTCTGTGACAGTACGAATTAGAAGATTATACACAGAGGTAGATTTTTATGTGAACTCGCACACTATTTGATTTGTATATAAAATAATAATTGTTCACCAATGTCGTATGCAAGTTAAATGACAAACAATATTTTGTCTTATTATTGTTTATTAAATTTAAAGTTGTTACAATAGCTACAGTATTATTTAAAAATTATGTTAAGTATTTATATTTTATTGACTATAAACCAGTCGTTCTGATTTTCGTTCAGATCTATGAGCTGTGCTCCACGACCGTCAGATTCAGAATGATCCGTTTTTGAGTTTCCCCTCGGTTTTATTAAACAGCAAGGTAATAAATTGCAACAGTGGTAAACTTTGATCTTTGTGTGAAAACATTAATAGCCCAGTCAACGAAGCAAATAAATGCATTAAATCGTGTTATTATTAAATCTGGGTTATTATTTTAAGTGGTAGGGGTGACCCCCAGGTATAACATACTAAAAGTCCTCAGTCGGGGAATGCGAGCTTTGGGCGGGAGGGGGATGAAAAGGTCCCATTTTTTGGTTTTTCGTAAATATCTCGAAAACTAAGCGTCCTAGAAAAAAAAACTTTTCAAAAATAATGAAGCTGATTAAATTTCCTGCAAAATGGTATATTAATTTTTTTTTAGGAGCAATACAAATAGGTACCTTTCACCTTAACGAGACGTGAGATATGAACATTTTGCCAAATAACTCTACGCCCCCTTTTGGCCCCCTCAGAAGTTGAATTTCGAAAAATTCTTTCTTAGTGGCTATTTTTGTCACAAAAGAAACCTTTTGTCTAAATTTCACGTTTCTTTATTCAGTGGTTTTTTCTCTGCATATACCGACCTACGGACGCCTCCTGAGTCCAGGGGTGGGGATAGAAAAAAAATTCTGGTCCAAAAAGGTTGCCCTGTGTCTGCCAAGTCCAACGGTATCCTCATTTTTGTTCTCGGACGATTTCTTCCAGAGATATAGACTGTTGCAATAATTTGCCCCTGAACAGTAGGCAACCGGATCCTGCACGACCGGCCGGGGGGCACCACTTCTTAAATGTTACCTACCTATAGGTATGTCCTTGAATCGTGCCAAGTTTCATCCCAGCAGGAAAAAGTGCAAGGTTGGACCCCTTAGGTTCCTTACTATAGGTAAAATGGACAATAAACATTAATGTTTGATTTTTCCACCCCCTGCCTCTCCCTTTGTATTGCTCCTAAAAAAATTAATATACCATTTTGTAGGAAATTTAATCAGCTTCATTATTTGTGAAGAGTTTTTTTTTCTAGGGCGCTTAGTTTTCGAGATAGTTACGAAAAACCAAAAAATGAGACCTTTTCAGCCCCCTCCTGCCCAAAGCTCGCATCCCCCGGCTGGGGACTTTTAGTATTTTATACCTTGGGGTCACCCCTACCACTTAAAATAATAATCCAGACTACACGATTTATTGCATTTATTTGCGAATTTCGAATCTTCGTTGAGTGAACTGTAAGAAATGATTGCAATTAATGTAATACAGCACAACAGGGTCCTGTATTGTAGTTTGTTTTCTCCAAAGCTTACTCACTGTATTACACTGTTTTGATACATCAAAAAACTGTTTTTTAAAATGATAAATTCGATAGGGAAACGAATTTTTCCTGGGATGAGACCTAGCTAGATCGATTTTTTGTCCCCCGAAACCCCTTTTTGGTAAATTTGATCAAAATCGATCAAAATCGTTAGAGCCGTTTTCGAGAAAAAATTTATATATATACAAGATTAGCTCGTTTAATCAGATATGATTTACTTGTATTAAGTTACATTGAAAATTAGAATGACAGCTTTTGTCGCATTTTTTTATCCGTAATTTAAATAATTTGCAATTTAAATGATCAAAGCAGAAGAATGATTATTTTTTTTAATTTCCCGTAAAATGTAAAAAATGTTTAATCAAGTAAACTGAAAAGTAATCCATTTATTGAACTTTTGTCTGCGTATCTGACTTCTGTAATTAAAATTCAATGCTTAATGGCTTTTTTATACGACTGGAAAACGAGGCTTTATCTTATAGATTTTTACATGACGCTTTAATAACGGTACTTTATTTTATTCCAGTTTAACATTTATTATTACATTTATTTTTATATAGAACATAATATGAGCATGTGAATTTAAAAAAAAATGTATGTACCTATTATAAAAATTTGTTTAAAGGAGTTAATGTTTATTCCATAAATCTGGAAAAATTTATTTTATAATCAGAATATTTCTTTTGTAATAATTACTTATGTCTTCAAAAGAACAAAAGAAAAGTTATATCTTTTTGAAGGAATGTAGATTCAGGTGACCATGACATATTTAATTTATTTGACTTTTTGACGGTGTAAGCTGTTTTTATTGAAACATGAGATATTTCGACGTCGGACGCTGCCTTTTCCTTGAATTTTCCCATGTATTATTAATTGAAGTAGTTGGTATTTTTGATTTCGTAATATATGTCCAAAATATTGAAATTTGCGTTTCTTAATCATGTAAATAAATACAAACATACGACCCAAATACGTAACACCCCACTTTTTGGTTAAAAAATATGATGTACCAACATTGATTTTTATTTGAGATGGACCGACTAGTCGGGAAAGTCGACTATCCGGCCACATTTATGGTCGGCGACTAATTGGCAAAAGATGCCGACTAGTCGGCACTTAATGAGGTACAGGAAAAGTTTTAAAATTAAAAATAATCTGCGTTTCCTCTAAAACATAAAAAACAAAACAAACACAAATTTCCTTTTCCTTTTTCCTTTTCGACATTGTATTTTACTACTACTACTAGCTTTAATTGATATTTAATATTTTAATAAGTAATTCTAATTACTTGTTTCGTTATAAATGCGCCGGTGTAGCAAGTGAAACACGAAAAATGTATACACTAAACACTAAAAAACACTTGTCAGGACACGAACGCGAGTCAAGTGGCGCGACGAACGAAAAAAAGGTTTTCGAACTTCCCCGAACCTTACCGAAACCAATGATCGGCATTGCCGACTAATCGGCCATTTGAGCGCCGACTAGTCGGCTATAGTCGGCCAACTCCATAGTCGGCGTATCTCTAATTTTTATTAAAAAATACATAACTAATATAATACACATCCAGGGTTTTGTATTATTAAGGTAACTGCCTTCTTTAAATAATTAAAGAAAGAAAATAAATTGATTTCAAGGCAGTTATAATAACGATGGTACTTCTGTGAGCATAAAAAAGGTAAAAACTGTAAATAAATTTCAGTATCTACAACTTGTTAAAAATAATAAGCAAATGATTTATTATTTCTTCGTTACTTTGCTTAAATAAAAGCACGGCTGGTTGGATAAGAAAAAGTATTATAAAACTGCGAATAAAATTAAAAATATATCATTTACGTCGTAAAAATAAAAAGCGAGCTATTATATAGCCTTATGTGAGCGGGGAACGGAAGAGACCAGCTTGCTTACAAGTTACAATGATGGCATTTACTTTCAAATTATTGTACTCAACTTCCTCCTACACTTGACTGTAAATTACAAATGACAGTACCTACTAGGGCTGGGAAAAATGGTAAATAAGTATCCCAGCAAAAGCATAAATGTGAAAAAGGGGTCAAGTTCGGTACAAAGAACAAGTGAGTTTGTCAGCTTCGCCGAAAAAAGAATTAATATCTAAGTAGGTACCAAGTAATATAAAATCCTGTATAATATTATATATTGTTAATTTATTATCTCCCTTTCACTCAGGGATAGTGTAGTTTTTATTAGCGAAAGAATTTTTAAAATCGGTTCAGCAGTTTCGAATATTAGCCCGAATAGACAGACAATCAATTTTATTTATATGTATAGATATGACTCGTGTATGAAAACTTGCCAAGTGAAAACTTGGCATACACTTAGTCTTACTTATTTTTTCCGTGCAGCCAACAAACCCACTTGTTCTTTGTACCGAACTTGGCCCATTTTTCACATTTATGTCTTTGGTGGGATATCAAAACTTTTTGTAAAGTTACATTCTACAAATATCGTAATATCTATATATTTACATATATAAAATAGTTCCGTTACTCACTGACTGACAGACAACAACCAGGTCAAACCACTGAAGATATAAACTTGAAATTTGGACAGTAGGTTCCTTTTGTAACATATAAGCACCAAATAAGAAAGGATTTTTTAAAATTCATCACCTAAGAGGGTTAAATAGGGGATAAAAGCTTGTATGGAAACTGGTTATTTTTGATGTTAGAAGCATGACATTTTGACATGAGTTCCTTATATAACGTAGGTGAGCAGTAAGAAAAACAATTTCGAAAATTCATTCCCTAAGGGGGTTAAATAGGGGATGAAAGTTTGACTGATGTCTGTGTGTGTGTGTGTGTGTGGTCAATTTTTTGCCTTCGATATCGTAAAAACGGAACAACATACGGCCATGCCGATTGTCTATTGTGTTTATCAGCCTTTAACTTAGATCTGATTAGATTTTGAGTTAAATCGGTTCAGTGGATCCTGAGATATTAAAAAAAACGTTCTCAATGTCACGTATTAACATAGGTAAAAAAAAATACAAATGAATTCTAGATATTATAATATGAAAAAAATGTAAATATTTTTTTTCTCTAAAATGTATAGTTTTCGAGAAAAAAAATATTTTACTAAAAAAAGAAAATTGTACGTAAATCAAGGTAACCATGATTTTTGCTATATTACTAGCCATCAGTAGATCACCAAACAAAGAAGAGGCCCATGCTTTTTTTCAAAGAATAAAAAAAGAGTGTTTATTTTTTGCAAATATTTACTAGGTGGGAAGTATAGGACTGGTCATCAGTCGAATTTTTAATATAGTCTGTAGATATGCAGATTATTTCCAAATTAAAATAAGTGTTTCCAAAAATTCGTTGAGTTGTTCGCAAGCTGTTCATTTAACGTTAGTCATGTTTAATATGTTGAATATTGTTTGCGAGTTGTTCGGCTTACATTAGTTACGCTGAATTAAATTAGCGAATGGTTCAACTCGCTATATAAGCTACGTATATATTTAAATTATTTTGACGTGTTGTCATTATCATTAAGTAGATAATATTATGAATATTTGAGAGTTTAAATTATTTTAGAAAAAATTGTAAGTTCTTCGTGAGCTGGTCGGCTTACATTAACTAAATCAGCGAGTGATTTAACTCGCATAAGATAAGTTTCTTACAGCAGTCAAAAAAACAATGGGGCTCGGATTGTCAAGGCTGTAGTAACAATTTTGGCTACATTATTTCTCTCTTTCTCTAATATAATAGGTACTTAATTTCCTTTATATCAATGTGCAAGAAAATGGAATCTGTTGATTACATTAGGCGCGACGCTAGTGTTAACTTGTTTTCAATTGTAGGCCAGAGTATTTAAAATTCTATAATTGCATTTGATTGCAGCCGCTAAGGTCAGATAATATTAATAGTTAAGATTTTAAATAATTTTTCAAAAGAACTGAGTTGTTCGCGAGTTATTCGGCTCGCATTAGTTCCGTTTAATTAAATCAGTGTAAAGTTCCGCTAGATGTTTCGATAATGTATGCTGCATATATGCGCGTGCTATAAAAATCCACATTACTGTAAATTTGCATATAGCACGGCCTAGGCTGTTTGTATTGTCTCCATATATTTATGTAACAATTTGCATAATCTTATTTTATCCATTTTATCTCCATGTACAAGAGATGGGTGCGTGTTGTGTTCAACATGCATGCTAAACACCAAAGCTATGCTCATTTTGTTTTATCAACACTGACTTTATGTAAGTATGTATCGTATATAGGTACTTATAATAGACACTTTTGTTTTTGTTCTTTCTGTAGTATGAACTTTCATTTATATTAGAGTTCACCGCTATAATATTTTGATTACAGTTGACATAATAGTTGTGTATCGAGAGCATAATGAAGACGATTTTGACAAATGTGACAGTCACACGAGTTAAAACCGTATTCCGCCCTTGATGAACACTGTATTTTTTGTCCTACACACTATAAAATAGCGGTTTTTGTCTTCGTTTCCAATATTTTCAACGTTTTCAGCACCATTTTTTTAATTGTTTATGACTATTTTACATTTCACTTTGTAGAAAACTTAACTTTGATAACGAGTAGTACCTATGCTACTGGATACTATAAATATTGCATTAAGTACGCTCTTTAGGCCCTCAACAGTATACAGTGTACGCAACTCAGTTGGTTGGTGTGTCGCGTCTGTGTTTAACGTTTCACAAGATCGCAGACTCGATCCCAGATTCAGGAATATGATATAAAATTATTGAATTTCACTTTTTCACCCGTTATGAGCCGGCGGAAAAATTACTTTACGACTCGGCTCGTCACCGACCTGAAATCGGCCATATTATGATCAGTTTACATGCGTGAAAAGTAGCTATTTTATAGGGGATAGGACAAAAAAATTATATCACAATTTAAAACTATCTTCCAAAAGAAATTCAATTGCCCATATCTTGAATTTATGATACATTTTTAGAGTGTTGGGACTCCAAGTCACTATATGAATATTATGAAATATTAGAAATACAAGGTATTTCTAATACTTCATAATAATCTTGAATTTATTTTAAATAAACTATAATATTACATTTTTAACTTCCCATTGGAAGTTATTGTAATGGGTCCGAAAATCGAAATCAAAAAGGAAAAAAAATTTTATGTTTCAAGATCACTACACTATTTTTACACTACTTTTAGAAAGATGTCTGTGCGTGTGTATGTGTGTGTGTGTGTGAGTGTGTGTGTGTGTGTGTGAGTGTGTGTGTGTGTGTGTGTGTGTGTGTACGTATGTATGTGTCCATTTCTTTCTAAGACGAAATCTCGAGAATGAAAAATGATATCGACTACGTTAGAGTGCCAATCGATGCGTATTAACGTAAATATGATCTGAAAGAAATTTTTTCAAAATCGGTTCAGCCGTTTTTTTTTCTTAACCAAATAACCTCAAAAAAAGTAGATTTTACACAATATCTCGCGAATAAAAAATTATATCGACTTCGTAAGGGTGTCAATCGAGACGTGTTAACGTCATTTTGATCAGACATAAATTTTATAAAAATCGGTTCAGTCGTTTTTTTTAAATTATTGTTAAAAATAAATAATAATTATGTTTTAATGATTAAAATGATTACATTTCTGTGTAATATCTAATTTAATTATTATTATTAAATATTTATCAAACTGGGAAGTTCGTCGTGTGGACCTCAAGGGTCGCACTTTAGTCCTAATAAACGACCCACCTCACGGCTTGTTTATTTGTAGATCTGTACTTATTTAATAAGTACTATAGAATTGATATGAAAGATTGGGGGGGTATTCTATTTCTATCTACCATACTTAATTTTTTTTTTAGAACTCAAACTGGAAAAGTAATTTAATTATGCGTGATTTATGTGCGTTTCTTTTAATAAATTATGATTTAATTCTGGTATGGATGAAGGAAGCATGTTTTTAAAACTTTGCTAATAAAGTGAAATTGAACGATATGCTGAATAAAAAATATGGTTATATCAGTTAATTGGCTCGTTTTTGTATTTCATTCATAAAAGAACTTCAAAGAGAATGTGAGGTAGTAAACGGTAGGAGAAAGGATTGTAGCAAGGTCCTTTCACCAGTATTTAAGATTCTTGTTTGATTTTGAACTATCCTAAACCTGAAGCCAATTATTTAAAAAGAAATATAATATAATCTTAAAATAATTAGTATTTTATTATTCTTTTACAGGATATTATTAAAATATTTAAACTTTTATTTTTTAATTCCTGCGGAATAATATTTTGTTAAAACATTATTTTTTCCATCTGAGTTTTAACAATTCA
This sequence comes from Mongoloraphidia duomilia, assembly GCA_039654895.1. Taxonomy (NCBI): domain Eukaryota; kingdom Metazoa; phylum Arthropoda; class Insecta; order Raphidioptera; family Raphidiidae; genus Mongoloraphidia; species Mongoloraphidia duomilia. Next base: position 35,111,410 of record CM077518.1, on the reverse strand, counting down.
ATTCTTTTTGACAATAGTGTTAATAACTGAGTAAAATTTCAAAATTGATTTTTTTTTTCAATTAGACATTATTACGCTAGAATTCCAGGGTACCTATTGTGTTTCTAGTGATATCACTAAAGTGAATTGGTTCACGCGATTGTATATTTTTCACACTAGTGAAATATGAACCATTTCACATGAAATTATTCGCCAGCGAATTTGTCAGTGAAACGTGAAATATTTCACGTTTCACTGACAAATTCGATGGCGAATAAATTCACGTGAAATGGTTTTATTTCACTAGTGTGAAAAATACACAATCGCGTGAACCAATTCACTTTAGTGATATCGCTATAAACGAGATACACAATAGGTATCGCGGGTACAGCAAATGACGTGAATACCGCTAAACTCAAATAATTGTATTCTTGCACTTTTTCCTGCTGGGATGAAACTTAGCACGATTCAAGTAACATTTAAGGATTTTTTTTACTTTTTGACATAAAATTTAAACACTTAACGCGAAGTGCTCTACTAAAAAAAGTGGTCAAGAAATATTAAATTTACATATCGGAGCTATAAACCTATTCATGAGCTATCTGACTGACTAGAAAAATTTGGAACATCTGGAAGTGACCTCCATACAGAATCATTTTTTCTAAGAATATACTTTTTGACTAAAAATTGAAAAACCTAACGCGAAGTGCTATAGTAAGAAGAGTGCTCAAGAAATTTTAAACTAGAAGTTAAAGACCTAACCATGAGCTATTTAATCGCATCGAAAAATTGGAAAATCTGAAAGTGGCTACCCTACAGAAGCATTTTTTTCGAGATCTTATTTTTTCAAAAATGCAATCTAGAATAAAATTGCTTCTGTAGGGTAGCCAATTCCAGGTTTTCAAAATTTTTCTACTATGAATAGGTTTATAGCTCTTATATGCAAATTTAATATATAAGTACATACCTATAAGCTAAGTTGTGACAAATTAATCCTAAAAATTTTAGGTTAAAAAGTTGCCGTAGTACATACACCCCTAAGTTTGCGATTCAGTACCTATAATGGTTTTAAAACAATATGCGACATCTTTATCACATTTTATGTAATCGAGATGTAGAACTTGATAGAAACTAAAGTTGGCAGCCATGCTTGACGTTCTAACTTTCGACCCAATGGACAAGAGAACTGGTATGTTCCGTTGCCCCAGTGCTCAATGCCTGTCACTGATTGCATAAAGCGGTTAGTGCGGTCCTTTGGGACATCCACTGCCACTTAATTGGCCTTCTGCAATCTGCAGACAACGTTCAACTATTCTGCAGACAACATAATGTTATTGTCAACTGTAAATAATCCTTGGACCACCAATTATTTGTTGCTATAGATAGAGGATGGTATATCCATTTATAATTAATGATCTTAAATTCAAATTACGGAAATGATCCAATTATTAGTGTATTTGCCATAATATGGCACATACACTATTGGCGTCGGTCGGATGGCGGGACCTAGGGGTCGGACCAAAATTTCTCGACGTTTCATAGCCTCCTGAACAATTTGGCACCATTTTTGGAAATGTTTATATATATATGTATGTATATATTTATATATATATATTTATATATATATATATTTATATATATATGTGTGTACACGATAACTCTCGACAGACTTAATCGATTGAAACGAAATTTGGTACACACATTGGAACCCATCACCGCAAGAAGCCTATTTAAAATGGGCCCGATCGGACCATTTTCAGGGTTGTATTTAGGGGTTCCAAAAAGTTTTTGGGCCCAAAAATACCGAAAAATTTGTCAGAATCGTTTCAAAATTGAAATTTAACTCTTTAGTAAAGATTAAAACGTGCTGCTAAAATTTTAATAAAATCGGCCCGACAGGACCGGACTTTCAAATTTTATGAAAACACTGGTTTGTTGATACGGATTTACTTATGAAAGGGTGTATTTAATGTGGTACAGAGGTTGCATTGATAATAATATTGCAATTAAGAAAAAAATATTATTTTAAGGGATGTATTAAGGGGTTAAATTTTTTATTTTGTCCAAAAACAAACTTAAGTTCACGTATTAAAGCCACAAGGCCTGTATTTGCAAATACACTATATTGTCGGCAGGGTTTGGCACTGCGACCCGAGTTTTTGATATTACCAACTAAATTAGCCCGCAAACATATTTTTGACTTAGGATTTATTTTATTTAATGTAGATTATAGACGCGTCGACATTTCAGGTTATTAGCGTCTTTCAACTACACAAAATAACAACTATCTTAAGACTAAACAACATCACAAAACATCCATGAGCGCAGGTGGGATTCGAACCCACGGCAGTCCAGTCCAGAGGTTGCGGCACTAAGCACGCTAACCACTAGGCTATACTGCTCTCTTTTGACTTAGGACTACGTCTATATTCTCGGGTATAATATCTTTTTTAAGAAGTGGTAGAAATTATGGAGAAAAAAAGAGGCTTGGTGTGTGGGTAAAACCACACTGCTAACTTCCCATTGGGTACCCTTAGAGATTTGAGACCTGCAGTCTGACGTAAGGAAATTATTTCCAATAAGCATTTTACAACAGTTTTACACTAGTTTTTTTGCTATAAAAAAAAGAAAACCGCCAATTAAAATTTTTTGCAAACCATATTGTCAGGTGTTCGTTATCTAATTATGCGTCGAATGAAATTGATCCGCAGTCGATATCATTATTCGTTCTCGAGATATGCAGGACGAAAAACATTTTACAACAATTTTACAGTAGTTTTTTTGTTATAAAAAAAACCGCCAATTCTAATTTTTTTCAAACCTTATCAGGTGTTCATTATGCAATAATATTATGCGTCGAATGAAATTGGTCCGGAGTGGATTCATTCTTTATTCTCGAGGTATACGAGACGAAAAAAAGTTCACGAACGTACGTACACACGCACACACAGACATCTCTCTAAAAACGATTGATTCGAATTATAGGGACCTTGAAAAGTGGAGATAATAATTTGTCAAAATTTTTCATTAACAAAATCGGACCCAATACAATAACTTCCAGTGGGAAGTTAAGAATTATGAACATTAGGAAATTAGGTATAGACGAGGGTATAGATTAAACGAAAATTATCAGGATTGAAAAATTCTAGCGCAATCAATTGGGTTTTTAAACGATTTTTTTTTTTACTTAAATGGAAGGACCACGTCAAGTTTTATAGCAAAACTGTTTTTATTTAATTTTTTGCTTACTAATTAAAAAGTTATATTTAAATAAAAATTAATTTTTAAACTCAGTTCCGATAACGCGCCGAAAGAATCCGAACGCGTGTGACGTCATTATGTTATATATGGTATTTGTATCCATGGTTACCAAGTTAAAAATTTATTATTTTTGATAGTATGAGTAATACATATACACAAATACCAACAAATCCAGACACATTTTAACATAACGACGTCACAAACATTCCTGGCGCGTTTTGAAGTCACGTGATATTTTTTAAATTTTTATACATGTTAATTAATTTTTAGTAATTTATCTATAGCTTTAAAAAAATTTTTCTTTTCGATTTTCAATATTATTTATGTTAAATTATTAGAAAAAATTAAAAAATTAATAATTTTTTTTAAACTTAAATACCTAATTGTTATAAACAATTTAAATAACACATTTCAAACTGATGAAAGAACGTCAAACTGATATAAATAGTATATCGAGCACTTAATGGAATTTAAGCTGTAGCTCTACGGTAGAACACGAGTCACGTAACCGCATAGTCGTGGGTTCGAGCCCCACGTTGGGCGGGAAAAATGTTTTTTTCTTTTTAACTTCCCTTTGGAAGTTGTTGTACTTATTTAATTTTTTTAATTTAATCATGAAAGCTTATTGAAGCACGAATTCAATAATATAGGTATTAGGTACCTATATGATGTATTTTTTCATTTTCTCAAACATTTTTCGGGAAAAACGCTTGAAAATTGCTGTCCCCCACCCTTTTCACTAAAAGAATCGCTCAGAAAAATCTGAAAAAAATCGTGAACATTGAGAATTAGGTGTATAGATTGAACGAAAATTATCAGCATTGACAAATTCTAGCGCGATCGTTATAAGTAATTGTATTGTTTATTTATAACAATTATTTATCACGGTAGTCTATTCAAAAATTTACAAAGAACTTGCCGGTATATGTTACTTTTTTTATTAACGTGCTTAGAAACCTATAAATGAAATTTGGCTGTGTCAATATATTATGTCAAATCAATTTGTTTTCTCTGTAGATCAAAATATCGGGTTAAAATTTCTTCAGTAATGCTGAAGTCAGTTTAGTAAGAATATTGTATTAACTTAGATATACATATTATAGTAGATTTAAACATAGACATTTCAATGCAAATGTGAAAAAAGTTTTATTCTTAAGTACTGAATTTATCGAAGAGAGCGAAAGTCTCCAAGGTGTACCTTAAACAAATTTCGTTTCAGTGCTTTTCTAGCGTAAAAGCTCATTATCAAAACATGAGGGCTTTTTTAGACAAGCTTTGCATTCTACTTGTTAACAGACCAAGCGTGGTGAAAACTTGCCGAGTTCGAATAAATAATTCGTTTTCAGCACATTATCATTTCATTTGTACCTACACAGGAGGATTCAATATTCACTCTCCAGCGCTCGGATGTGTATTCTACGTAACAATTAAAAATAAGACAAAAATGAAGAATACCAAAATCCCTAAAGCGGAGTCGTTTTCGGGGAAATTTGGATATATGCGACATTACACGTACCTATACGGGGAATTTTGGATCACAGTTTTCTTATATAATAAGTGGATTGAACGGGGCGGTCCAATACCGTATTTGTGTAGAAATAAAAATAAAATAGTCAAACGATATACATACATGAAACATACTTACATGATAATATTATGCTTGACATCCAAACATCTACAGGTGTTAAATCCGGAGACCGCGGTGACCACAGTATTGGTTCGCCCCGTCCAATCCATTTATCAGAAAAATTGCGATTCAAAATTTCTCATACGTGTAAAGTTGCGTTTATCCAAATTTCCCGAAAACGGCTCCGCGCTTTCTGGATTTTGGTATTCTTCATTTTTGTTTTTTTTTTTTAATTGTAAAATACATATCAATGGGGAGTGAATATTGATTCACTCTGTATATTAATTAAAATCAGAACAAAACTTAAAAAAAATAAATTTTAACTCATCTCAGTTATTTGTGAATGAACTTTTTTTGTTGAAATTAGCTGCACAAATACGTCATATAAGTTTTATCAAACCAGAACATATTACGATTGTATTAATATTTAAACAGTGAATTATTACACTAACAAATCACAGTCTGAAAATACAGTCATCATAATATGTATATGCAGGCATCCAGCCTTAGTTTTTCCTTCACGAATTAAAAAAAAAAATTACGGTAGCATAAATCGGTAACTGAAATTAATCCTAAACGGGAAATATGGCCGCTGCTGAATGTCAGAGCCTTAGACGATAGATATAGAAATGGACAGCTAGAATTAAATACTCTACCACCTTCTTCAATACACCTCCCTCGACATTTTTCATGCATGTCACTTTCACATTGTCCAATGCATTTCCATAGGAGGCATACATTGATATAATTTAATGCATAATTTGTCATGTTTTGTTGATTCTGTCAAAACACGAAGCCAGAGGGAAATTAGCGTTGTTAGTCCGTAGTTGTATCGTCAAAGGTCAGAGCAGGATTGAGATGATGATAATTATAAGGTCGTCCCGCTTAGAACATTACCCATGCTGCTACCTATATACTTAGTTCGATTTAATTGCGAATTATATTTGTTATATTTTTATTTAGTCTTATATACATAAGCACTGTCTGAAAAAATTAAAGCAAATATTCATTGATCAAAAATAGTTCTAAAACAAATTAATATTAGATAATATAACCTAATTCACAGCAAAAACTGTGCCCAAAAACAGATTTTAACCTCAAATTTGCAAAAAGAAATGTTACGTACTTCGGAGCAGGTTGCACATTTGGAATGTTTTTCCTGACGACTAAATAATTAAGGGCATAAAAAATATATATCAATAATTTTTCACACTGTTCGTAGTTTTTTCTACCTGCCGACTGAAGGAAAATATAGTTTGTTTTTATTTATTCATAATAATATATTAATATACAACTCGATATTGACTAGCAAAATAATTTTGGTGGACCTCTGGCTCGTATTTATCTTTTTTATTTAAATTTATATACCTATACAGGGTGCCCGTTTTTCGATCCTCAGCGTATCTCTGTTCTCTGAAGAGATACGAAGTCGGTTAATTTAAAGCAAAGTTGAATATTTTTATTGTGATCAGCAATCTAAAAAAGAAATTGTTCTATCTTTTTCAGTTTTAAAGGTATCAAAAAAATTGTGATTTTTGTTTTTTAATTTTAAATTGAAAACCGATATATTTAATCAGTTTTAATAAAAACATTATTAAGACACTTTTTAAAATTATTAAAAAAAATTATTTTACTTACTTTTCAGGAATGGGGTCCTTAAAATTTGTTTAGATGAACAGGGATCTCCAAATTACTAAAGTTTAAGAGTCGCTGTATTAATTGCATTGTCTTCGCTGATTGCTCTGAATTAATTAATATATCAGATCACTAGAAGAAGATCTAATTTACGATTTTTTGATTAAATTTTTGTTATGGAGCTACATTTTAAGTCTGTGTACAAAATTTAGTACGTACAAAATTTGATAAGCGTCAATAACTATCAATAGGCAAAATGCGTTAAATGAAATTGTAAAAGCTGAGGTAAAACGATTATAATAGATATGTATGACATTATTATAGCCAGGGGAGAATCTCTGTGAGCTTCTTTTTAAGAAAACGGATATAAAAACTACAGAAAAGTTCAGCACACGCGAGGCTGCTGTTATAAAGGAGACGGAAATCCCAAGTGGATTTTTGTATGTCTATGATACTTCACAGTTGTATCGATCTTAGTATAGATATCACTGTAGACTGTAGATTTCTATACGAGAGTAGACTTAACAGTTGGCATACACACTGGTTGACATAAAAGTTATCATAAGATGGACGTCCGAAGTAGAGATGGAGAAGTAGGCACAGTAGCTTTTCTTTAAGTCATTGCTCGTTAAGTCAACCCTCTTCTCCTGCGTCTTAATGTTTTCAACTGGCATACGAGTACACGTCGCAATTCCTTTTTGCCACCCATAATCTCTGTTGACGTTGAATAAACAAAATGCCTAATATTAAGTTCGTTTGATCAGTTCCAAAAAATATGTTAGATAGGTAATCACTTGGGTAAGCTGTTTCTTATATAAATATATGAAAAGAATCTGACCAGTCATAATCAAACATTTGTCAGTTTTTTATCAGCATGGCTTCTTAAGCCATCGCTTTGTAAACATGAGTATCATCATCGTATGTTTTATTTGGAGTAAGAAAAAATAAAGAGAAGGCTCTCCCATTAGGTCAACGTTTCCCTTATAACCCTTTAGGCGCTAATTTTATGGAAGTCCACTGTACTAACCAGTACCTTACAGACCATTCATAATTAGGAAGTTTCTATTGGACGAAAATACTAATTATGATACTGTCACATCATTATAATAAAGATAACTTTAAAAATTCCGAAAGAATTATTTTGATATCTTTAATTTCAACGGAGATATTCAATTTCTTGTATGTGGGGTCGCAAACTAAACTGATTTTTGAATATGACGTCACGCGGTACAAGTTTGCTGTTTTTTAGCTTTGTGAGTAATTAGAACCTAAGTTACAGTAACTATTTTGTTGTAATCCAGACTTTTCTATTTATATTAAATTAAAATTAACTGTCAAAAATTTAAATATGTCAATATTTTCCGTCATCAACTGGTTTGTTTTTAGTGTTTCCATAACAATTTACGAGTTTATAGAAAGAGATTTATCGGAAGTTACTATGTTAAATTACCACACATACAAACTGAAAATAACTTTTAAAAATATCGTGCCGCGTGACGTCACCCGGACTGAAAACGGAATTTCTTGGAGAATTGTCAATTCAAACTTTGAAGTAGCATAACTTTGTTGTTTTTAAAGTTATTTCAAAAATTCTTCCGCCATTAATTTTATAATTTTTAGAACTATGATTTAGACCAAAAAAAAAATAAAAAAGGGAAACTTCCTAATTCCAGTTTGGAAAAATAAAAGTTTTCAAAGATTTTAGTGTATAGTTGAGAAAAACAATTTGTGGGAATGATGATCAATAAGGAATTACTTTATTCATTAAGTATTTTCGGAAAACATATTTCCATTCCCAGAGCCAAATTACAGTAATACAAAACAATTTGTGTTGGACTCATTGTTGGCATAATTTATTATGAACTGAAGTAACTTATTTTTGATTCTCTTTCCCACAAACTGTTTTATTCTCAAATATTTGTCAAGTTGTATCCCATTCTACTGCAGATTTTTTTAATGTGTTTTCCTAGGTAAAAAATATTTAATTAACATAAAACATATTTTTTCACCGACGATTTTGTACTATAATAATACATTCCAATGAAGTTTGAATAAAATGAAATTAGAGTTGCCCTGCAGCAAGAATAATAAGGTCACTCTCTTTTGTTCCTAGAGAATTTTGTGCGGGATTGTGATAATTGTTTCCTTTTTCTGTAGAAAACATTTTTATACGCGGTTTCGTAAACCTGATTTCTGTAAAAAATAGATGTGCGAAAAAATCCTGTTTTCAAGTTATTACTTTCCATACAAAATTGGCGTGGTCACTTTGAAATGCTTGAAATCTCGCAGAGCGTGGATTTATTAGGCATAGCGTTTCTTAGTAATGTGTCCCCTGAGCTGCGGTTGGAAAGTAATTATATTGTATTGTTAAAGTGAAGTATATCTATTTTTCATGTTCATGGAAATTTCCTAAACTAATTGAGGATAATTATTATACTGCAGTTTTGACTGATATTTTAGTATTAACCATGTAAGTGTATAGAGTATAGACCAAAGTGAAATAAAATCAACGAGAGCAGAAAGTCTTAAACATGTAATTTGTGTTAATGAAACTTAGCAGCACTAAGTTTCACAAATATAATTAATTAAAATTATGAAACTTTTAATTGGAAATTGTTTCAATGATCGATAAAAATATATATACAGGTTGTCCAAGACTTGCGTTGTCGGCCGATATATTGATTTTGGGTGAAGATAGAAAAGAAGTTCAAATGCAAAAGTTGTATAAATTTTAATGGTGTATAACCTAAAAATATTTTCAATTATACAGCCTCATTTAAGCGTGGCAGATCAAAGTTATCTTTTTTTTCACCTAGCACCCTGTTTTTATTTGTTTTTTCAATTCTGCACCTAAATGTGAATAGGAATTGTAAGGGAAGCTATACTCGAAAATTCAGTAATTTTTGAGTTATTCAAGTTTTTTAGAAATTTTTAACACGTGCAGACCTTTACCTAAAATTCGACATAGCCAAAATAGAAATATTTTTCAAACTGAAATTTTGAGGATCACTAGATAATGGATGGACAAATCAATGTCTGTCCTAAAAAAATGAATTTATTATACAAGGTGTTCAAAATAATGTAATTCTCTTACCTAACTTCAACCACGTGTAACTTTTGATTGTTAAATACAACGAGGTTATTTTTTTGCTGGAATTGTATTCTTTAGGATATTTACTAACACTTTTATTAAGGGTTGTCCAAACCTAAACCTAATATTTTCGTATTAAAATATTAGGTATAGGTCGAATTTTAGGTAAGCACGTGTTAAAAATTTCTAAAAAACTTGAATAACTCAAAAATTACTGAATTTTCGAGTATAGCTTCCCTTACAATTCCTATTCACATTTAGGTGCAGAATTGAAAAAACAAATAAAAACAGGGTGCTAGGTTAAAAAAAAGATAACTTTGATCTGCCACGCTTAAATGAGGCTGTATAATTGAAAATATTTTTAGGTTATACACCATTAAAATTTATACAACTTTTGCATTTGAACTTCTTTTCTATCTTCACCCAAAATCAATATATCGGCCGACAACGCAAGTCTTGGACACCCTGTATACTACATACAGCTGTGGCTGTATATTGATGGTCTCAAATCAGTACCTCGTAATTCCAAATTCGACATTTTACAGGAGAGCGAAAAATCAATATTTGTTATGAAAAGCAATACCACGTACCTAACTCAGTTTCCAAGTACAGTTCAAAAACTCGTAAGTCAAGGTTAAAAGAAAGTATGACTTTGAAGCTGTCACTTTGAACAGCATGCAATATAAAATTATTGATAAAACCACTTAACGTGATTTAGGAGCTGTACAATAACCACGTGACGCACTTTTTGAACTATTTTTTATCTCCTCCTTCCTCCAAGTGATGTAGCGTGACGCTTGATATTTCCATTTGAACATAAAAAAATAACTAAATTAAAAAAATACGACATTAAAAGGTGTATTAAATTTACACATTAGCAAACTAAAAAGAAGTAAAAGACATTATCACCATGGACAAATTAAACTTGACGCTCAACTATACACCTTCCCCCCTACGTGACGCATCGTGACGTTTAACTACCTATTCGCAATTAAAATTAAGGTGACATTTGGGGTTCGAATTTTAAATTATTCCTATGTAGAACCACCAAGAAGATGACTGCTGTAGTACCTATATGATAACATTAAAGAAAAGATTTTTAACAAATTATTATTGTGCAGTGCCTGGTTGCTCTGAAAAGAACAATAATTTCATGCATAAACTTTCAAAAATTCATGAAAAATATGAAAGAAATGTCATACGCGCAAGGTCATCCTACATAGAACATTCATACTGCCAGCGTCGTAGTTAGGATCATCGGCGCCCAGGGCAAGATTCTGATTTCGCGCTCTTTGCTTGAAAATAATCAAATTCGCATAGCTGATTTCGCTGATTGCGCTCTTTTCGGGGTTGCTACGATGCTGCATACTGCTGCCATCTACAGTTCATTTTAATTGCGAACACAATTAAATTAACAAATCGTCAAAGAATACGATTACACTTTTATATCGGAAGTCTGCAAAAATGTCAAACATAAGACGATTTAAGGCACTAGGTGAAATTGAGAGTCCAAACGGAGCTTTATGAAAGCGCCATTGGCCTTCAGGCGTAACAATTAATGAAGTGACGTTCTTGCATAATGAACCCCTGAATAGGTTTGCAAAAATTTGAATTGACGATTTTTTTTATAATAAAAAAACTACTGTAAAATGGTTGTAAAATGTTAAGCTGTATTGCAAAATAATAGGCTCGATAATAGGTTTTCTACGGTAGACTGGTCTCTAATATTTAAGGGCAATGGGAAGTTTGCAGTGTGGTTTTATCCACACACCAAGCCTCTTTTTACTTTTTGAATTTCTTCGTAACTAACACTTGCACTGTAGTGTGTTAAGAAAATAACAAAAAGCGGACAGTGGATTGCACCAGAACTGTTTACATTGAACGCAATCTTGTCTACTGAAATAATGTGAAAAGACGAAGATCTACCAAAGACCAAACGATAATCTGGCGTCTTTATTTCTTCTAGTCAAGTGAAGGGACTACCTACTATTTGCGGAATATCTTTTGCTTCAGTAACACTTACATCTGAAGTGTAAACCTAATTTTTTAACTGAATATTTTATAATGAATATTTTTTATATTATAACATTTTTTTATAATTTTTTTTATTATAGACTTAGTATTTTTTGCCTCTGGATTTCGAAGACGAATATCTATGTGTAAATGCGAAGTTGTAGAATTTTGACAAAGATATTTTCCTACTAAACACGGACAGAAAAATTATAGCGCCAATGCCAATTTTTTTAACAGCATTCATAGTCTTTTAATGAATGTAGTTATTTTTCTCTTCCTATTTTGCGCCTTTTTCTTTATACTAAATCTAAACTTGAAAAACTTCAAACGGCGAGACACAAAGAAAGCATGGTTCGAAAAAATAGAAAAAGGACAATGGGTACATAGGATAAAAACATAATATCTGATTGACCATAACTTTTTATTTTTCGAAACATTTTATTTTCAAGTAAGTAAACTGTAGGTACTATTTCTATTATTCAGTAGTCAAACTTATTCCGTACAAGTATACTGTAAAAAAGAAGAAAAAGGGGAAAAACAACAACAAAATTTTGTTAAAAATTGCAGCTTATAGTCAAACTAATATATTTTGATTAAAATATTTGTTCTTGACAAAAAGGCCTTTACGTTAAAAAATCTATAATAATTTAAAACTAATTCATTTTTTTCCCTGAAGTTCATTATTTTGGTTTGTAAAACGGTTGCGTATTTGATTTGTGTCTGATGCCTTTTATGCAAGGATGACATGATTTAAAACAAAGTGTTTTAAATCATGTGTTTAAAACATAATATGTTTCAAATTAAATGATTTAAACATCTGTTGTAAACACAGTTTAAAACCAATAAAAAGAATTGAAATAAAATCTGTTTTTAAAATACTTACATTTTTTGTAAGCAAAGCAAATATATCATGATTCTGGTATATAGAGTAATTCCCAATAAATTACCTGACTTCTAAATATGGCCCTAGTGAGTTGTTTTAAACAAGTTTTAGACGCATTTAAAACTTGTGTTCAAAATAAAAAATACATCAAATTATAATGAGAAATCTATATACGGTTTTTTATATAAACATGAGAATAACAATCAATATGATTAGACACCTATACCGTAACTAAATTCACTATATTAGTGAAATTAACATAAGAATATCAGACGAATTATCGCCATGATATTTATATAGAAGGCTATATAGGAAAAATGTAAATGCACCGCCGGGAATCGAACCCAGAACTCCCAATTTCGCGTCGGGAAAGTTTCCAGTTACTACACAGTGCCCAACAGCATACATTTAATTCTTTCTATATATGCAACGATGACCACAGATCCATTAACTGCGAGAGCTATTAATTTATAACAACATTACAATGAATGCTGGCTTTCTCATGGCCCGGACGCGCCTTATAAATCAAATTATAATGAGAAATCTATATACGGTTTTTTATATAAACATGAGAATAACAATCAATATGATAAGACACCTATAATACCGTAACTAAATTCACTATATTAGTGAAATTAACATAAGAATATCAGACGAATTATTGCCATGATATTTATATAGAAGGCTATATAGGAAAAATGTAAATGCACCGCCGGGAATCGAACCCAGAACTCCCAATTTCGAATTTCGCTGATATTCTTATGTTAATTTCACTAATATAGTGAATTTAGTTACGGTATAGGTGTCTAATCATATTGATTTTGTTCTTTGATCTTATTTTTAAAAAAATACTTGTTTCTAAACATATAATACGAGCACAATGCTTAAAATATTTTGAATAGTTTGTTTTATAAATTAAAAAAAGAAAAACGTTTTTCCATCCTTGCTTTTATATAAAAGTGATTTTCGGTACTCTTGCTGGAAGTTTTCTTCGACAATTCCTGAAAGCACACATTTTCATTGTTTTATAGAACGCAATGGTCGTTAATGTTACTAACTCCTGTACCTCTGATTTTGGTCGAATTTTTTAAGTCAAACTTCCATTAATTTAATTAACTCATGTGGCTGAATGGACGAAACACTGCAACGGTGCACGGATGTGTGCGTGCGTTTGTCTACAAGTGGCAATACAATAATTACAGTTAATATTGCATTTATTAAGCTGACGTTTCGAGAATTATATTCTCATCCTCAGAGCTCTGTATAAAAATTATAAAATTAATACAGAGCTCTGAGGATGAGAATATAATTCTCGAAACGTCAGCTTAATAAATGCAATATTAACAGTATTTGCTTATTATTTTTGGATCCTTAAGACAATAATTACAGTCAACGCGAAAAATAGTATTCTATTTGTAGTTTGTCTAGAAGTTTCATATCTGTAGTGTGCAGTGTGAACTACACAGTCCATATTTTTAATTTATACATCATTTTTGGATTCGTAAATTTTAGATTAGAAAATTGCATGAAAAAAAGTATCTCATTGAAACAAAACATGACATTTGAACTACGTGGTAATTTTAATTATTTGAAATTAAAATATATTAGTACCAGAAACGTGTGAAACAAAATGCATGGCACAGATTTTTGTGTCAGTGCATTAACCTGTTGTTTTTCAGACTCATTTTTACGACACGAAAATAAAAATAATTTATAGAGCAAAAACGTTTGTCAGTCTGGATATTTACATGTCTATGAAAAATGGATTTTATTTCTGTACTAAACTGCATGATCGTTTATTCAACAAAAAAGGAATATAAAAAGATTAATAGTGATTTCCAGTTCATTTTATACACAAAATCTACAGGGATTTATCAAAAGTGTACCGTTACAGTAAAAAAACAACTTTATATCACATATTACGTCTGCGCATGCGCCGACATCTCCCAAAAACAATAGGACTCTTTCTATTTAGATATCAACATCCTACCAAAATTTTGTTTCAATTTGCTCAGCCGTTTGACCTGATTGTGCTTACAGACTAATAGACAATCAGACGAACATACTTTTTCCAAAAATATGTTTTTTGGACTAGGGGGACCTTCAAACAAAAAAGCATTGTAAAATTTTGAAAAGTGAACTTTGATTTAAATTAGTACCTATCTACCATTCCCTACTTGTGGAGTTGGGGTAAAGTTTATGAAAAATATTATAAATAATAGTGTAATAATGCGACATAACCTGAGGTAGTGAAATGAAAGTAGTAAATCTGGCCAGTAAACAATTCTTTAGATAACATTTAGGTACTTATATTGTATAAAGATAATGCGTCGGTATAACATACGATATTCTTGTGCATATTTTATTTGCTATATTGTTATTTGTTATACATATTATATAGTAACTTACTTTTTGTCTTTTTTATCCATGTATGCGTTGTAGTTTGTATATAGGTACAAAGTTGTTGCAACCATTAATCACGTTTAATGCCTATTTATTTTACGAGACAAACGAGCGAAATGTTTTAACAAGCTTCTTTCAAGATGGTTTCTTTGAGTTGTGAATAAATGGCCACTACCTATACAAAAAATAGCATGACATAGCTATATTCTTATTGCTTATAATCAATTAATTACAATCCCATTTTCAGAAATTTAGGATCCATGATGTAGAAACATGGGTCACCAAGGAAAAAAGTAGTGACGTACTCGGAAGTTGATTCTTTAATTTTAATATAAATATTAATTCTTACTATAGAAACCAATCTTGAGGTGCACAACGAAACGTCATATGTCGGGAACTATCAGATCAGCTCGAATTTAATTTTTAGTTGACAGTTAGTTGATAGGGTAACTATTAGCTTTTAAGATATTTTCAACTTTCTTAAAATTGTCCTTATGGTAGTCTTGGTGACTTAATTTTGTTACCCTGTGTAACAAAATTAAGTCACCAAGACTACCATAAGGACAATTTTAAGAAAGTTGAAAATATCTTAAAAGCTAATAGTTACCCTGTCAACTTTATACATCAATGCGTTAATAAGTTTATAGAGGACCAAAATCACCTAAATAACACGTTGGATACTGTGGATGAAAGAACTAAGTCTACCAAGATTTATGTTAGATTTCCATTTGTGAAGAACTTGTCCTATAAGATCAACAGATTATTTTCTAACACAAATATTAAGTTGGTGTTTTATAACTTAAATAAATTGGATAAATTATTCACAAGACTTAAAGATAAGACGCCTATCTCACATCAATCTAATATTATTTATAAAATACCTTGTGAATGTAATAAGTGCTATGTGGGACAAACAAAACAGTTATACTCCAGTAATTTTAGATATTAAAATGACCCACCTGCAGAAAAATTCCCAGTTAGCTGATTTTTTTTTATTTACCTTCGTTATGGTGTTTTAAAAACGTGTAAAAAGTCCCCCTCGATATCGTGCCGGCGTTGCCAGATATTCGAGGTTCAAGTTCACGATAGACGGTTTTTTGCGAATTTCTCGGTTCCGTTCCATTTTTTGTAAAAAATGGTCATTATCAATCTTGTAGAGAACAAAATTATCTATAACTTTTGTATAAACATTTTTTGTCTACGATTTATAGTTTTTCTTATTTAAGAACCCGCGGTTTCCTCCCCCTCGATTTTAAATAACGGGATTATGTTGCTTCTCGAGGGCCTAACAAAATGATTTGTAGCTTCATTTTAAGTTGAACTTAAAGCTAACGATTAACTATAATTTTTATCGAAATTAATGAAGTAGTTCTCTACTTATAAGCAACCAAACATACAAATCGACAGCGCTTAAACAAACAGACAGATAGACAATTTTTTTTCGAAAATACGATATTTATACTTGACATCAATTATAAAGACCATTCATTTAGTAATTTTGTAATTTTACAAGGGTTGAGAGAGTGCGGATAAAGTACGAGTATGCATTTGCATACCGTATAACGCACTCTAGTAATAGTAGCCACATTTTAAATTTTTTTTACAAAATTCCACACTCTCTCAACCCTTGAACATTTTTTTTACAAAATAACTTTACGAATGGTCTTTATAATTGATGTCAAGTATAAATATCGTATTTTCGAAAAAAAATTGTCTGTCTGTCTATTTGAGCGCTGTCGATTTGTATGTTTGGTTGCTTATAAGTAGAGAACTACTGCATTAATTTCGATATAATTATAATTAATCGTTAGCTTTAAGTTCAAATTAAAATAATGGCACAAATCATTATGTTAGGCCCTCGGGAAGCAGCATAATCCCGTTATGTAAAATCGAGGGGGAGGAAGCCGCGGGTATTTTAACAAGAAAAACTATAAATCGTAGACAGAAAATGTTTATACAAAAGTTGTAGATAATTTTGTCTTCTACAAGATTGATAATAACCATTTTTTGAACTTGAGCCTCGAATATCTGGCAACGCCGGCACGACATCGATGGGACTTTTTACACGTTTTTTAAAACACCATAACGAAGGTAAATAAAAAAAAAATCAGCTAACTGGGAATTTTTCTGCAGTGGAAATCTAAAGTTACTGGACCATTATTAAAAAATAGAATTTATTAGCACAAAATGGACTGTAGAAACATAAACTTATTAAGTGATAATAAGACGGCGTTGTCATCTCATCATTTCGACCAGGGTTGTTACGGATGCAAAAATTTAGACATCCGCGGATGCAGATGCGGATGCGGATTTTCAGAAGTTCACTTCCGCGGATGCGGATTCGATGCGGATGCGGATTTTGGGATTTTTTAATTATTTAAATTTTAAGTGCATAAATAACTGAAAATTAATTTAATTTTAACTTTTTATTTATTTAATCATATTTTTAGCACGTGCCACTCTGGCTCCGCCCACTTTTTTTACATGTAGTTACTTGTTGATGTGAATCTGCATCCGTAAAAACTCCGCATTGATTGATGCGGATGTGAATGCGGATGCAGATGTCTGAATTAATGCGAATATTCCGCATTTACGGATGCGGATGCGAATATTTGTAACACCCCTGATTTCGACACTGGGCATAAATTTCTTTTCAATGAAGTTCAAATATTAGATAAAGAGTCAAATTGGAAAAAACGCAATATCAGTGAAATGTGTTTTATTAGAAAAAACAATTCAATCAATTATAGAACAGATACTCAAAATTTAAGTAGTCAGTACAATATTATGTTATGAAATTATGCTAACATTTGTATTATTATTATTATTGATTGTTAAAATTTATAGTCAACATAATTTGTTACGATGTTACCATGTTTTTGTCTTATGTACCCTATCATAAATATTGTTATTTTTATGTATGTTCTTGAAAAAGTCTAAATCTATTAAGACGAAACGTCGTACATTTAATTTAATAAATCAAATATTTTGTCCATTATCCTGTGATTTTTCTTAATTTTATTGTTCAATATTATGTTTTATCAATGATTTCAGTAGAATGATTTAACTCATTACTGAAATCATTGATAAAACATATTGCTCTTTTACATATGTCAAAGGATTATTCGATAAAATCAAATATTTATTTATTATGTCGATTTAATGAAGAAGCGAGTGAGATAATGCAGTGTAATTAGGAAAAAAATTGTCAAATAATTATTCTATAGTTTTTTGTTTTTTTTACTTTCTTTTATAAATCAACAAAAGTATAATTTATTTTTTGCACTAAATTTATCTTATTCGGTGGTTTCCTATCTTTACGCTGTATGCAGCGTCTAACATCTGTTGACGCAGTTACATACGTCGCGTCTAAGCGTTGCACTCAACGTCACGCGGTTTCTTTTGTCATCTGACGCTGTGCGTTGGGTCTAATCTCCTTTGACGCTGCTACACGCGTTTATACCGCACGACTATACGCGGTCTCGTCTTGCACACCGGTTTTTAGTGGTTTCCGATTGAAAAATGCTAATTTGTTACATGGATTATGGGGTTGTAGACCGTAGTATTTAGTATTAATTTCAATTTGATACCTCTAGCCCTTCCTGATTAAAAAGGATCTTGACGGACAGGCAGACAGAAGGAAAACTAGGGGTTCCGTGTTTTTATTCTGAGGCACGGAAAATATCACTTATAAGCGCATATACAGAAAAAACAATTTTGCATGATTTTTTTATTTATTAGCAGGCGATCAACTAAACTAAGAAACTTGTTCTTTATACGTCTGCTACATATTGCGGTCTTTACTCTTTAGGTTAGATAGCCACGGTCGGACCGGAATGAATTTGTGTACTAGCAATATACGAAAATACGGGCTGATATGTAAAGTAGCATCAACCGTTTGCATCTCTAATCCGTTGCCCTGCTATTACTATAGCGACAGTGGCTATCAGATACCTATAGAGATTACTATAGTAACTTGTGTATCGTATACCGGCTACAAGAAAATAGTTGGGTGTAATGTTACCAAAGGGCCTAAAAGCTGTGGAAAGCTCTTTAAAACTTTGTTCGTATCAACAAAGTTTCGCAAACTGTCCTGTCTACATTATTCAAGAACCACTCAAAACAAATCTGATAAAGCTACAAAGTTCTTCACACAATACTTTGTCTTTGGTCCGTTTTAAAACTCTGACGTTTTCAACAATTTTTTTTCTTTGTTTTGACACGAGTATAAAAAAACTACTACAAATGCTAAGATATTTCTATTGTTGTAATACACGCAGCAAAGAAAAAACTACAAATAAAGGCTCCCACAGACCAACGCTGACCGTGGGTTCAAATTATATCGCGAGATATATTTGCATATACAATATATGCTTACTATACAGTATATATCTCGCCATATAATTTCATCTTGCGCCGTCTCACAGTTCCGCGTTGGTCAAAAAGAAACGTGCAGTCAGGTGGGAAAACTAAATTTCTTAAATAACAAATTTGCTAAAAAACTAGAGCAGAGAATATTTTAATTTCAAATATTTTTAGTGGCCAAAATTTTGCTTTAAAATTGGCCACAAAAATACGCATGTTACTTTGGTGTCAAAATCGTTTCCGTCTAAAAGAAAACTTTGAGAGTCATTGAGAAATCAAAGTACCTGTTTTTAATTTTTATTTTTTATTACATAAAAAGAAAGACCTTCTTCGCGATAATTTATCAGATAAGCATAAGTATCTTAAGATTCTTTACACGGTCAAAAATTCTAATTTTGTTAACTTCGAGAAGGAAAACACTATAGTGTATTAATTTTAATAATAATTTTATTTATATTTATTTATTTAATTTTAATATTAACTACGAGTAGGTACCCATAAACGGCTGATTTAACGATAACAATATTCAAGTAGGAATAAGAATCACGATAGTGCGATTAAGTCTCTTGTAGATCGTCATATGCAGCTACCAAGAGCGTAAAACCGCACACTATTCGCTGAAATACACAACTTATGTGTCACGAACGTGCGATAGTCGAAAACATATAACACGTAAGTTTGCGCTTCTCCAAGCCGTGGATTCCGATAAGGCTGCACTCTTCACGCGCCAGGTTGCGCAAATGTGAAACAAATGCATCGATCTCTAGATCGAGCGAAAGTGCGATTGAGTCTCCATGTTGTTGCTAAATCGCGCGTTTTCGATATAAAAAGTAGAATTTGTGTGCTGGTTCTAACCATTAAATAGAATATTGTGATAATAATTAAATTTATTTTTTCAGTTACTATCAAGTGATCAAATCTACTTATGTATAATAATTTATACCCCGTGTCCGGTCTCAAAGGTGAACATAGGGATTTAACATGGTAGGTATTGTTCATTTTTGCTGATTCGTGTTCGCCAATTCAACGTACAAGAAAGGTAATGGTACCTATCGAAAGATAAAATTATTATTGCGCATCAAATGATTCTAAAAATAAGACCAAAAATGAAACTTTTACTTTAAAATACCAATTTGAAATTTATCGATTTTGCAGTAATGATTTCAAATTAAGTAGGCGAAAAACAAAACACTAAAACAAGTGTACTGTAATAAAAATTATTGTCAAAAAACTTTTGTACTCGTAATTGGTGCACGTAAGCATTTTTAAAATAATTAAAGTAAAAATGAATAATTACCTATTTGTTTTCTTATTACAGTCTATACGAGTAGAAGTAAAAGCCAGAATACATAAAAATGGCACACAATGTTAATTCCCTATGTTCGACTTTTAGACCGCACACCCGGTATAACGTATTAATTATTAAAATTAATCATTATAATGTTGATAAAATAATTAGAAATATCATTTATAACAATTATCAATAATTTAAAAAAAGCAATTTGGAAATGAACTGTGTTCATAGTTTCTACATTTTATAGTAATTAACATTGTCCCATTGACAACTGGTTCTCAAAAAATTTGGAAAGGAATTTTCTCGTATAATTTCAATAAAATGGGTTGGTGCGTTTGCCTTAATCTAGCTTACGCGTTGAAGTGAAACTTCTTTTGCGAGATTATTGAATCGAAGTGACATCGACACAAAAAATAGTGACACGAAAATTGAAACATGACAGTACACAGCAGAACGACCCAGATGACTACGTGGAAAATCGCATTAGTGTGAATTGTGAGAAAGTACATTATACAATAAGTAATTTTTTTATTGTCGATCTCAATGTTTAAATTTATTCTATGAACGTAAATGGTTAGCATTTGTATACGAGAATATTAAAAGAATATTTAATTGGTTTTTTTCCTGGCGTCATAATATTAGGCTGTTATTTTTAATTTGCTTTAAGAGTGCTCTTTTAATGATTTTTCCGTACCGAAAAAGCAGATCTGTCGCTATTAAATGAAAATAAAACACCAATTAGTATTCAAGTGAGTGTAAATGAATGGCAATGGCAACGTCGATGACAGTTTGAATTTTGCCCCATTTTTGTCCAATTTTAATATCGAAGCTGCAAATAACACTTCGAAACAGCTATCCGTCGAGAATAACGTCATTTAAATACTTCTGTTTAAAGTTCACACTGAAATATAGCTGCATAGCATATTAAACCTCAAGGGGTAAGAAGTAAAACGGTATAAGTGCAAAAACAGAAGTTTTGGGGGAAATTAAAGCTTTTATATTTTCTTAAAATCTGGGAGCATGCCCAAATATATTTTTTTATAGTTGCTAGAGGAATTATATTTAATTTTAAGTCAGTTAATGATATTTTGAAAATCATCACAACTTCTTTTAGTCACTTGAACCGTTTTGCTTCAAAAAAGAAATGTACACTTGCTTTTTTTTTTTTTTTTTAAATTTGTTTTATTTAAATTTGTCAAAACAGTAAAAGGTTATACAATTGTTGTACAAGATTCCAGACCTAATAGGTCTATAACTCTTACAGGCTACTACGTAAGAAAGAATAATGAAATTAATATATTATAATTTGTTATGAGGGAAAAATATACAAAAAAAAAACCCCTACACTTTTTGCACTAACGCATTATTGACATATTGGGTGTATTTTATATTGTTATATGTTTTAATCTTTTATGTTTGTGTTTTACTTTTACATCATAATTAGCAATGTCAGATATTTTTTTATTTTTGTTATCTTTGATTTTATAAAAAAAGCTATTTGTTATATGTCGTATAAAATTATATATATATTCTACATTTAGCTGTTCATGCATCATATGGCACGGGGTATATCTAGGATAGTTTCCAATAATTCTTAAAACATTTATTTTGTACAATTTGTAGTTTTTTAATATTTGAATTACAAGTAAAATTCCAAACAGGACAAGCATAGGTTAATATTGATCTAATCATAGTGGTGTACAATATTAGTTTATTTCGTTTTGTTAACCTGGAGTTATTATTAAACATAGGAAAGAGTTTTGACATAATTCCTATTGCTTTGTCGCATATAGTATTTATATGATAAGTAAATGTTAATTTTTTATCTAAATTTAGTCCTAGATATTTTGCATGACTTGACCACTCTATATTTGTATTGTCGATACATACAGTTTTGTTGGTTATCGGTCTTCTTTTAGTAAATAAAATTGCTTCTGTTTTGTCGGTATTTAGTTGAATTTTCCAATACTTGAAGTATTTGAATATTTTTTGGGCTGCCTTATTTAATCTGTTAACTATCGTGTCAACTCTATAGGATTTTGCAGTTATAGCAGTATCATCAGCAAAAAGTGAAATTTCTGTGTTAGGGTATTTGGGTATGTCATTTATGAATATTATAAATAATATCGGTCCAAGGACTGACCCCTGAGGCACTCCAGCAGCAATATTACATGTATCAGAAATGGAGTTTTTGACAACTACCTTGAAAACTCTATCAGTGAGATAAGATTTTATTAGATATATCAGATAAGCAGGAATTTGGTACTTGATAAGTTTATAAATGAGTCCCCTGTGCCAAACAGTATCAAATGCCTTTTGTATGTCCAACAAGATCATACCTGTGTGTTTATTTTGATTGTAAGACTCAGTAATATGATCTACTGTCCTAGCTAATTGCATAACACAAGAATGATTTTGCCTAAAACCAAACTGTTCATTTATTATGATGTTTTTGCCATTTATGTCCTTCAAAATTCGTAATGCAATGATTTTTTCAACAACTTTACTCATTACACTCAGGAGACTAATTGGTCTATAATTGATAGCCAAGTCCGGGTTTTTTCCAGGTTTGGGCAAAGCTAAAATTTTTGCAGTTTTCCAAGGGGTTGGAAAGTAGGCAAACATAATGATATTATTGATAATTTTAGTAAAGTAAACCAGAGCTTTTCTTGATAAGTTTTTTAACAAGATACTTTGTATTTTGTCGAATCCTGGAGATTTTTTTGGTTTTAAATTTTTAATAATTCCGACAATCTCTTTGGGTGAGGTGAGTTTAACGTTGTTATGTTTTAAAACAAATGGTTCAAAATATTGTTTAAGTGACTTATTTACTTTATTATGTAAATAAGTAGTACTTAGATCTATAGTGGTTTTATGAACATTTTCAAAACTTTTGGCAATGATATTTGCTTTATCTAGATCGGTGTAAACGTATTTATTATTATATTTTATTGGAGGAATATTGTTTTCCGTTTTTTTGAAAATTTTTGCAAGTCTCCAAAGAGACCCATCTGTGGGATTAAGTTTACTTAGCTGATCATTCCAATTGTCATTTCTTAAATGGTTTAGTTTGTCTGTTAAATATTTATTTAATTTGTTTAATAATGATTTCAAAGATTTTTTTCTAGTGTTTTGGTATTTTCTCCTGATTTTGTTTTTAATTTTGATTAATATCTTTAAATATTCTGGAATACAACGTTTTTTGCATATGTTTAGTTTAGTTTTAGGTATTGCTAAGTTGGCTGCCTTTGTGATAATTTTAGTAAAGTTGTCGACGCACCTGTCTATTTCATTGACATTTTTGATAGTTATGTTTAAGTTTATAGAGTTATCAAGTTCCTTTCTGAATTTTTCCCAATTGGATTTTTTGTAATCATATATACATTTGGGTTTGATCAATACTGGATTGCAATTTAAGGTAACAATTAGTGGGTTATGATCTGAACTAAGTAAAGGCAAGTAAAGGGCTCATTTATTTCGTAAATATTTTTAGTTATAACTATGTCTATAACGCTTGGTCTGGCTTTTGGTGCAAAATACGTAGGACTACCAGGATATGAAATAGTATAGCCTAATTCAAACGAAAGATTTAGGAGTGATTTACCTCTTTTATTATTGACAAAACAATTCCAAGCAGTATGTTTCGCATTAAAGTCTCCTATTAAGATCACTTTATCATTTAAGTTCAGTAATTTTGCTAGGTCTTGTCTAAGAAGTGCTTTATTTGGAGGTAAGTAAATTGATATTATCATTATTTTTTTATTATTTAAGTATAGACAAATTCCTACAGCTTCAATATTTGTTAGTTCAGGCAATATAATTTGAGTATGCATAATATTTTTTTTTACTGAAAGTAAGACTCCACCTCCTAATGAGTTTCGGTCTTTACGATATGTTTGATAACCATTTATACTGAATTTTAATTTATTTTGTAAATAAGTTTCGCATACACCCAGTAAATCAATATTGCGTTCGTTTAGTACATGTTCAAGTTCTATCCTTTTATTTCTAATTGACCTAGCGTTCCAGTTTAATATGGATATTTTATTGTTTGTTGACATGTTTAATCAATTAAGGAAATAATACTTTCTACTACAACCATGCACTTAGAAATTGCATCTGGGCTATTTTTAATATCAATTGCAATTTTTTTGATTTTGTTTATTATCACATTTATATTTATAGTTGACAAGAATTGCTTTAACTCACTAAAAATACTAGAAATAGAACTTTCATTAGCACTGTCACCGGCAGCACCTACACCATTATTATTAGCACCTGAAGTTATATTGCTCCATGTACGTCCGGTGTTTGCTTCGTTTACTTGCGACTGTGTTGTCTCCATGTGCTGGTTGCTTAAGGGGGGAAAATTTTCTCTGTTGTACCTTATGTTGTCAATTCTACTTTCAGTTTGAGTTGTAGGATTTCTTGGGTTTTTGGTTCTGAACTCCATTTGCTTCACGTAGGAAGGACATTGTCTGTAGCTGGATACGTGATTTCCTCCACAATTACTACACTTAATTGCAGTTGAATCGCAGTCTTTTGTTAAGTGTTCTAAAGAACATTTCACACATTTTGGTTTTTTAAAGCAATTTGATTGTACATGCCCAAAAGACTGGCATTTATAACACTGGACAACTCCTGTGTTGTTTTTATATTTGGTCCATTCGATTACACAGTAACAGACCTTTTTAATTTTTATAATGTCAGTAATTTGGGTTCCAGCTTCAAACATAATCAAGAACATCGGGTATAGTTGTTTTTGTCCATCAGCGAGTTTTTTATACATTTGCGATACCTTTGTCGCTTTTAAATTTTGATTATTCAAATCATTTAGTATTTCTTCCGTTGAAAGATTTGTTGGCAAATTTTTTAATACCATTTTAGGTTGTCTTTGAGAATTTAAGGTGTATGTATGATACATTAATTCAGTTTCATCTAACTTGTTTTTTAAGGTATTGTAGTCTTCAATACACTTAGTATAGTAGACCATTCGATCCCCTTTATGTTTGATATGAAATTCCTCTTTGAATGTAGATTTTAGGTTGTTTAGTGTTGTCATATGATTATTGAAGTAACTATATACCACTAATGGTGGTATTTTTTTTACTTTATCATTTACATTAGATTTCATACTTATATTTGATTCCTCGTTAGAATTATCAGATTCAGCATCATCAGATTCTTCAGTATCTGTTAAACTTTCGAATCTGTTTTTTATTGTGACATTATATTTATTCTCAGTTCTCGGTTTTTTATTGTCATTTATTGTATCACCTGATATTTTACTAGTCGAAGGTTGAGAACTAGGAGAGTCATTTCGACTCCTTTTACCAGTTGGTTGACCTAGTAGTTTAGTTTTTTTAGCTTTGGGCATTTGTAAATAATGTACAATATTATTATTTTGACAATAATAATTAAACTATTAAATATTCGCAAATTATCACAGTGGCACGAAGCCGTCACTACACGTTTGCTCGCGTATATTATTAATCAATCAATTAATAACACCCGGCACACACAAGATGTTGATCCAATGAAGGATCATACAAGACTGACACTTGCTTTTCTTCTTACTAATAGCATTACATTATATTTTATTTTCTGTAAAGTCTATTACAATCTGAAAAAATGTAAAATATAACTTATATCAAATATCATTTCAAACACCAAAGCATTGAATGCCAGTGTGCACAAGTTTTTCAAATGTCAGTTTTATGCCGCGTTGCATAGTTATGAACCATTGCTCTGTTTAAAAACTGCACTGGAATTAGTATGATACGGTATAAAAAACCGGGAAAGTGCGAGTCAGACTCGCGCACCGAGGATTCCGTACAATAATAAAAATAAAGAGTTAGGTCTAAGTAAAAAATTAAGATTCTTTTACTTAGGTATATTTTATTTTGTTCTTTTTAGTGTTTTAAAATTTTTCCTTATCAAATTTAGTTAAATTAATTTTTAAAGTAAAAAAATATGTTAACAGAATATTTGATGAATAAAAAAAAAACAAAAATGTTGCGATCCGAAACCCGGGATCGACCCGGGATCGAATCAGATACCTTTAGATCTTCAGTGGAATGATATAATAAGCGATCCAACCGAACGATGATGTTGGACGCTATATGAGCTCATAGTACAGTATAGCAGTACGGTTACTCCAACCATACTGCTAGACTGTAATCATTGTAGTATTGTAAAATTTTGAAAAAAATTGTTCGCGTCATAATTAATATGCTCTGTATCTGTTAGGTGTAAGGCAAAACATTCATAATCCCAAATCAACTATCGCCTTACACTACACCTAACAGATGCAGAAAAAATTATTAAATGTTCATAAACATTAGAGCACGTAACACGGGAAAAAAATTCAAATTTGAGCCTTTTTGTAGTATTTTTAGAAATTATTCCTTTTATTTTTTTGTTTTTTTTTTAATTGGACAATAAATAACGGAGTTATAGCTTAAGGCGTTTTTTACGAAACATCCTGTATGTATTATATTTTTAAATTTGTACTATGTTGTCATTGGCATTTATGCACAATTAATGTGAAATTTAATGATATTTAATGAAATGCGCTGTTTTATAAATCAAATTGTACAATTGGATACAAATGTGTTAAGTATTTACTATTTTGTACCTGTTGGTTAGTCAACATAATATAGATGCTGTATGTTACACCAAAATCGATAAAACAAATTCACGGGAAAAGTAAAGGACTTAACAAGTGGGTATTCGTGCTATTGGAATTTCATATGGAATTATAACCACTTCAATTGATTTATGGGCTTTTTGCATTACGAGTGTTAAGTTTAATCTGCTAAAAATAATAATTTAGCACTTGTTTGTATACAACTAAACAAATAAAATAATAAGTAAAAAATATACAATTGGTTGTTTTTTTCCTGGAAAATTTAAAGTTGAAAGTTTTGCTAGAATATTACTATACAGTCATTTTAGTGCAAAATTTCGCAAATAGGTAAAAAATTCTTACAAAAATGAGATTTAGAATAGATAGCTAGTATAAAAAAAGGACAAGCGCGTGTTGGACACGCACATGATAGGGTTCCGTAGTGATTCTAAATTTTTCATAAACTATTTTTGCTACAACGTTCGTTATAATTTTCAATGAAAGCACTTATAGTCAGGAACTTTTTCAGATTCTTTGCATTGATAGTATCAAAATTAGAGGGCGGGGACGCTTCGTTAACGACTTTGAAAGCAAATAATATCTCGTGACTGAAGGGTTAAAATTAAAATCAGAAGGTCATAAAACATGTTTTGTTGCAGACATCCCACTCAATGGGTTGAGTGAAAAAAAATTTTTTTTTTGCAAAAATCTCATAATTTCTGTTTTTGGGTCATCAATCTACGTTCGTATACCAAATTTCGTCTTAATTAGGTATAT
Organism: Mongoloraphidia duomilia; assembly: GCA_039654895.1. NCBI lineage: Eukaryota > Metazoa > Arthropoda > Insecta > Raphidioptera > Raphidiidae > Mongoloraphidia > Mongoloraphidia duomilia. The sequence continues at coordinate 35,083,454 of CM077518.1, read as the reverse complement.
ATATGAGAGGATGGACTGTGACATACAGACAGACGGACACACGGACTGACAGAAACTATAAGAGTTCCTGTTTTTACGGAACTCTAAGAAAGTTGTGCTACGGCTACCATATTGGAAAATGGCAGCCGTAGCAAAACTTTTTTTTGAGGACTTCTAGTATGCTTGTAAGAATTTTCCTGAAATTATTGGAATTATAATATGTGCAAAAATTAGACTTTTTCGAAGTTTAGAATACGAGAACAATATATGTATTAATTCATATTAGAAATCGTGTCCATCGTGATATAATAAAATTAAGAAAAATATATAGACGAAACGTCGTACATTCAATTAAATAAATCAAATATTTTGTCCACTATCCTGAGATTTTTCTTAATTTTATATGTATTAATATTAAAAGACTTCTTTAAGTTCACAAAAATCCATTTGATTCGTCGTTTAAAGCATGTTTCAACTCCGAATTTAAATACATTTTACTGGAGTACTAATCTCCGATTTTTGAAAATGAAAAAATGTAAGTTAAATTCTATAGTCAGCTTAATAATCTACTTGCAGCAAGTAGTTATAAATGATCATTATTTAAGAGAGAATGGTGGCGATTAATACGATGTCATTGTTTATATGATACCCGATTTGTTCACACAGCTTCCGGACGAAGATATTAGACAGATAACGTTAAATGCGTTTTCTTCATTGAGATCTCCAGTTATGTATTACAGTATTAGACAACATTACCAACGCAGAGTAAACCTAAAGTAAAATTTTTAAAATGTTCTTCTTCTCCTTCATTTTTATTGGAGTAAACATCAATATCTCGCGCAAATAATTCCATTATTTATTTATCAATATGAGTACACTGTACAACACACGTACTTGTTTTACTTTTTAGGTTATAAATGCAGCATCGGAGCTGCTATTATTTGAAAGTCATGCTCAGAGGGCATTGAAATAAATCTGTCAGATATTCGCTACGTCAATTAGCGGGTAACTTTATCTGTAGGATAAGTACTATCTGAAATTGACGAACATGAATTCCTATAGAGGTATCTTCCGGATAAAGCTCGGGATAAAGTTATTAAAAACTTATCGTGTAGTAAAGAAATCGTACGGTTCTTTTATTAAAAAACCTCAATTCTCACTTTTTAGCCGAGAGCTGATAAAAGTAATAGCGAACTACCGATTCCGATGATTCCTCGGATGATTCTATTCAGCCAGCTACAACCAAACTAAGCATAAGTTTTATTTTTATGGAATGTGATCATTTTTCACCACATACCTCTATCACGTTGACACAAAATAACATATTTTCTGCACGTCTCAGGTACACATACAAATGATTCTCATCTTCACATACCTATATAATAAAAAGGTAAAGACAGTGTGACAGTGTAAATCGTGCGTGATATTTTGCGTGACTAGTGCTAGGTTGCAGAACGCATTCCCAGAAGTTTGAAAAGGACCTTAAATTGTATCATTGTTGACCACACATATTACTTCGTAAGAAAAGCATAGTAGAATTTTGAATTGATCGTGTTGAAAAAATAACTGATCAATTGGAACGATATTTTTTTTAACTGTGTATAAATGTATTTAAGTAATATATTTTTTGTACAATTTCCTCTTCTAAACAACATTTGTCAAGGCGTTTCGTACTAATTTTAACTTCATAAACGATCTTGTTCTACAGGGTGGTGAACTGTTCGGGTATATTTGGGGATTTAAAATGGAAAATCATAAAAATGCAGTCTACTGCTCTCCTGATTTTTTACAGCAAAAATTCATTGCAGTAAAAATGATCACTGGTTAATTATCTACATGACAGTTCACTAAGTTGTAACGAAAATAATTTTTATACAGCGTGGTTACAAAAATGCATATTTTTTGACCTTTTGATTATTATTCATTTGTCTAAAAAAATTATTCTTGATAAAAGCTTGTTTATACTTCAAAACCTAAAAGGAGATAATTATAGTCGATAAAGCTCTTCTCGTGCTCTGAAAGTTTGCTTTGGTCCAAATATAAAAAGTCCTAACACACCTTTAAACGGATCGAAACTAAATTTTAAACTTAAGGTTTTTAGGGGATTCCTCAATCAGATTTTTCTTATTTACTCCCTGCTGTTCTAAATAATGGTAGTTTATTTATGAACAAAAATAGAAAATTGCGATATTCTCGAAAACGATTTCCATCATATTTCATAAATCGGTATGTCATTAAGAACCTACAAAATGCCTGCATTCATTAATTGTTTTGCAAAAATTCAGAATGGGAGAATATCGCAATTTTTTATTTTTGTTCATCAATAAACTACCCTTATTTAGGGGAGTAGAAAGGAAATAAGAAAAATCCGCCAGAGGAATCCCCTAAAACCTTAAGTTTAACTAAATAACAATATATGAGTTAGGTAATTGTGGACAACAATATAATAATTATTAATTAATTCAACTGTCCTGACAGTGGCTTCTGATTTTTTCCGTATATATCTTATAACAATCGTTTGACGTTTAACAATCATGATGGCATAATATGCTGACTGATATGTTAAGAAATACTATTCACTACCTAGTGGATGCCTTGTGGATTAAAAATTCATTGTTGAATTAATTAATAATTATTATACTTAAGTTTAACATTTAGTTTCGATTCGTCTAACGATGTGTCAACTAGACCTTTTTATACTTGGACCAAATCAAATATCAGATTCTCCCCGTACACGAGAAAAGCTATATCCATTCTAATTATCTCCATAGAGGGATAATAATGTTAAAAAACCAAGCACAGGTAACCTATCATATCCCCCGTAAACCAGATGAGCTATATCGATTCTGATTAGCTGACTTCTTAGTGTGAATCCCGGCTGTGTTTTTACTCTAAACCACTGCTATCGTCTCCATTGAATAACAACATTACACTAACTACATGGTAAATAAATATAGAAACATGAGTCACTAGCCTAAGGATATTAAATAAATCAGCCCAAATAATTCGTGTAGTTTCAAAAGTTGGTACAGTTATTCCTTGAGGTGTCCTGATGAACATATTATACTAAAAGTACGCGGGGGGGGGTTGAATGTAACTTTTTTCAGGTTTTTGCTCGTATCTCGAAAATCTTTAAGGATATTAAAAAAATGGTTATTATCAATTTTGTAGAGAACAAAATGGTCTACAACTTTTATATAAACATGTTTGGTCTGGGATTCATAGTTTCACTTATTTAAGTACCCGCGGCTTCCTCCCACTTGATTTTATATGACAGAATATGCTTCTTCCCGATGGCAATTACATTATGATTTATACCTTTAATTTTAAGTCGAACTTTAAGCTAATGATTAATAATAATTTTATCGAAAATAATACAGTAGGTAGTTCTCTAGTTATAAGCAACCAAACATACAAATCGACGGCAGTGAAATAGACATAATTTTTTTCGGAAATACGATTTTTCTGTTTCACTGCTGTCGGTTTGTATGTTTGGTTGATTATAACTAGAGAACTACTGTATTATTTTCGATAAAATTATTATTAATCGTTTTAAAATTAAAGTTACAAATCATTATGTTAAGCCATCGGGAAGCAGCATAATACCGTTATGTAAAATCGAGGGGGAGGAAGCCGCGGGTACTTAAATAAGTAAAACTATGAATCGTAGACAAAAAATATTTATACAAAAGTTATGGTTATTATCAAACTTGTAGAGAACAACATTCTCTACAAGATTGATAATAACCATTTTTTTTACTATTCCTAAAGGTTTTCGAGATATGAGCAAAAACCTGAAAAAAGTGACCTTTAAACTCCTCTCCCACCGCCGGCTCATCTCCAACCCTCGGGGACTTTTAGTATATTCATCAAGACACCTCAAGGAATAACTGCACCTATTTTTAAAACTACACGAATTGTTTGGGCTGATTGCCCATTTTTTGGCTAATTTTCTTATACTATACACTGTTACAAGAAAATGCGGAGAAATATTTTAAAATGAGTATAAAATACGTCCCCAAATGCTATAAATTTATTTTAGCTTGTCTAGAAGTGCATAAGAATAATTATTTGCATACAAGGTAAAAAATTATAAAAGAAACATGCTAATGGTCCAGGAAGAGTTAATCTCATATTTATAAATAAATGAAGACGCTTATTACATCTGTTGTCGAGCGTCTATAGTCTACAATATCTATTTATAAATAAATAAAACTAAAACGACTGCTGCAGATTACTTTAAGGGGTTATATCACTTGGTAGATGTAGATTTGAATGTTAATACTTTATATTCCTTCGTCCAATGGACCCCTAGCTGTTCAAATCGGCAAATCAGTGCATTTTCACGAAATTTTTGGCAAGAAAATATAAATAATTACATAATATTATATGCACGCAAAAAATTGATGTTTCGGGGTTACAAATTTTTTAAAGAATTCTATTTCAATCTACCCTTTTTGGCACTTCAACATTTTTTCTTAAATTAACCCTGAATTAGAAAAATGGTGGAAAAATAACAGACAATTGGACTTACCGGGTATAACTGTATAGTGGACCTCAGTGTGGTGTTAGAGATGAAATTTTGAATTATAGTTGTTTGAGAGCTAAGAAAAAGATCATAATAACTAGAGTCCGACTGAAAGCAAGTTTGTTTTGTCGAGGCCGAAGGCGAACTGCGGTTTTTTCTCACCTTAGGCCAAAGCTGAATATATTGTATAATGCTAAAAAGGCGAGACAAAAATACTTACCTATCTTTGTAAACTAAACGCAATTAAAACTGAAAAGTATTTTTTGTTATAGGTACTCTTTGTTTGCAGAGTTGTGTGCATGTGATTTAAATAAAATAATAGGTACCTACTTACTCGATTATTCAGTAAATTCAACATTCGTCTTCGGCAAAACCTTCAGCCTAATTTTGACCCGAACCGAATGTTTCGACGACGGTTGAATTTTCGGCGGAATGTGGCCGAAGCTTTCATTGTACTTTAATATTAACGTGAAGAAACTCACCTGAAACTACACCTTTAAGTAGAACGGAAGGTTGCTTTACTGGTCCTCAAACACAAATATTTTCCTCCATGGAAACCAAAAGACTGAATTAGGTTCAGGGGCGGCGACCGCATGGGTGCACGGGGTCAGTTGCACCCAAATAAAAATTGTATGGGGTGCGTAGCATCCCATAAAGGCTCCAACAAATTGCGGTGCGATTTTCAGATCGCAGCCGCTTTCCGCAATGCAAAACAAATGACAAAATGACAACAAATGGTTTCAGTTTTCGGTAATTTTCGGCAAGAGACGAACGATATTAACTCGCCGCCCATGGCCAGGTTACACTAAATGAACTGGTCGCTTTCTACGAAGGCACATGATTGTTCAGCGACCTAGAGTAGTTATTGGGGTAACTCAATGGGTCCTTTGCAGATCTTAATGCAGTGTGTTATTTTCCAGTCCCTTTACATCATCATCACTTTTATGTAGAATCTGACGTATGTATATGAAAAATATGTTTCTATACTAATGTGACTGACCGGTTGGTGACCAGTAAACCGCCTTCCCCATATAATAACGTCCGTATGAGCGAGTGACTGACAGTGGGACCGAACCGATAGCGGCCACCGTATGTGTGATGTGTGGGGTCAGTCTGTTGTGCGTGGGATGTGACTTGACGGGTGAGTGAATATCCAGCGCGACACGCTTTGGATTCTCGTCTCTGGTGCTTTCCCAGGATTTAAGTAATGCTCTGCGTTGTACAATACAGTAAATTATAAGAACGGGAAACGCAGCTTGTGGTATGTTCTCGTTTCATTTTACATGCTCTAACGATATTATTGTTTCAATGAATTTAATCGGTTTTTGTTTGTTTCTTCATTTTATGAGTGTTAAAAAAGGATCGAGATTTTATTGCTCTATATTTAGCGGTTCCTAAACTTTTTCAGCCGCGGACCCCCAAGGAAATCAAGCATAATGCCAAGGACCCCTGAGTGAAAAAACGGTGCAATTTTCGGACAATATTATATTTTAGTATTCCTTCATTAAATTAAAAAACAAAAAAAAACTTTTTCGTAGAAAAACATTAATGAGAAGGTTGGTGCTGCTTTTTTGCAACTAATAATTACGAGATGTTTGGCGTAGGTAATTTATTAGTGTATTTGCCATAATATGGCACATACACTATTGGCGTCGGTCGGATGGCGGGACCTAGGGGTCGGACCAAAATTTCTCGACGTTTCATAGCCTCCTGAACAATTTGGCACCATTTTTGAAAATGTTTATATATATATGTATGTATATATTTATATATATATATATATATATATATATATATATATATATATTTATATATATATATATGTGTGTACACGATAACTCTCGACAGACTTAATCGATTGAAACGAAATTTGGTACACACATTGGAACCCATCACCGCAAGAAGCTTATTTAAAATGGGCCCGATCAGACCATTTTCAGGGTTGTATTTAGGGGTTCCAAAAAGTTTTTGGGCCCAAAAATACCGAAAAAATTGTCAGAATCGTTTCAAAATTGAAATTTAACTCTTTAGTAAAGATTAAAACGTGCTGCTAAAATTTTAATAAAATCGGCCCGACAGGACCGGACTTTCAAATTTTATGAAAACACTAGTTTGTTGATACGGATTTACTTATGGAAGGGTGTATTTAATGTGGTACAGAGGTTGCATTGATAATAATATTGAAATTAAGAAAAAAATATTATTTTAAGGGATGTATTAAGGGGTTAAATTTTTTATTTTGTCCAAAAACAAACTTAAGTTCACGTATTAAAGCCACATGGCCTGTATTAGCAAATACACTATATTGTCGGCAGGGTTTGGCACTGCGACCCGAGTTTTTTTATTTTTGTTAATGCTCTAAGTAAGATAGATGCGTATGGGACCGCGGACCACCAAACATATGCTCGCGGACCCCCAGGGGTCCGCGGACCACAGATTAGGAAACAATGCAGTATAATATAGTATTTATTTAAATAAGCTTAGAAATGCTTACTCAACATAAGATCGCGAATCAGCTTTGTCACCGATAAAAACAATTTTCTTTTTGATGTGTAAACGTCTTTACTCCCACCCCAAATTTAATTAAATGCAACGAAAGTGGTGTGTCGCGAAAGTGACGCAAAGCTCTGCTGTCAGCTATATAAAACCCTCCTTAGTCAGTTAGCAGTTTTTTGAGATTTTATGTATGAGTTTCAGTGAAATTATTTTCGAAATATGATTTAAAAAAGAAAAATTATCTTTACCTCTGAAAAAGTTAGTTGGTATGTACCTGGATTGAATTTTCAAAAGAGAATTTGTTTTCAAAGATATAAAAATGTTTGCTTGACTTGAAACAAACGATTCTGTATTTAAAACTACAAAATCACAAGTTTCGTGACCATCAAGGAGTCCTGATTTAATAATTACAGATTTTTACTTATGGAGACCTTTAAGGAAAATTTACCAAAAACATGTCGAAATTTAAAAAATCGCATATGGGATGCTGTGCCTCCTTAACAATAATTGAGGAAATTTGCAACAGTTTTAAGAAACTGCGCCCTAAATTATAACTCATTAACTCCCTACGTTCTTTTAAAAAAAGGTAGGGTAGTAATAGAAAAGTTGATGCTTGAGCATTGTTTACATACAAACTGAATAAAAACATACTAATTAATACTGTAGGTTTAATTATATAATTGTTTGTTTCAAGACAAGTAAACATTTTCAGATCGTAAAATCTAAAATACAATTTTTCCATTCTGTAAACTCAATACGTGGACATAGGGTATGTTAATGCAGCTTCTCAAACTTATTGTTGTGAGTATTATACGTCCTTGGACCCTTTTTAACACCCTACAATCTATACAAAGTTAGAAATATCATAAAGCGATTCAGGTAAATGCCAAGGGTGTCGAAATTTAAAGGGCACCGAAATTTTAATTGTTATTTAGAAAAAGTGTAGAACTCTATTTTTTTAAAATAAATATGCTATTTTTTTATCTTCAAATAAATAATAACAGCTAATATTTGGGGCGACTTTATTCAATTTGCCAAGGAACGCTAAAAGAGTTACCTACAATTTATATTGAAGCAAGACACAAACTCTGTGTACTTTATAGATACCTATGTCTTATTTTGCATGAAACTTGAGAATACAGTTTTAAGAATGGCAGGAATTTGTGGGGATTCCCTTGGATTCGAAGAAAATAAAGTATTTTTGAATAGTATGATTAACCAATGGTTAAACAACGGAGCGTTCATTTTTAAGTTCTTCATGACATTTCTTAGATCCTTTGATAATAATACACAAAGAACAAATAATAAATCTCTACATGGAAGCCGAGCATTTTAGCCAAGTCTTATTTATTTAATTAATTACATCCAGCATGGGATTATGTCGAGATGCGGGACAGATATATAATTATCGTACATATAGGGTAACCTCACAGTTGTTGAAATGTTTAGACATGTTTGAGTTTTGCTAACTGTGGGTATTAAATAAAAACAGATATCTTATAAAAACAATTATTTTAATTCTGTCAAAATTTTGTATTTAATTAATTATTTAAATATTTTATTTAAAAAAAGTTTTTTTTGCATGTACAGATTATCCCATTAACAGTAAGACGGTTTGTACTGGTAACTCGCGGATAGCACCCGGTAACCGTCCTATACAACAAGTATTATTATTATTAGTCAAACAATTGACAAACAAAACACAATTATTTATGTTACGAAATACAGGGGGGAAGAAAGTTACAAGTTAATATCTCAGAAAGTATTGGTTGTGGCAAAAAAGTTTTGAATAAAAACTGTTGGTACCAAGGGGGGCGTATGTTGGTGAAATAAATTTTCTTCTCGATTGATATACTCAGGTTTTTTTAAACCGACCATATGGATTTTTTACGAAATCTTGTAGCCGTTATTGAGACGAATCCAACGACCTATGACATTGAGGTTATTAAAGGTAATGCAAGGTCATAAATAAGGAAATTGGGAATATGAATTAACTAATTATTAATTAAAACCCTGTATACATTACGGCAAACATCACACTACATTATTCCGTTGTCTAATTGTTTCGATTAGACCTTCCACGTGCGAGTGTCATTAAAAAAATAAGAATACCTTTCAGATATTCTTATAATTACCTGATGACGTGTTATCAGCATGGAACGTCATGTGGTGCCTATATGAAAATTTTGTGGAAAAGCATGCTATGTTATTAGTATAACAATAGGTTTATTTCTAATAGTTGTCAATAATTATGTTTTTTGAAAAGGGTCGCGAAAGAAAGGTTTAAGGACATGTAGTTTAGCACAAAGTTTGTTAATAATAATTGGTCTAGTTCGAACTTCCAACTCGGCAATTTACCCTACAACGATTAAAGTGGCGGAATAGTCAGGTCAGATACTTTATAATATATTATGTTGGCTTTGCAGTCGAAAAAAGTGAATTATTGTACAGATAATAACGATGATCATTTATTTTAAGTGTGGGAAGATAAATTATAATTATTATCTTAAACATTCGTCGAGATATTTTACAGTAAAAATTTTGTCTTTATCTTGCAGAAAATCTTACATTTTCATCTCTCTATCTATCTCTCTTTCTTTCTTTCTGTCTCTTTCTACATAAATGAAGAGCAACAAACATGAATTTTATAAAAAAAGAAATTCTTTCTTTCTTTGTTGCCGCTTGTTACCTTTTTCTTTTAACTGAATTGATGAAGCGCGTGTTCGGAATGCTGAAGTTCCGAGACCAAGTTTTAAGATGGTCTATAATCTATTGACATATTTATTTTTCATTATTTTAAGATTGATGTAGTAGATTAGAAAAGTTAATAATTTAATTATTGAAAATCATTTTAAATTTTTATTTAAATAGGCATATAAAAAGAATAATGTTAATCTGTTTTATTTCAACAATTTAAAACTGATGTATATTATGAAATTAATCACAGGTTCTTCAATAAAATATAGTATTTAGAAATACGCGTGGATCTGCGTTTTGTTACTTAATTTTCAAGTGGATTTTCCAGTGTAATATGTTTCCTGAAATCTGTTTTATTGCAAATTAAAAACCTTCATAATTCAATAAATACATGCGTAGGTACTCGCATATTACTTGAAAGCATACTTAAATAATATCAAATTTCAACACTTCAATAAGAATTGATATTTTAACATAAACCTGTCTCGCAATTTAAAATTTAAATGGGAACTATATTATAAGAGGCCGTCTACATACGTACAAGCCAGGTCAATAAAGGTTTTATGTCGCAAATTATTCACATAGAGCTAGATTTTTCACAGATGGTAGACAATCTTTATATATGTATTTTTACAAAAGTCCCCGGTTATCCCCCTGTGCTTCCCCAACCACCTCTTGAATATAATTTTGCAAGCCTTACGGAAGCATGTTTCGAAATATCTGAGAAACGGTCGACTGAAGCGATTATTTCATTATGTAATGTTTTAAAAATGTTTACGTTTCCTACAATTTTCATTTCCACAAATTTTCTGTGGCGCAAATAGTAAGCGCGCTACAGCTTCTTGAAAATCACGCGTTTTTTGTAGCCTTGAAAACCAGTTGTTAAAACGTAATGTTTTCAATAGCTTTATTTGTTGTAATTCGTAATTGTTTTCTCGTATCGATATCTTTTAAAATTTAGAAGCTATAGCCAGTCAAAGCTGAAATCATCATAGAGCCTTTCATTTTTTTGACACACCTTACGAGTACTTTCTATACCGAATAAAAAAATGTCCGTCTAGGAGCCTATAGAAAATTTAATGCAATAAACAATTATTTATGTCCAATTTCACTAACTTAAGAAATTTTCAAGTTGTAAGCATTAATCTTCATGTTTCTACTTTTTGACATAAAATTGAAACACTTGACGCGTTAAGAGCTCTACTAAGAAGAGTGTTCGAGAAATATTAAATAGGAGCTGTAGACCTATTCATGAGTTATCTAAGTGAGTAGAAAAATTAGAAAAATCTAGAAGTGGTCACTCTACAGAGCATTTCGCGTCAAGTGTTTCAATTTGAAAATGTTTCAAGTTAGTGAAATTGGACATAAATAGTTAATTATAGCATTAAATTTTCCATAGGCTCTTAGACGGATATTTTTTTATTCAGTATAGAAAGTACTAGTAACGCATGTCAAAAAAAAAATGTCAGCCTCTATGATGATTTCAACTTTGACTGGCTATAGCTTCTGAATTTTTAAAGATATCGATATGGGAGAAAAATTATGATCTAGGGCATTCTTTGCTTTCTGAACATGTATATTTTTAATTTAGAATTCGACGAAGAACACAATAAATAAAGCTATTGAAAAGGACATTACGTTTTAACAAATGGTTTCCAAGGGTATAAAAAGTGCGTGATTTTCAAGAAGCTGTAGCGCGCTTACTATTCGTACCACAGAAAATTTGTGGGAATGAAAATTATAAGAAATGTAATCCTATTTAAAACATTATAAAATGAAAGAATAGCTTAAGTCAACCGTTTATGAGATATTTCGAAACAGGCTTCCGAAATTATATTCAAGAGGGGGTGACGAGGGAAGCACAAGGGGGATAACCGGGGACTTTTGAAAAAATACATGTCTAAATGTGTTCTATCATCTGTGAAAAATCCAACTCTATGGGAATTATTTGCGACATTGGGTGATTTTTTCCTTTCATTTTTACTGGAGTGTATTTCACTTAAGACGCAACATAGGCGAGTTTTGTTTACGTGGTAGTTATGGAAAACATTAACGCATTAGAAATAAAACGGTAGCGCAAAAGACTCTTGGACAAAATTCAAGTAGTTGGTTTCACTGCAGTTCTATTTGTTTTTTGGGGTGCTGAATCTGAATTTGAAATCTGTAAACAAAATTTCCTGGAGCGTTCCGAGATATTCGAAAAAAAACACGAAATTTTACCACTTTTTTTGCTTTTTACCAAATATCTCTGAAACGGTCGATTTAAACGATTCTTTCACTATACAATGTTTTGAGGAAGATTATATTTCCTACAATTTTCATTCCCACAACTTTTCTGTGATATTAATGGTAAGCGCGCTACAGCTTCTTGAAAATCACGCGATTAGCTTTATTTATTGTGTTCTTCATCGAATTTTAAATCAGCCGTTTCTGAGATATTTGGTAAAAAGCAAAAAAAGTGGTAACATTTCGTGTTTTTTGCGAATATCTCGGAACGCTCCGGGAAATTTTGTTTGCAAACTTCAAATTCGGATTCAGCATCCCAAAAAACATTTAGAACAGCAGAGAAACCGATTACTTGAATTTTGACCACGAGAGGGGCTTTTTCGCTACCGTTTTACTGGGATACATCTCTAATGAATGTATTAATGTTTTCCATAACTACCACGCAAACAAAACTCACCTATGTTGCGTCTTAAGTGAAATTCACCTCCGATACGATAATAATTCCTGTACCGTCCATTTTGTTGAGATTTTCCAAAATAGGTATCGAGATGGTTCCTTGTACAAGCCCATGACGAATTACCTATCAATCTACGAGTATGCTCACAAAATTGCCTATTTATTGTCTTAATTTCCTATAATTCCTCCACTCGCACATTGCTGTTTTTAAAACCAATTTAGTTAATTGGTTTTAAAAATGTAGATAAAAACGAGAAAAATATCAATAGTGCAAGTGGCGTTTGTTACGGCTAGATGTCGAGAAGCGGATGTTAAAGCATTATTATTATTGTTTAAATTAAACTTTGATAAAGGTAACTTTGCAACGGCTACCATGAGAGTTGAGACATTAATATTTCAAAGTCATCCTGTGTGAGTTCATTTGAGTAGAAAATACTTGTGTATTAAAGTACATTACCAAAACTAATGTAGTAAATAAGTAATAGCAAATATCGTTTAGCTTCCACGAGTGTGTCTGCACTCTGCAGTCAACTATATTATTACTGCATTTTTCTCGTTTGTTTTTTTCCCTTGAAACACGAAGATAAGAGTAAAAGTATTGTCATTTGATCTCTAATATGTGTAATACAAGGCAGGGAGATGAGAATGTACGATCGTTACTCTGTTGTTTTATAACGACTTCGGTCATAATTCATTCAACCGGAGTTTTGTTGCGGTGCTGCGGCACGAAGAAAGGCGCCAGAAAAGGAGGAGAAATGAAACTGTACGAAACTAAACCGATACATTTCTCATTCTGAGCTTTTACAGTAGGGCCCAGTAAAATGGGAATTTTAGTGTGGTGACACTTGGCGAAACTAAATCATCGTTGCCAGCCATACCATAATTATGGTATTTCTTCCATAATCCGTGGTTTAAATACCATAATATTTTAAAATACATCCGAACATGAAAAGTACATATGAGTTTTGTTAATAAAATGAGTAATTTTATTTTCTTTTTTTTGGGTTCTGTATCACAATAAGAAAAAAAATGGAACCCTTATAGGATCAAAATAAAAATATATATGAGCACTGTGGTTGGAATAAAAACAAAATAAAATATAGTTACTTCTTACCACAACAGTTTTTATTGATGGATGTACATTTCGAAAGCTTAGCTTTCGAAATGTACATCCATCAATAAAACTGTTGTGGTAAGATGTAACTATATTTTATTTTGTCCTTATAGGATCACTCGTTTGTCCGGCTGGCTGGGTGTCCGTCAGTCAAGACCCATTTTCTCAGGAACGGATAGAGATATCAAGTTGAAATTTATACAAAATACTAAGATCTATGGTCCCTTAAAGGTGTAAAAAATTTAAGCTTTTAGTTCAACGAAATCAAAAGATACGGCCATTTTGTCATCTCATCAAAAACCTATAGTGTATACTTCCCGTTGACCTAAATTCATGAAATTTGGCAAAAAGCAAGGTCTCACAGCACAAATAAAGGGAAAAATCCAAAAATTGCAAAAAGTAAAAAATAAAGAGGGTCCTATACCTATTTTGATATTCTCAATCTCACTCATCAAAAACCTATAGGGTACTTCCCCTTGACCTAGAATCATGAAATTTGTCAAAAAGCAAGGTCTCGCAGCACAAGTAAAGGGAAAAATCCGAAAATCACAAAAAGTAAAAATTAAAGGGGGTCCTATACCTATTTTGATGTTCGCAAAATCAGTCATCAAAACCTATAGGGTACTTCCCGTTGACCTAGAATCTTGAAATTTTACAAAAAACAAGGTCTCGTAGCACAAGTAAAGGGAAAAATCCAAAAATCACAAAAAGTAAAAAGTAACATTTTTTAAACATTGGATATTTGAGTTAACTTCTTTTGTTAAATACCTAATTATTTAAATTAAATTTAAAATAATATACAATTATTGTTTTATGTGGTAAAAATAATATCCACTCTATTTTTTTTTAAGGCCACCAACATCGAGGGTTATTTAGGCCTAGCACCAATTTTAATAACAAAATTTCAACTGATTTTTTTACGATTAGAATTTAGAACCGGGAACTGGGGGCTTGTAATAAAAGATCCATGGAAACGCCATATAAACAACGGAATCGCTACATGCTCGGTAATTCTCAAGTTTTCTCAAATTTTAAATGTTTTTCGTTAATTACCTATCCAAGTTATGATTTTTTATATTCTGCTATAACTACGTATCATGATCACAAACAAAATAGTACTATTCATATTAAAATTACATACTTTGAGGTCTATAATGGTTGTATGTCGCTATGTTTAGCGAGGCACGTGAGTCGCTATGTCTATGGTATAAGCATATAGATATTAGACATAGCGACTCACGTGGCTCGCTAAACAGCGATTTTTCTTTCCTTTATACATTTTTTCGTGTCAGTTATCGCTTAAAAAATATTAGCTCTGACATTTTATTAAATCAGATGTTATTTTTTGATTGTTGTAAATTCATTTTTCTTTAAGATCCCAGTGCAGTCTGTATGTTACACCATAATTACATACACGTGTTGAAAAAGAAATATTCTGGATTACTTTTACCTTCTTTAACAGAAACTTTCCCTTACTGGCCGGAAAAAAGGATTTACAAAGTTTCGGTCGGTTTATTACAATGAAGAATTTGTTGAAACTTTCTGCATGAAAAATAAATTTGTCTTCACATTTAGAAAAACAGGAAAATAATTAGGAACATGGTCTATAATCTATATTAATAATATTTCGGTTTTCATATTATAGCGACACATTTTTGATTTTTTGGGTCTAGCACAAATTCATATTTTTTATTAGTTATTTTTTATGATGAGACTATGCTTTTTAAATTGGGTCAACAAAATACGTTTACATTTTTGTGAAAAACGATCCAATAATTTTTCCGTAACGTCTGAACCGAGTCTGAACTAACAAACAGAATGATGTTTGCGTAAGAAGATTTTTTTTTAAATACTAGAACCTCGCTAACGAATGTGGCCCAGTAAAAAATACATGCGTTATTATTGATTATTTACATCTGAAAATGACTCTTGGTCAGTGACGTGTTCAATATTAAAACAAATAATTTTACAATTAGATACTGTTATAGACTTCAATGCCAGAAATTATAATTAATATATAAAATATGTTAATCAATTTCCATGCATTGATTATTATCGACGTATCTGTGAATAATAAGTAAGCAATTCCAAACAGGAAATGTGCAGTAACTTTGCATTTAAAGCTGTCACGTGCAGTATAAGTTCCAATTTAAAGGTTCAACATTACGACCTTGAAAATACAGGTGTCCCAGGCGATGTTAACTAACATGGGATCTTATTAGTGAAGATAGAAAGTCTGTTAAATGGGCAAAGTAGTGCAGAATTATGTGCTCATTAACGTCTCGTCGAAAAAACAAGTGAATTTTGACACACTATGGATTTACTTATAGGAAATAGTGAAACTTGCCGTTTTTGAAAACTGGCCATAACTTTTTTATTTATGAAGATATCTGAAATTTTCTTTAACCATTTTTTGATAACTTTTTAAGATCTTTTCAGTGGCGAAGGTTTATTTTTTTTTTCTCTACATAATGAGATATTGACATGAATTTTGGTTTTTCTTATGGACGCCATTTTGGATTTTTAAATATTCGAATTCTACCTACTTGGTTTTCTGATTAATTTGGTGTATCACATCATCACATGCCACATTTAAAAAGTTCGCAATTAACGTCCCATATTGTTAAATGTTAAACTGTTCATGAGGTTAAAATATTCATTAATAGAAAAAATGCTCGTTATAGTTAACATCACTGTTAGGAATACCATCGAATGATGTAACGTTACAATGCAATATGCATTTTTCTAGTATTGCACTGAAATGTTACGTTAATCGATGGTGTTCCTAATAGTGATGCTAACTCACAAGTATTTATTATATTATAATATTTATATTTATTCAGCTTTCCATTACAGTGTAAGGTGCTTATAGGATGGCGAATCGAATAGTATTTCCCTCTAAATCCCTAGTAATGGCATTAAATAAATTTTAAATTTCTCACTGGGGTGTTGCATCTAGGACAGTTGAAAATTTATATTTTTACAAACAACACGTTTCGTTGTTTTTCGGATTTGAAATATAATTTGTAAAAAAAATAAGATCACACATTGCATATTTTTCTTCCAATAATTTACGATCTCTAAATTTATATGCAAGTAGTTCCATAAACAACTAGAGTTTTTTATACAGGGTGCTGAATTACTTTGCGAGTAATAGGGATTTAACCCGTAAAATCCAACTTTTGCGATTTCCTGCTTCCCTAATTATTTTAGGAAAAATATCTACGAATAAAAGTTTTAGAACATAAAATTCTGCATCTAAATCATTAAACAAAGTTAATTTTGCATGCTTTATAACGGCAGAAATTTGATATGAAAATTTCAAAATTACCTCAAAAACCGATATCGATATCCATGGAACTTGAACACAATGATTAGAAATTATTCTGACAGCTAAAACGTCATCATTTGCAATGGTTAAAATGTATTGTCCTTTTCAATAGCTTTATTTATTGTATTCTTCATCGAGTTTTAAATTGAAAATACCTATGTTCATAAAGCGAGGAACGTCCTAAATCTTGCTTTTTGCCCCCTATCGATATCTTTAAAAATTGAGAAGTTATAGGCAGTCAAAGTTGAAAACATCATAGAGTTTTAAGTGTTTTTTAACACGAATTACGAGTACCATCCATACCGAATAAAAAAAAAACCGTCTAAAAATCTAAAGAAAATCTAATGTCTTAGCCTAAACGATGCTTTTTGTCCTATCTCGATAACTTAAAAAATGTTCAAGTTATAAACATTTAAGTACGTTCAAAAATCAATTTTTTTTTCTATTTGACAATTTTTTATTCAATTATTCAATATAATTTAAAAATGTCTGAATTAGTTATCGAGATAGGACAAAAAACATCGTTTAGGCCAATGAATATCCTATGGATTTCTAGAAGGATTTTTTTTATTCGGTGTGGAAGGTACTCGTAACGCGTGTTAAATAAATAGGTACTTCGTAAAATACTAAAACTATGTGATGATTTCAACTTTGCACAGAAAAGTTGTAGGAATGAAAATTGTAGGAAATGTAATCCTCATTAAAACATTACATAGTAGAAGAATCATTTAAATAGACCGTTTCTGAGATATTTGGCAAAAAGCAAAAAAGTGGTAAAATTTCGCTGTTTTTGCGAATATCTCGGAACGCTTCAGGAAATTTTGTTTGCAGACTTTAAACTGTTTATGTTATATTAATAGAGGAGTACATTCTGAACAAAATGATACTTAAATCACTTCATTCTGAATTAAAACAAGCTCAAAAACAATTTTTGAAATATGTATGTAAGCCCCTCCCGTTAAAAACGTTTTTGCCCATGTCAACTCGAGACGTCATAATTTTAGAGGACGTGTGTTTATATTATTTACTGTTGCACTTATCTAAAAACTAAGAAACAGACTATTTAAAAATAATGTTTTGTACCGATGTAAACATAATGTCAACAATCTAAGCTATGTCACACACTTTTTTTTGTCACATGATTTCTTTTGAAGTTTGTTCATATTTCAATAAATTATTGCACTTCAACTAATTATTCAATGTTTCTCAGATTTTAGAGTCGAATTCAAATTGAGGTATATTTTCGTGCTACGTAATAAAAATGCGATAAAAAACTTTTTAACATCCTTCAAAAAAGCCACTAATAAAAAGAGGAAAATAATAAATTTTGAGGTCTGCGCCAATTTAATAAAATATGAAGTCGGTAAAAAAATATATTATAGTAATTAATATCTACTTTTTAACCGACTTCATATTTTATTACATAATTGGCGCAAACCTCAAAATTTTATTATTTTCCTCATTTTATTAGTGGCTTTTTTGAAGGAGGTTTTTTTTTATTAAAAAGTTTTTTATTTTTTACTTTTTAGTGGCTTTACAATACGTAGTTTGCACGTTATTAACCGATTTCCATGTCTTGATATTTGATATTTAACTTAACGATGTTAAATCCCGTTACTCACTTTTTTATAAATTAGTCGAACTACTGACCTGATTTAAGTAAAATTTATGTGGGACCAATCCGAAGGTATGCCCTAATAAATAAAACAATAATCATCAAAATCGGTTCACAAATGCAGGAGAAATCGCGTAACATATATACAAAAAGAAAAGAAAATACAATCGAACTGAGAATTTCCTACTTTTTTCCCCTTTTTTTTTTGAATTCGGTTAAAAATATATGCAACTATACCCTATCAGTAACACTGCGTCATTGTCCTCATCCCCAGTCTTCGAACCATTGATCTACCGTTTTGGTATACACATTGAACAGGTACAAAAAAAATCTCCGACACAATTTTCTGGATCAGACTGTACGGTGTACAATGTACATTTGAAAGTTTTCTAGAAAATACTAGTGATATAAACAATGTTCTGGATGTTATAAAGAATACAGAAAGAGAAGTTAGTATGCGGTCAAACGTTTAAAATGACGTGCTGTGTGTTGTAGGAGATTATTGCCTACCCTATAATATGTGATGATATAGAAATAAAGTACTGCGTCGTATAGTGTTAGATAGGCCGGATATCTCCACTAAGAGCTTTCTACTGAAGCTCATCAAACCGGATTTGCTTTTACGGGAATAGATACATTAATTTTGTTCCATGGCAATATTAGACTTACACCGGTGTCCCTATACAAAGATTAAATGTACAAGATGTCCACAAAGTTACGCTAAGAATTTTGAAACCTTGTACAAATCGAAAAGAGTTTAAAAAACGGTCATGTGCGAGCAGAACTCGCGCCATGAACCGTTATAACAATTTAATATAAATTAAGTTTGTCACGAAATAATTCTCAGATAGTTTACAACCATCAAGTAGGATGGTGCTCGACCGCAAGGTATATGTTCTTGATGGCTTGAAATGTGTTTAAAACATCTTTTTATGTTAAAAGTTTTTTTTTATCCAACGAGGTAAAGTGAACTTATACATTGCTAGCGGCCCCGTTCGGCGTCGCCCGGGTGTTAAGAAAGCCCGGGTGTAATACACTACTCACTCGCCTCGCTCGTTATACTATGTAAAGAAGATAGATAGACGGGTTACTACAGGGATAGTGACATCGGACGGAATTCTGTAAAACTATGAGCGCAAACTAAACTAAAAAAATTATAATTATTGTCAAAGAAAGAATATACCTAGCAAAAATAAAAATATATAAATAAATATCATGTAGGATTTAGAAAAAAAAAAACCAAAAATTCTACGAACCCGGGTCCCTGTGCATAGAACGCTGCGATGTAACCTCTGCGCTACGAGTGGAACAGTTGAGTACGGTCGTTTTTATGATATACAGTGTGTCCACAGACTCATCCTCAACATGGGGATCTCCGTTGTTATGGGAGATAGAGATTTGGTTAAATGAGACAAAATGTGCAGAATCTCCAGTACTACTACCCTGCGTAGTCAAACTTTCCATATTTTGCTTGGTTCGCGACCGACAGTTGAAAAACGAGATTTACCCATTTTCGTTTTTTGTTTATAACTTGCTTATTAAGTAAGTTAGAAAAAAAATATTTTTACTTTCTTAAGGCCGTTTTTTATGAAGATTTCAAATCTGTTTTCCTATTTTTATTTACTTTTATAGTTTTAGAGATACTTGTATTAACTTTGTTTTTTTAAATACACGTCAAAGATGGCCATGACACCATTCGAAAAAGTATTTTTTTCTCTTTAATTTGATATGAGGGTTGATGGATTTATTTTCAAAAATAACAGAGTTATACGTAAAACACTGATTTTTAATAGTAGGCTATGCTAAATTAATTCATAAAACAACAGAAGGCTTAGCAAACAGTTGAAATTCGCGTTGGCTTAGTATAAACAACTGTTTTGTTTTAGCTGTCAAAGTGTAGTTTGTTGCTAATTTGTCAGTTTACTAAGTGATTTATTAAATTTACTTTTGTTATCATGGAACCATTTTGTAACAATGAACAATAAGCGATTTTCAACAATTGATCGTAAAACAGTAGTTTTGTCTTTTTGACTTATTCGCGTTGACTTAGTAAACGGCTTTTTAAATGATCCATAGTTTATTAAATTTACTCGTAAGTTTCTGTAAATAGACGAATGAGGTTGTCTTCGTTCTGGATACTGATCGAAGTACATTTCTGCAGCTCTGGTCGAATTTTTGTGACACAGAATGTAACAATGTAACATGTAACATTGTTACAAAATGGTTCCATGATAATAAAAGTAAATTTAATAAACCACTTAGTAAACTGACAAATTAGCAACAAACTACACTTTGACAGCTAAAACAAAACAGCTGTTTACTAAACCAACGCGAATTTCAACTGTTTGCTAAGCCTTCTGTTGTTTTATCAATTAATTTAGCATAGCCCACTACTAAAAATCGGTGTTTTACGTATAACTCTAACTCTGTTATTTTTGAAAATAAATCCAACAACCCTCATATCAAATTAATGAGAAAAAAAATCTCTTTCGAATGGTGTAATGGCCATCTTTGACGTGTATTTAAAAAAACAAAGTTAATACAAGTATCTCTAAAACTATAAAAGTAAATAAAAATATGAAAAGAGATTTGAAATCTTCATAAAAAACGGCCTTAAGAAAGTGAAAATATTTTTTTTCTAACTTACTTAATAAGCGAGTTATAAACAAAAAACGAAAATGGGTAAATCTCGTTTTTCAATTGTCGGTAGCGAACCAAGCAAAATATGGAAAGTTTGACTACGCAGGGTAGTAGTACTGGAGATTCTGCACATTTTGTCTCATTTAACCAAATCTCTATCTCCCATAACAACGGAGATCCCCATGTTGAGGATGAATCTGTGGACACACTGTATAAGTATGTTGCGAATTCTTACGGTCGAGTTACGAATTTAATTAATTAATTATTATTATTTATTAATTAGGTATGCTATATATATAAACCTTCCGTGAAAAATTATCTAACTGATGGTGAAAACCGCATCAAAATACGTTGCGTGGTTTAGGAGGAGTTAGCGGTTAAACAGACAGACAGACGCGAAAAGCGACTTCAATTTATACTATGTATAAGAGATAGAGATATCGCAGGTATATAGTACCTACGTATAAAGTTCACTGCATCATCAGCGTAGCATCCTTCGTTGGTGTTTCATGTCAAAATTAACCAGCGCATGCTTGTTACCTTACTCGTTTCTTATGGACGTAGGTACTTTTTAGGTACCTATGTATTGAATTCTATAATATGACATCTCGTGCATTGCCACTTTTTGTAACTTTACAATAGTCATCAGAAAAAAGCACACAATGTGTTTCTGGATATACAGGGTGTGGTTTAGAAAAAGTAACATAGATAGATAGATAACCGTTTATTTCCAGAGACAATATATAAATGTATGGAAAAGTCGTAACATTATTTACATTGGTAAGCAATTCCAAAATTATTTTAAGAAGTCATTTATATGATAAAATGTTACCACAATTAACGTTTCTTTTAGTGTTGATAAATTACTCTAACAATCGATTTGTTTGATGGCGTCTGGTAAATTATTATAAATTACAATTGGAGAATTTACGATGCTTTTAATAGTTATATTCAATCGGTTACGTGGAATTATTAATTTTGTATTTTGTCGTGTATTGTGGCAACGTGTGGACCTTACTTGAGAGACTTTGTCAAGATTTTGTTTAACATAAACTGCTGCACACAGTATATAAATACTCGGTACGGTTAAAAAGCCGTTTCTTTAAAGTAAGGACGACATGATATCATTAGGCTTAATCGGGCTTAATTAAAAATATATACAGGGTGTTAAAAAAAGTGTTCGGAAATTTTAAGGGCGTATAGTATAGACCAAAATAAGTGAAAAAAATCTAATAAACATGGGTCTGCAAACTAACCGTTTCAAAGATATGAGTGTTTATAAAAAACAAGTTACTACACATGCAATCAAGTTTGCTTTTATTTCTGTTTCGGTTAGGGAGCACTTAAATCAAAGGTACAATAGAAGCTGGATAGGACGAGGAGACACAGTGGCATCGCCTCCCAGGTCTCCTGACTTAACGCCTTTGGACTTCTTTGCTTGGGGATATTCGAGGGGATATTTAAAAAGTTTAGTTTATTCTACTCCAATTAAAAATGTAGCGCACTTACAAGAGCGAATAGAACATGTAAAACCGGGAAATTTTGAAAAGGTATGAAACTACTTTATAAGAAGATGTGAATCATGTGTTGAGATGGAAGGGGGACATGTAGAACACCTATTTTAAAATGGCTTAAATAAAATGCGTAACTTTGATACCACACACTGTTTTCTTATTTTCTTAGTACATTTCTGAAAATAGCTCATATCTTTGAAACAGTTAGTTTGCGAACCCATGTTTATTATAGGCTTTTTTTCACTTATTTTGGTCTATACTATGCGCCTTTAAAAATTCCGAACATTTTTTGTAACACCCTGTATAATTATGGATTTCTGCTTAATGAAGACATTTGCAGAAGTGCCTCAACATAGAATACCATATTTAATCAAGTGATACGCATACGCGTAGTATATACAGGGTATCCAACATTAGCGTCAATGCATGGGGATTTCCTAAACGGTAAGAGATAGAGATTTGGTTAAATGAGAGAAAATGTGCAGAATTTCCAGTACTACCACCGTGCGTAGTCAAACTTTGAATATTTTGCTTAGCTTGCGACAGACAGTTGAAAAACGAGATTTTCCCATTTTTGTTTTTTGCTTATAATTAGCTTATTAAGTAAGTTAGAAAAAAATATTTTGACTTTATAAAGGCACTTTTTTATGAAGATTTCAAATCTATTATTATATTTTTATTTACTTTTATTAACTTTGATTTTTTCAATTCAGCTCAAAGATGGCCATGATGCTTTTGGAAAGAGATTTTTTTCTCTTCAATTTGATATCAGGTTTGATGGACTTATTTTCAAAAAGAACAGAGTTATACGTAAAACACTGATTTTTAATAGCAGGCTACCTATGCTAAATTAATTGATAAAACAATCAGGAACACTGATTATAACAATATTGTAAAATTATTTGTATATTTTTTTTCTTATACTATGACTATTTATTAACTTCCTATTGGAAGTTATTGTAATGGGTCCGAAAATCGAAATCAAAACGGCGAAAAAATTTTTATGTTTCAAGGTCACTACACTATTTTTACACTATTTTTAGAAAGATGTGTGTATGTGTGTGTGTGTGTGTGTGTACGTATGTACGTATGTGTCCATTTCTTTCTAAGGCGAAATCTCGAGAATGAAAAATGAAATCGACTACGCGTATTAACGTAAATATGATCTGAAAGAAATTTTTTCAAAATCGGTTCATCCGTTCTTTTTTCTTAACCAAATAACCTCCAAAAAAGTAGGTTTTACACAATATCTTGCGAATAAAAAATTATATCGACTTCGTAAGGGTGTCAATCGAGGCGTGTTAACGTCATTTTGATCCGACATAAATTTTACAAAAATCGGTTCAGCCTTTTTTTTTTTTTAATTATTGTTAAAAATAAATAATAATTATGTTTTAATGATTAAAATGATTACTTTTGATGTGTAATATCTAATTTAATTATTATTATTAAATATTTATCAAACTAGGAAGTTCGTCGTGTGGACATCAAGGGTCGCACTTTAGTCCTAACAAACGACCCACCTCACGGCTTGTTATTATTATTATTATTATTGATAAAAC
The DNA here is from genome assembly GCA_039654895.1 of Mongoloraphidia duomilia. Classification (NCBI taxonomy): domain Eukaryota; kingdom Metazoa; phylum Arthropoda; class Insecta; order Raphidioptera; family Raphidiidae; genus Mongoloraphidia; species Mongoloraphidia duomilia. The sequence continues at coordinate 35,059,296 of CM077518.1, read as the reverse complement.
AATAGAAGGCTAAGAATGTAAGATGAAATGAAAAAAAACATGTTATTTGCTTATCAGTAGGTACAGGCTAGACGCATCTAACTCTTGGACTAATAGAAAAAATAGCACAGTGAATTTTTTTAACAATTTTCCATAGCAATGGTTGACTATTAAGAGTTACTCGAAACCTCTTTAATAGAAATATCAAAGCATCTAATACCACATATTTACATTAGGTTTATGACTCATAGCTTACTGCAAAATTGTAAATGTTCTCAATGTTATTTACACTATGTTACCTTTTCTAAGTCACCTCCTGTATGTAACCCATTTCGGGAAAAAGTTAAGATTTTGTCTTAACGATGAAACGAGCGTGAAAGCAATAAAATTTCAAAAAACATATTTCAAAGCATATTTTGTTTTTTTTTTAAATTATGTTGGTTCTGAAAACATGTCTTTAAAACTGTTTTTCTATTACAGTTGAACCAATCAAATTTTCCGATTCATCGGTAACTGGTGTTAAGCAGAAAGTGGCCTAACAGCAGTACGACAAGCATCCAGGGGCAGAGTGCGGCAGCGTGCCATGCCCCACGATGTGGACGTACATAATGGCCGCAGCGCGAGGTGACCCGACGCGTGCGTATGGCCAACCGCCATCGTGCAACGGCCGATTGCCGCAACACTATCCGCACCGCGGCGGTGGCGGCAGCGCGGCGGCACTTCACAGGGCGCCGTCGGCCCGGATCACCGCCACCGCCGGACAACAACAGCAGCAGCAGCCAAGACCCCAACCGACGCAACCTCCACCGCCGCCTCCGCTGCCGCCAGTCGCTACCGTGTCGTTTGCGACCAGCGAAGCGTATCGTCTGCAGCAACAGCAGCAGCGCTCGACCGGCGGCGATGGATTCACAGAAGTGCAATTACAGGACGGACCTACGGAACTTGTTGGTGCTGCGGGAATTCAGGTAAGGTCCTCTGAAGAATCTTAAACCCAGTGATTTACAAATCATGAATTTAGTTTGCAGACGAGATCGAAACTATAGATAGTATAAGTATCGGCGACGAAAATTAGAGTGCATGAGCGATACTTTCTACGAGACTATTTATATAACTATTTTATGGTACTGTAATAGAGCAGCGTATCCTAAACTTTTCGCCTACGGACCCCTTAGAAATTAGCAAAATTGTCGCGGACGGTCGTTATTATAAAACGGAGAAATATGTGTTTATTATTTAATTATTTTAAGTGAAGCTTCATTACGCACGGTAGAGTAAATTGAATTAATCTGACGGAAAACTGCTAAAGTGTAACCACGGTAACGAAAAAAATATATAATATATTATGTAAATGTCAATATACAGGGTGGCACATCTTAAACAATGCAGTGAAATATCTCGTAAACGGTACAAACCAAAAAAAAAATGTCTTATACAAAAGTTATAGAGTGTCAAGGGGGACAGAAGACTGTGATATCAGATTTAACATAGGTGATGCTGAAGATCAGGCGAAGGTCAGCTTCGATTTTTTAATTGTAACCGTGCATTTTTATTCCAGAATACGATGCAGTATTTAATAGTGAACAGTAAATTATTAATGTACATATCAGCTAAAGTTAATAAATATTGAGATATTTAGAATTTAAATAATAGCCAAAATGAACGACAATTAGATACATTATGGCATAGCAGATAGCCATGATATTACGCACCGGCCTTCTTGGCGTGAATTCAATTCATAAAAGAACTGAATTGACAAATTAAATTTGCTATTAAATTTGTAAATATCTCAATATTTATTAACTTTAGCTCATATGTACATTAATAATTTACTGTTTACTGTTAAATACTATATCGTATTCTGGAATAAAAATGCACTGTTACAATTAAAAAATCGAAGCTGACCTTCGTCTGACCTTCACAGCAGCACCTACGTTAAATCAGCAGATTTGATGTTAAGTTTCACTTCTGTAGTGTTTAGTGTAAACAACATATCACTGCTGGACGGCCGGCCGATCTAATTTTGTACTTTTCCAAACTTGAGTTCCAGATCGCTGACAAGAATTACTGTTTGCCTGACGTCTTTCATGCATTTCGGCCGACGCCAGCCGAACTGTATAGCTTTCCCAATTTACAAACTGGCGTTCCAGATCACTAACTAGAATCAATGTTTGTCGAATGTATGTAGTATAAACTACACAATCTTATAAGTAAACTAAATTTAACTTGTAACCGTGGTATTGCATAAGAATTAGTTAACTACTTCTGAGTCATGGCAGCTAAATAAAGCTTTGTACACTCCTGTCCTCGGCGCTGATGTTGGATTGTAGAAGGAAAGAACTATGAAGTAGACAGAATAAGTTTGAATGATTGATTATTGTGAATAATCAATAACACAACGATTAAGTTGCCTAATATTAATTGTAACGTAGATCGTTAGCTTTTGGATCAGCATTGTACCTATGCCTAGTTACAATACAAAAAAAATTTATGGATGTGATTCTAGGACGAATCATCGTGATATTCATAGTCTAAATTCAATAAAAGTAAAAATGATGTAAAATGCTTTCATACTGTTTATAGAAAACTTTTAATACACCTTTACGTGTAGTCCGACTCGAACTTGGCTAGTTTATTTATTAATTTCCCATCACACTGGGAAGTTATTGTAATGGATCCGAAAATCGAAATCAAAATGTATAGCAAATTGTTATGTTTCAAGGTCTATTTTTGAAAAGATGTCTCTGCGTGTGTGTATGTGTGTACGTACGTATGAGGTCATTTCTTTCTAAGATGAAATATCGCGAATGAAAAATGATATCGACTACGTTAGGGTGCCAATAGATGCGTATCAACGTAAGTATGATTTTTTCAAAATCGGTCTTTAACCAAATAGACTCCAAAAAAGTAGATTTTACACAATATCTCGCGAATAAAAAATTATATCGACTTCGTAAGGGTGTTAATCGAGGCGTGTTAACGTCATTTTGATCCGGAAGACATTTTAGCTAAATCGGCCCAACCGTTTTTTTATTTAAAGAAAAAGACTGTCAAAAGTGGATTTTACACGAAATCTCGCGAATAAATAATTATATCCACTTTGTTAGGATGCAAATAGAAGCATATTAACATCAACAAGGCCCGAAAGAAATTTTGAAATTTTACCAAAATCGATCAAGCGGTTTTTTTTTTTGTTTAAATAAAACGACTGCAAAAAAGTAGATTTTATACGAAATCTCGCCCCAAAAAAATGTTATCAACTTCGTTGAGGTGTCTATCGAAGCATGTTCACATCACTATGGTCCGACATAAATTTTATAAAAATTGGTCCAGTCGATTTTTTAATTTATAAAAATAAATAATAATTATGTTTTAATGATTAAAATGATTACTTTTATGTGTAATTTCTAATTTAATTATTGATATTCAATTTTCATCAAACAGGGAAGTTCGTCGCACTTGTGAGTTCCAATTAAAAGTAACTTTAGTCCTAATAAACGACTCGTCTCACATACATACATATTTGTATTCAGGAAAAAATGCCATACAATATTGCAAGTTGAACATTAATATTATATTATTTTAGATTGTTAAACGCAATAACTTTGTAACGGGGCACATACGAAGAAAATTTATATCTGTGTTGGGATTATAACAGAAATTCTGCACTATCGCGGTAGCATAACTGGTTAAGTGCCATGTTACGACATTTATAATTTTTGGGGTTCCGTACCTCAGAATGACAAAAACGGAATCCCTATAGGATCACTTTGTTGCCCGACTGTCCGTCTGTCTGTTCGTCTGTCAAGATCGTTTTTCTCAGTAACGGCTAGAGCCTATAAAGTTGACAATAATATCAAATATTAAGGTCTACAACCACGAAGGAAGATTTCGTAGCACAAGTAAAGGAAAAAATAACCGAAAATCATTAATTTCAATTTATTCAAACTATTTTTTTTAAATTGTTATGATGGTACGGAATTCTACTCGCACTTCTCTGTCTTTTTTCCCCTTATGAATAAAACCCTGTTAAAAAGGTGCGTTTAAAAATAAAAAATATTTCAACGTTTTAACATTTAAAAGAAAATAATATTCTCTTTAAATATAAACATTTATTAAGTTGTACAAATAATTATTTACTTTCAAAATTAATCTTAATAAATAATTAGCACAAGCCTCAGCCATGATTTAATGTATACTAGCGTCGCATGGCACAATGTGATAATTATATAAAAAATGTACGCTTGAAAAATTCTAAATCATATTAATTACATCATTCAAACTAAAATTATACGCATGTCTGAAGAAAAATAAAAACAGGCACAGATTTAATTCACGCTCGAAATTAACATTTTTATTTTCATTTAAATAAATCAGAGAAAGCGATATTAAAAGTGGGTGAGATTTTATACAACGTTCCGTTATGATGAATATTGTAACGAATAGATTCTTTCCGTGATCGATTTTTTAAAATCTATATATTTAAAACACAAGCCCTATTTCTCTAGACAATCCGCCAGCAACCCCTGCTCAACCGATTGACATAATTTTTTTTTTAAATTGATGCCTTTAGTCCACAGATATGTTATCGCTATTTTTTTTTGATGAAATTTCTTTAAAAGGGGTGATTTCAAGCGATAATAGTAAAAATGACGAGGGGGGGCAGTGGGGTGAAGAGAAACGTAAACAGAGAAAATCCATCGGCGTTCACGATACATGTGTGTGAGAGAAATGCAAATGTGCAAATGTAGTGAAAATATCGGTGTGTCTGAGACGCAAGTAAATAGTGTGTCTGAACGACGTATGTCATTCTTTAAGTCAACTGTTTAAAATCTAAGACAAATGCACCGCGAATATATCACTCAATATCGGCTGTCACTTTAAAACTAAAGATGAAAATCGGACATAAAAACGGATTTAGGGCGGGTACTTTTTGTCAATATTAGATAAATTGTGAATTATAGATTCTTTTTAAATGTACCCTCGAACCGATAGCCATAATTTAAGATTATAAAATCCAATTTTCAATTTCGCCAAGAGCCGCCGTTTGCTTAATGAGTGCGACAGAGAAAAGACAGAGATGCATATAAAAGTCATGTTGTATATTTGACATCTCGATATTGTCATTTCTAAAATTATAAAACAAAAGATGTTCAAAATGTTAAACATTTAATAGCTGTCACTTTGTTACTGCAAATGACAAATTAGCTTCAGTTTGGGTTTAGGACCGGTACTTTTTGTCAAATTTATGTAAAATGTTAATATTAGATTCTATTAGAACCTATGTATGAGACGGAGCCTGCGATATTTGCTTGGCTATTTGATTTTAAAAACGGCCAAGAGCACAGATATGTCTCAATGAGTAAGACGAAGATGCAAATATACGGGATGTCCATAGATATATCCGGCTCTCGAACTGTCAGTTGGAAACTGATCGAATTATTAGTTTAATTAGCGCAAAAATTAAAAATAATCGTTAGGTATAAAAATCTTATTTTATATAAAAAATAATTAACAAAAGTGTAAATTTACGTTCATTTAAAGCGAAAATAGCATTTTCATAATTTATGAAAACTGTTTTTTGTATAAAATTTGGTCAGAGATCACGAAAAAAATTACAGTTCAATCTGACGTTAATAGATAAGGAGTACAGTCGAGAATTCCAATTTGACATTTCAGATTCTAACCTAACATATACAGACAAAAATATATTTTTTACATGTTTTTAGTCAAATAGGCGTTTAATTGGGGGTCTGCGAAAAGTTTAGAGACGGCACTGCCCAGTTTTTTCAATATTAAAGCTACATTATTTTTGACAGATTACATATTCTTTTCCGATAGTATAATCATAGAGATCGGTTATAAGAAAAATAAAAGTACTAATCATGTCAAGAAATTAGCATGTGTAGGGGGCAGAGCCCCGTACTGAAGGAATATGGATTGGCCGACTCTTAACTAGGTACGTTTGTAAAAATTAACCGATTCTTTTGAAAATTGATATTTGAGAGTTTTATAGGACACAAAAAAATAAAATGACGTCAGATTTCAAAATGGCGGCCATTTGAAATTTTTTTTGTAAAAATTATCCGATCCCTTTGAAAATTGATATTTGACAATTTCATAGGACACAAAAAAATAAAATGACGTCAGATTTTTCAAAATGGCGGCCATATGTACTCTGTTATATAAATCATCCGATCCTTTTGAAAATTGATATTTGAGAGTTTCATAGAACAAAAAAAAATAAAATGACGTCAGATTTTTCAAAATGGCGGCCATATGTACTCTGTTGTAAAAATCATCCGATCCTTTTGAAAATTAATATTTGAGGGTTTCATAGGACACAAAAAAATAAAATGACGTCATATTTTTCAAAATGGCGGCCATATGGACTCTTCTGTAAAAATTATCCGATCCTTTTGAAAATTGATATTTAAGAGTTTCATAGGACACAAAAAAATAAAATGACGTCAGATTTTTCAAAATGGCGGCCACATGTACTTTTTTGTAAAAATTACCCGATCCTTTTGAAAATTGATATTTGAGAGTTTCATAGGACACAAAAAAATAAAATGATGTCAGATTTTTCAAAATGGCGGCCATATGTAATTTTTTGTAAAAATTATCCGATCCTTTTGAAAATTGATATTTGAGAGTTTCATAGGACACAAAAAAATAAAATGACGTCAGATTTTTCAAAATGGCGGCCATATGGACTCTTTTGTAAAAACTATCTGATCCTTTTGAAAATTGATATTTGATGTATATGTACGTGCAAATTTTTTTTCTCTTTTAAATATAGTACTTAGTTTCTCAAATACCGACAAACTCATCGATTTTTTTCTGGAGATCATTCGTACGTAAGTTTGTGTTGGCAAACATTTTTTTTGGCGATAGCCTTTACTAAACCATTGTTCTTTGAAGACAGTGTTAAGTCGTCGCAAAAAAGTTTTGCACGGGTACACTAGTATTTTATTTAATTTTCAAATACCTTGAAAATTTTTAGAAATTATTTTAGACTTCATCATAATATGATTCTGTCGATTCAGTGAAAGTAATTTTATTAGCAGTGTATTTTCAAGGTCAGATGTAAACATAAAAAATGGTATATTTTATTTTTAATTGTTTCTTTATATTACTAGAAAACTAAGGACTGGAATTTTACATTTTGCAATTTTAGTGTCGTAATGGGGTTTATTACTGACGAGTTGTGACAGTATGTAAAAACGAGCGATAGCGAGTTTTTATAGTCACACGAATCATTAATAGATACTATTACGCATTAGAAATATATGGTACTTTTTGCCATACCCACTACAAAATACCTACTTTTCACTTTATTTTCAGTATTTTCAAAAAATTTTGACAGTTTATTTGCGTCGCCATTTTTACATTTACAGCAGACCGTGAGTATGTAATAGCAGGCGGATAGAGCAAATAAATATAATAAATAAATAAATAAACATATGGCAACCGTTTACTTACCGCACTAGTTATAGAAAACACTTTCGGCACGCCTGCCTGTTAAATGACCCAATACAGGCCGGTAAACATGCCTGGAAAGTAGCTATTTTATAGTGGATATGGCAAAAAAATTATTACCTCTATTATAGGTACCTAATAGTTGAAAAAAAAATCGTTTAAAAATCCCCGACATTTGGCCATATTAACCTAAGAAACAGCAATATTTTATTATTTTATATTATATTGAAGATTTTGAGAAAGGTGATATTTGCCATTTATTAATTTCATTTCCGTTTCATCGGTTTTTTTTTTGTAATAACGTTCCCGCAAAAATCCGTGTCAAAATCAGTATAGCCATTAAAGAGCTACAATGTCATCGACAGATAGACAGATAGATATACTTTTTAGTTCATTGAAATGCTACATTTAACCTTGCATTTTGGATAGGACAAAGTTTTTTTTTCGTTGATAAGGTATTACTTACAGAAAATTAATAGGGACGTTTTTTATTTAGAATCGAATTCTCTACAACTTTACTGTCGTTAATTGAATAATTTAAAAGATATACCTATGCCTTATAGAAGATAGAATATTTATTGTTTTTCCATTAAAATTGAAAGAAAAAAAATTATATTTTAACGGAAATTTTAACGGAAAAATAAAAAATATTCTATTTTCTATTAGGCATATCTTTTTAATTATTCAATTTACGACAAAAAGTGTCTGCAGTCAAGTTGTAGCGAACTCGATTCTAAAAAAAAACACGTCTCTACTAATTTTCTGTAAGAAATGCCGTTACGGAGATATAGTGCAAAACCTATTAGAACCCTTTTTTCAAGATGGCGACTAAATGGGGGCCGCCGACCCCGAAAACTCAGTTTTAACCTTACACCGACCCCCCCCCCCCTATGCAACGAAAAAAAACCTTGTCCTACCCAAAATGCAAGGTTAGCCTAAAAAAATGTAACATTTCAATGGACTATTTTGTGAGCCGGGGGTTAAGAAGACATGATATCACATTGTATAGAAAAGAGAGAGAAACATAATACCTATACTCAATGTATATTACCTAAGATTATAATGTTACAATATCAAGTTTATATAAATCCATCAATATCAAATGTCTTGCATTATTATATAATTATTATATTATAATATTATATACCTACCTATAATATTATTCTAATATATACCTCCTTAGTTTACCAAATCTTTTTGTCACGTGTTTCGTCCGTTGTTTCATAACATGTTATTACAATTTGGCCGATAGATTAAACCTAATTTCCTATTTATGTCATAATACTTATTCATCAAGTGATTTTTGGTCAAAGTTTTTATTTTATTTTAATAAGACGCGCAGCTACTATAGCGTCGATAAATATCGGTTTTCTCATGACAAGTGCGCCGTCCTCAAAATTTTATTATTTTCCTCTTTTTAGTGGCTTTTTGGAAGAATGAAGTTCTATTTTTTTATAGTTTTTTTTTACTTTTAAGTGACTTTGCAATACGTAGTTTCCACGTTATGAAATGACTTCTTTCTTGATATTTGGCAGTCTTTACTGTGTTACGACACGCTCCATGTATAAATAATAGAGATGCAAGATTATTAAGTAGCATTGTATCTTCGATATTTAATATTTATTTAATAAAAATGAGTATAATATACAGACTTAAGTCCTAGCAATTCACAAAAGGTACACATTAAAATATTGTTTTCAAATGTCTTAATGAAATATTCAAAATATCGATACTATTTTCATTAATTAGATTGCACATTACATGTAACGGTGAGTTTGCCATTCTCACAGTCTTAACAAACTATACACTTTTCCTCGCTGAAATTTGACTGTAACGTGACACTTTTTTGTTCTCTTTTTAATAGGTTTTATTAATTATATTAAAGAGTGATTAAAAGGGCGACTGTCGTCAGGCAAAGGGTAGGTATGTGATTCGGCGATATAAAAAAGCATGTTGATGTAAACCGAAGAGAAATCTTCTTAGCTTAATGATCAAAGAAAAGGCGATACTAAATTCGCATTTATTACTTAAGTTTCGAGAAGATTTATTCCCATCTTCAAAACTCTGACATAGAATAGTAGAATACATAATGATAAATACTGTTAACTATAAATATAAACTTTATAGGTACATCTTTGAGATATTTTAAAAACTAAATGGAAACTCACCAAAGACCGTCAATTTACATTACTTTGACAACTTACTGATCAATTGACTGCATTTGGTGAGTTTACAATTAGTTTTTAAAATATCTCAAAGATGTACCTATGTATGTTTATATTTATAGTTAACATTATGTTTCCTTATATAGGTAATTATATAAGGAAAAATAATGTTAACTATAAATTTCGGAAGATCTACTCCCATCTTCAGAGCTCTGACATAGAATAGTAGAACATTATTCTACTATTCTATGTCAGAGCTCTGAAGATGGGAGTAGATCTTCCGAAATGTAAATAATAAATGCGAATTTAGAACATCAGTATCGCCTTTTTTGGATGATGCTAAGAAGATTTCGTTGATACGATCATACGTCACTCAGGCAGTTAGTTTTTTCTTTTATATAATATACAGAAGAAGATAAAAAAGTGGAATTTTCTAATACCTATCTTGTAACGAAATAACACAATATAAATGGCCGTTTATTCAGTGCTTATTCAAATACAGCAAAATGTACCTTTTTGAAGTCGGTTAATATCTTAATCACATTATATTGTAAAAGTGACTAAGCCCATTTGGCGCGGATGAAAAGCGCGACAAAATGTACCACACTTCAGTATGGATTGTCAAAACGCACCCGTGTTCGGTCACAACCAATCAGAGAGATAGAATGTCTTCCATTGACCGAAACGTGGTGCATTGTGCCAAAATGCTTCCGAGTCGGGCAACTAGTACACTTATAAATAAATGTTATTTTTTTGTTTTTTGAAGCTCCGATAGACTTAAATATAACTCACGGTCTTTAATTTTAGATTAATAACAATGATAAAACGGACAACCTGTATACAGTTGAAACCAATATTGTTGTTATTGAAGAAAGTATTAATGTCAAAAGATGAAATAACAATAGTATGTAACAGCCTTGAAGACATTGAAAGAATCTTATAAAATTTGAATAGCAGCTGCTGTCAAAATTTAAATTAAATATTAACGGTTTGGGGAGATATTGCACGTTTGTCAGTTTAAATACGTTGACTGAACTTTACAGCACTCTTTATTACCTTCTCGAGACGGCTTTAAGAATATTTCAAACTGGAAGTTATAAAACAAGGATTCAATTTATTTTTATTTTATTACTCGGAGTTTACGAAAATTTTCTTTTAATTTTAATATGTAAATTTTTGTAAAACTGTAACGAAGTTAATTCTCTGGATTTTATTTCTTTTTATTAAATATTACCAGTTTGAAAAATGTCATAAAACGATTTTTTTATTTTTTGTCCATACAAAATAGTATAATGTGTAACAAGTGTGTTAAATACATCTTTATGCGACAGGCCAGATGTTTTCAGCACGATTAGTAGGCGAGCGCTCACGAGCCTTGGCGAGTGAGCTTCGCGATCCGAATACGAGTGCTGAAAACATCGCGGTTGACGCATAAAGATTTAGCACACGCGTTGCACACTATACTTTTTTCAACACATGCATGATTTTAGACTTTAATTGAATAATTTAATGTCACTGACAGAAGTACATCTCATAATAAAAATACTGGGCTCGATACCAAGGTTAGTAGAGTATAGGTTGCCTCATTCCGATAGATAGTAGTGGGGGGATGACGTCACTCAGAATATACCATGCTTGCTCACTTCAATAGAAAAGATCAGACGATGGACGTTGCTAATTTTTGGAAATAAAAATCACAGTAACCATGGTAGTGTGATATGTTTTTCAATACCCTGTTAGTGAAAAAAATATGATAAGTTGTCAATTTTGCCTTAGCAGTTAAGTGTTATGGTGTTTTGGGGTTATTTTTAATATTTTGTGAATATAAAAGATAAAATAATTAATTTATCAATTTGTTAGTTAATTTTATTCGCTTCTTAAATTTAAAAAATAGGTAATTAACAAGATCTGCCATTTCTTGAGCATTATTTAATTTTTTGTTTGTTTATATTATAGATATTAAAACCTAAATTTTGTAATAAAAATAAAAATTATCCTATTTTTTAACATCTATTCTTCTATTTATTGTCTTCTGCCAATTTTAAGAAAAAAATCTGCACGAAGCACCTAATATAAATAAGCATAATCTTCAACAATTTTTGTACTTGATTTAAACTAAATTCTAGCTGACGTCATTCCCGCGCTTACGCTGATTGGTCAGATGGAATGAGGCAACCTGTACTCTAATAACCTTGGCTCGATACAACATTTCATTACTTTGTTACCATAGTAACCATATTTCATTTATAACACCGAAAAGAGGTACATAAATAATGTTCATTAGATAACGGGTTTTTCAAATGTTTTTCAATATATCATCGAAAAGCGTTTCATAATGGACCATGACGTCACCAGTCAATAAACGGCTATTTAAGGTCCGCAAAACAGATACAAAAAAACACTAAAAGCATGCATGTGTTCAATAAAGATAATTATACGATTTCAGAAAAATATATGTTTTGCAGTCCATCTGTCTGTCTGTACGTCCGATTAACATATTTATTGGAATACTCATTTTCAGAGGGGTTTGTTTGATAGTTCCGGTTATTTTTTATCTTTTATTATTAGTGTCTACGTTAGAAATCTGTTTTTTTATAATGATCATCTCATTTACATTATTACAAAGGACCAAAAGGATTTCTGATCTAAGGTTAATTCTCTCTCCAAAATCATTTTATATTAGTGGTAAATTTTATTTGAAAACTTACCTAATGATTATGTCATATGTACACAAAAAAGGCATGTGCCGCGGCACACACGACCGAAGTAAAATTTCTATTGATATAAATTATTGATAAATCTGATGTTCACTTTTGTACCAAAGCATGAAATTTGGAGTGATGAAAGGGCATATCCTAAAGATCAATTCAAGATATTAGGCCACTTTAAAATTTACTCAGGTGTCCTTAAAATCCAAGATAGCGACCAAAATTTCTATTTTATCTGTGTATAATAGACAGTTTTATTTGAGTTTCAGTTTATAGATTTATTTCTGGATGCTATCTAGGTCAAAATTAGAATTTTGCTATCGGAAACCATTACAACTGAGATGGCACTCAAAAATTTTTATTTTGCTATTAATTGTCGGATTTTATTGATTTTTGGTTTGTACACGTATATTGAATTGCTGGGTGTCATTTTGAAGTCTAAATTAAATTAGCTTGAATTTTGTTGTCCATATTATTGAAAAAAAAAATGGAAAGAGCTTTGTTTAAAAAACGATCGTATGTATTTATTTAAATCGCACCCATGATTGATACAAATAAAATTACACTTGTTTAACACACACACATTTTAAAATAATTATCTTCAAAGTTTTACAAGTAATGTTTAACATTCTCTGTCACACTCACACGGTCCAGGCACGGAATTTTAAAATACAAAACTTTTTACACTTTTTTACTTCCCACCTCTACTATGGTAGGGAAGTAATGGATTCAGTCCGAAAACAATATTTCGAGATTTTAACAGATTTTCACGTTTTGAGACCCTAGCAATCGTTTAAGATCATTTTCTGACTGATGTCTGTATGTGTGTGTGTATGTGTGTATGTGTGTGTGTGTGTATGTGGTCAATTTTTCGCCTTCGATATCTTAAGAACGGAACAACATACGGGCATGCCGATTGTTCTATTGTGTTTATCAGCCTTTAACTTAGATCTGATTAGATTTTGAGTCAAATCGGTTCAGTGGATCCTGAGATATTCAAAAAAACGTCCTCAATGTCACGTATTAACATAGGTAAAAAAAAATATAAATGAATTCTAGATGTTATAATATGAAAAAAATGTAAATATTTTTTTTCTCTAAAATGTATAGTTTTCGAGAAAAAAAATATTTTAGTAAAAAAATAAAAAATTGTACGTAAATCAAGGTAACCATGATTTTTGCTATATTAAGCTAGCCATCAATAGATCACCAAACAAAAAAGAGGGCCATGCTTTTTTCAAAGAATAAAAATTAAATTGTGTTTTAAAGACCACCAACAGCTAAGGTTATTTGGGCCTAGTCAAAGAATAAAAAAAAGAGTGTTTATTTTTTGCAAATATTTACTAGGTGGGAAGTATAGGACTGGTCATCAGTCGAATTTTTTAATAATATAACGATCTTTTCTTTTTCCAAATCCCCGACTGGTTATTTTTTCTGTGAGACTAAAATTGAGTGAGATTTATAAAGTGTGAATATAGTTAGAAAATGTTGTTTCATTCATAATGTTCTGCCCAAATTAGAATTACAGAGATCTGTAATATATACCAGCTATTTTCACAGTAAAGAAGAGTGCGTAACTGTTAATGTCTATTGTCTACCCTATAAACTTCCCACATTCTACTACCAGTTGGTTCTCCAGAGAGTAGGGAAAGAGAGGGAAAGACAAGTTACAAACTGTTCTCTGTCTTTATTTATTTTAAGAATAATAACAATAAAAATTTACCTATAAGGTTGACGTAAAAACGTACCATTTAAAATATTTGCCTTTGCACGTTATGACTAAAAAGTTAAAGCTTTTATATCAAACTAGCCGTTACCCGTGGCTTCGCCCACGTATTTTTCGATTTATGATTTATTATCCCCCCGCGAGAAAATCTCCTCCTGCGAAGCGAAGCCGGGCTGGTGGTGTTTATTCGCTCGAATTTTATAAGACATAACCCCTCGCTTCGCTCGTTCGCTCGGATTTTATTAATACACTACTCACTCGCTTCGCTCGTTCGCTCGAATTTTATTAATACATTACACACTCGCTTCGCTCGTTCGCTCGAATTTTATTAATACATTACTCACTCGTTTCGCTCGTTCACTCGAATATTAATAATACATTACACACTCGCTTCGCTCGTCGGATCGAATTTTATTAATACATATTATTGTTCACCTACGTTATATAAGGAACTCCTGTGCAAAATTTCATGCTTCTAACTTCAAAAATGATGAATTTCCATACAAACTTTCATCCCCTATTTAACCCCTTTAAGGGATGAATTTTCAAAAATCCTTTCTTATTACTCATCTACGTTATATAAGGAACTCCTGTGCAAAATTTCATGCTTCTAACTTAAAAAATTACGAACTTCCATACAAACTTTCATCCCCTATTTAACCCCCTTAGGGGATGAATTTTTAAAAATCCTTTCTTATTGCTCACCTACGTAATATAAAGAACTCCTGTGCAAAATGTCATGTTTCTATCTTTAAAAATGACGAACTTCCATGCAAACTTTCATCCCCTTTTTAGCCCCCTTAGGGGTTGAATTTTCAAAAAAAAATTTCTTAGTGCTCACCTACTTTATATAAGAAACTTCTGTGCAAAATTTCATGCTTCTAACTTCAAAAATGACGAATTTCCATACAAATTTTCATCCCCTATTTAACCCCCTTAGGGGTCGAATTTCGAAAAATCCTTTCTTAGTGAGTGCCTACGTCACAAAAGGAACATACTGTCCAAATTTCAAGTTTATATCTTCAGCGGTTTGACCTGGGCGTTGTCTGTCAGTCAATCAGTCAGTCAGTAACGGAACTGTTTTATATATATAGATAGATTAAATAATTTGGTAACTTTTTCAACGTTTTTGAATAGATTTTTTTAAACTCTATTTTGTATATTATTATGTAAAAACGTTTCATCTCTAGCTGTACATAAATTCCAAATTTAAGGTGCACTTCAATAGTTTATTAATGCTCCAGTGGATGTGTGGGTCCCTGGAGTTTATCTTTTATTTTTAACTTTGAACAATGTGGGCTTCCGGAGGGGCCACGCCGTTTTTGAAAGTTTATTTACATTCTAAATGTATGTACCTACGTTGATAAATTAAATTCATTTAACTTGGCATTCATTACATTCGTGTGGTAGAAAGTTATTCGATGCACGTAATCCACGGTATTGTCTTTTTCATTGGAAAAAAATGGAGAACGTTACCATTATTCTGCATCTTATTTTAACACAAGTGATTTCTAATTTTGGCCACAATTAATTGTCATCTGCCAATTATTTGAAATTAATTTAAAGTATTTTTCATAATTTTACACAAACAAATCTTAATATTTTCTAAATAATTTAAGTTGCAAAATTTAAATCCCTTACTTGAATAATAATAAAAACGGGTCTTATATTGCAGATTTTTTAATAATCGTTAAATTAATTTTATTGCTTTTCGAGGATTAGATATTTTATTAATAAATTGTTCGCTTCGTTAAATTTTTGTAAAGAAGCTTATTAAGTTTTGAAAACCCAGAAACCAGAAGTAAATTAAGATAATTATGATTGTTCGACGACTACTGCACATAATATCAAACTCTGTATGTTCTTGTAAACCTCACTTCAGACTAAATTATTGTTTCCGCTTTATATTGTGTCTAAGCTTTAGCGCAGATTTGTACTAAACGTATACCTACAGTCTGTCCACAAACTCATTCTCAACATAGGGATCTCCGTTAAATGAGATGAAGTATTCCTTAGGTAAAGTTGTATCAAATCACACAAATAAAGTTTAAATAAAAGTGAATTTTCGAATTTTTTATTTTTGCCGATGGCTGATTTATTTTAACAGACAGGCATTTCGCCCACTCTCTACGTCTACCGTCAGAGAATTCATTATTTCGCCCACTCTCAGTAGAGCCACGAAATTACATATTTCTTGCAGGTGTTGAACAAAAGATTATAATGAAAAGTAAAATAGCAAATTGTAAATTAATTATTTGGAAATAAATAAATATCAATACCGACAACGAACATAATTATTATTATAAATATTGTGTGATTAATATCCCCCCAGGCTTTCCCCACCATACTTGTGCACAACGAGATGGGTTTCTTGACAAAGATAGAAACAGTCATTTGCTGTCTCACTTGCGGCGTGATACTTCCACTTACGGGCGCTAGCAATATAGGAGTATTACATATATGGTTATACATCATGAATGAATAGGATAGACTATAATATATCATCACGTTTGCATTAAAGGGAGCTGAGCATTATCCAAAATCTCAGTTATACCATCTTAACCCTTTAACTAGAGAATATCTGTGAATTTTTATGGGAAAACTTTGCAAAGACTATTGAAACATTTGAGCCAAATTCTTTTTTACCAGTTTGTTCGGTTATCAAAAAATGGAAATCTAAAACCGTACTGAGTGCGGCATTCCAATCCCAAACTCGAAAAATTAGATTTGGAACATGTTCTGAAATAAATACAGGGTCACCTCTTTTCAGAAGCTATGTTTCAAATATAATTTTTCGAGTTTGCGATTGGAATGGACTATGGATTCTATTGGTGGCTCGCGAACAAACTGGTAGAAAAAATCATTTGACAGAATTTATATTTATAATAAGTTTATTTATTGCGAAAACTGAAGTTCCGGGGGTTATTTAACAAAAGTTCAAGTAGCAAATTATTTCGAAAATAACGCTGCACAATATGACACTGGCATACAAAAACACTATAGTGTGTACCTATGTTATGTACTGGCATGGCGCTATTATGCAGAGTCAATGTCAAGCCGGACTCAGACGCTGGTGTACTTGGCCAATATTTGGTAATGGCGAGTACTTGCCATGTCGTGTGAGTGGTTTACTTGTACAATTACTGGTTACTGGTGAGGTCAGAGTCCCGTTATCTGTCGGTAAAAATGGCACAAGTCAAAGGCATCACCATTATTGGTACACCTGACCACAAGCGCCTAGGCCCTGCAGTCAGGGTCCATTCTGATTGGTCGAATATCCCATCTTGATGTCGTTTGAAACACGCACATACACCTAAACGAACGTAACTAATTAACTAGTAAACTCTGTATACTAATATGGATAGTTAATAGCGATTAAAAAATGGGTTTTGTATGTGGACAATGTTCAAATACATATTCTTCAAGTCAGGCATTAATGTTCACAAAATTAGAATGAAAGCTTCAGATAAGGCTTGTAATCTAAGACTTTCTATAAAAGTCGATCAATTTTCTGACATTTCAAAATAAAACTTAATTAAAATTTATTTTTCCATTCCAAATTCTCGAGAACACTGTTACTGTATACATTTTGGACATCCTATAATATCTCAGATAATAATATTAAATTAGGTTTTATTTTGACATGTCAAAAAATTGATCGACTTTTATAGAAATAATTAGAATACAAGTATTCCTGAAGTTTTCATTCTAATTTTGTGAACATTAATGCCTGACTTGAAGAATATGTATTTGAACATTCTCCACATATAAAAACCATTTTTAATCGCTATCAACTATCCAAATTAGTATACAGAGTTCACTACTTAGTTGCGTGTGTCAAATTACATCAAGACGGGGTATTCGACCAATCAGAATGGACCCTGACTACAGGGCCTAGTCGCTTGTCACCTGACCAGTCGATGCATGTCTAAAACTTGTGGTTGTGCTAACACGAGTTGTACACATAATTTGTGTCTCCTGGCGTCGCTACTATTTAGTCTGTAATGGTCAACACTCAATACTCATTTATTCATCCCGCCAACATTTTGCTGCCGTATTTTAAACAAACATTGCACACGTCGTGTGAGCGCCATTACCTGTTAATGGTTTTGTGAGCTTTGTGTACTTGCCAAGTATATCAATATTGGTGTACTTGTCAAGTACTGTTAAAGTGCTGTTAAATTTTTGCCACTTTCTAAACGCGAGTTTACATAGTGCGAGTTTCTGAGTTGGCCAGTAGACAGTAACTGTACGTCGAAAGTGGGGAAATACAATGGACAGCTTCTCAATTGTTTACACTAGGTCAGTAGCTGTACTCTCATCGACCAGTTTTCCGGCTTGCAGGTCTTTAAAAGTGTATCGTGGACATGATGTGATAAATCAATCCCCTTAACTGTCTAGCCATGAGTTACTAATCTGCGTTCAAACTGAGCGAGTAGGATCTAGGCCGCACACTACAAGTTGTGAAAATTGTGTTTTAAAGACCACCAACAGCTAAGGTTATTTGGGCCTAGCACCAATTCATATTTTCAATTCATTATTTTTTTTACAAGTTGTAGTGTGCGGCCTAAGTAGGATGCGAACTACTGGCCTAATGTGCGGTGGGGGAAAACGAGGGGCCAGTAAAATAAAAAAATATTGAAGGAACTTGCAGTAGCTAACCACCTTGCAAAGACAGTAACTCGGAACGATTTGTTTAAACCATGACAGTAGCTGGCATACAGTTATTTTGGCCTTCTCAACTCGCACTCTACCTTAATAAAAGGTACAGTGAGACAAATTTTACAATGCTGTAAATTTTAACATTGACATTTGACCTTACAGAATAGCACCATATATTTCCGGTGTATACTCTAACAGAGTCGACTTATGTTTATATATCTAACAAACAGTTAGTGGCGCCGCGACGTCGTTACGAGCGTCGGCGTTCTCGGTAACTAAACCAACACTCTAATTAGAGGAGGTTCGGACTGATAGCAACTATTAGCAATAACAGCAGCACACAGCAGCTATCGAGCGACGTACACAAACTTTGTTAATTCATCCAGAAGCACTAGGCGGCCTACAGCGCATACTTTAATTGATCTAGGATGTACTCGTTTGTTTGTTGGTGTTGTTTCACTCTTACCCACGTCTTTGATTCCAATTCCAATTGATCAACTTGAGAAATTAAATACGAAAGTTAATCAGCAAATTAATTATCATTTACTATTGCTTACGCTTTGCATAAATACAGCGGAATCTCAATTAACATTGTGCACTCTTTAAAGTGTAAAGTGATTTTTATGGGCATTGTTCCTATATACGTTTACTTGATATAATACCCAATTAATTTTGCATGTATTATACAACAATATAAATCTATGATCAAAGGGAATATTTATCCAAGTGTGTAGGCTTTCACGGCCGGCGTTGTTCCAAATCTTGATTGTTTCCGGGCTTCTAGGCCGTGGACCGATGGTATTTCTACCTGACGTTTGGTCTACATCTGCGGTAGACATTTTCAAAGGCGATGTGGCAGCGGGTGAAGTGTCGTACTTGGCAACTCACAGGTAAATGTGTCAACGACTGGTGTCCTCCCTTCTTTAAAAAAAATATTACCAAAATTAGGAATAGATGATTTTTCCTCTTGACTGCAAAAATGAAACGAGACGTTTTGTTTTAATAACAAAAAAAATGGGTGTGTGCTTATGACCACGCGACAGAAGTGAAAACTTCAGTTTTTCTAATTTTTGGTGTCATCTATTATAGCCATTTATGAACTAAAAATAATTTATTACTAAAATACTAAAATTGTATTTTTAATTATTTCCACCTTGGTTTCAAAAAAATTATAATTATTGTCAAAGAAAGAATATAAAAAAATAAAAAAATATATAAATAAATATCATGTAGAATTTAGAAGAAAAAACGCCAAAAATTCTACGCTGCCATCAGGTCTCGAACCCAGGTTCCTATGCATAGAACGCAAAGACGTAACCAAATGCGCTATAGGTGGAAGTGTGTAGACGGCCGTTTTTATGATATAGTATGTTGCGAATTCTTACGGTCGGGTTGCGAATTCTTACGGTCGGATTGCGAATTCTTACGGAGGTAGTTGCGAACGCTTTACATTTTTTCAGTACCCAGGAAAGAGTGCCTAACGCGCCTAAGGAAGTTTTCACTTCAATAAGTACTATTCTAAAAGCTTGTAAAAGTATTTTCAGTTAGATAGCCCTGGTTAGTATTTAACAAAAAGTAATTTAAGTCTGGCTTGTTTTTAAAAGTGATTTTAAACTTATTGAAATGTGAAATATTTTTGAAAGTGTTGTTTCTGAAGCGATTAACTTGATGTCACCACTGATATTGAAATGTTCATCTTAAAGCCTTTTCTAATGAAAAACAGATTGCACCGAATAAATTCTTAGAAATGTAATTTAATTGAAATTTCTTCTCTGAAATATTTAAATGGGATTTTGTTATCTTTCAATATTTTAGACATTATGATATTTCTACAAAGATAGGTAAATACAATCTAAAGGAATAATAAATGTTTGGCTTCAAATATATTATATATTTTATACTGTATCCAGGAATAGATGACATCATTTATTTAATTTTTGCACGTCGGTCTTATTAGAAATGTACTGAAATAATAAACATCTTGTTACTAATGACACCGTCATATCATGCACATTTATGTAAATGCAAATTTTAATTAATTAAAATTTTAGGAGGTACGGTT
Organism: Mongoloraphidia duomilia; assembly: GCA_039654895.1. NCBI lineage: Eukaryota > Metazoa > Arthropoda > Insecta > Raphidioptera > Raphidiidae > Mongoloraphidia > Mongoloraphidia duomilia. Next base: position 35,038,515 of record CM077518.1, on the reverse strand, counting down.
TTTATATCAATTCACCAATTTTAGATTTGTTAGTCGTTTAGAGTTCTTGATTGATATAAAGTTTTCAATAATTTTCGTAAAAACAATAATTTTGTTATTTTCATAAATCACAGGATAGTTATCTTTGTTTATATCTTTCCTTACATTCTGCAAATAATAATTTATTTGTTCTTCACTGGGAATATCCTAACCTAGATTATAAATGTGAAAATCTGTAAGTATGTTTATATGTTTGTTACTCAATCTTGCTTTAACGGCGCAACGCGTTTGAATGAAATTTTGAAAACAGGTAATTTATGACCAGGATTAACAACATAAGCTACTTTTTATCCAGGTAGATTGAGTAGTTCCCGAGGGATAAAACGAAACTTTATTGTCTATTTGTTACTTCATCACACCTAAAGGGGACAACCGATTTAAATGAAATATTGTTACACGCGGAGAGGAGTAATATTAGTTAAGTTCAATTTTATTCTCTCCGTCTATATAGATAATGCATTAATTATATTTAAGGTTCTCCTGTGTCTACGTGGATGAATCTGCAGGCAAAAGCTTGTATGCAGTAGGTACGGTTAGAAGATAATGGAGAGTGAGTCATGCATACTTCGTTCGTAACAAGGTTTAATTGAGCTGAAAAGCAATGAAACAATTAATGTAATATTACGCGTCCGCATACGCGTTCCGCATGAATAAAAATTGGTCCGCTTATATAAATAGTGAAGTGTAAGTTTATGACATAAGTTCATGAATATAGAACTACCTCTCTATCTTTACTGAAAAAACAGAAATTTGGATTTCCAAAGCAGAATTTCCATGTTATATAAATTAATAGATTTATACGGCTGAATTGCAATTGAAAATTTTTCGTTGGAAAGCAGCCAATTATAATATAATTGATTCCAAACATATTGGAAAAAATCATTTTACCAACCATAGTTATAAGTCAGGATTCTAACCTGAACTTTTCCCCTTTCGCGGCGGAATGAGCTTACATTTACTCAACCGTGACATGATTACTAATCTAATATTCTCCTTATATGTTTAGGAATCAATAGATTTTCACCACATGCGAGTGTTAATTCAATATAGCTATGTTATAGAAGTGAATCTTCGTACTAGCGAGAGCTCAACATGAAAGTGAAAATTATTTCAAATACCCTTAATGGGATATAGTAATAGTACCTAGATATATCAATGTTATAGATAACCAAAGATTAGTATTACCTACTAGGTACATAATATTCTAGAAATAATTATATCTTGTAGACATCGTAAGATAATCTATATGTTAGATACATACATAAAACACGGTATAGAAATCAACCAATGAGTTTGATTTTTTTAAGATAAATTAATAGATTTATACGGCTGAATGAGCTTACATTTACTAAATCTATTGATTCCTAAAAGTATAAGGAGAATGTTAGAAAAAATTTCCTTGTTATATGTTCTTAATTAGGAGACAATGGTCTGTATTTTAGAGTTTAGATACATTCACAATAAATTAAGAAGTTTTAAGGTCTGTCGCATTTAAACGTTTCTGGTATGGTAATAAATTGAACAAATTATTGTGACATTAGCTTTGAATTTTGTTCTAAAAGTAAGACACTTTGCACATGCATACTCTTTAGATTGCGAGTAAATTGCGCTTTTTCGCTAAATATTTCATAAACTGTTACGGGTAAAAATTTATTTGAAAGGAAATTAAAGAGCTTACAAAATTATTTATCGAGTAGATCTATCACTTATTTAGTAAAGATAATTTTTAAACAATTTTTGTCACTTTCAGCTCATTTGCAAAGATTATAATAATATTTAGAAAAAGTCACTTCTCCGTAAATTTGTTCGATATATTTATAGACTTCAAAGTTAAATTTATGCCATATTTTCTTACAAAAATATGGACTGAAAGTTAAAGTTAAGTAGGTATTCACCAATCCATACCATAGATATATTATATAGAGTTCTGAAACAATTTTTTTGTAAACTTTTACTGGTTTATAAATGTACTTTTATTACCTACATATATTTTTTGTAGGAACATATTTTTTGTTTGATAAACTGTTTAGTAGGGTAAAGTAGTGCTGCAAAGGCACAACTGTTCCTTGAGGGAAAAAATCGCCTAAAACATAATATGAATATAAATGACAGAATTTAATTAGGCACCTATACGTTAATTATCAAAAGAGCGAAATGTTTTCTTTGAGAAATAAAAACAAGGGCTGTAAAAACTATGTTGTATGTAGGCTGTAGCATGGTGTAAATTCCACCATGGCCATGGGCTGTAGCCGCAATCAAAATAGACATTTTTGTGTTACGTATTCTTTTTAAATTGTAATTTGTAATATACGAGTAAAATATTTTAAAATGAAATACAAACATGTGAATACGATTATAAAATATATTGAGTTTATGATTATTTAGGAAATGACTGCACTTGCGCAATATTGGAACTTTTAATTTTGAGATATTTTTTATGCATTTACAATTATCTGCATCTATATGAACTGTGCATTTTATGTTCAAATCGATATTCTATTAAAAATTCAGTTCTAAAAACTCTCCAAAGTTTATTTTTCACGGTGTAGATATTTTTATTGTAGGATAAATGCTTTAAGCGTGAAATATTTGTATTAAGCGTCAATAAAAGCTGGTATGTGTGGCCATATTGTGTTGTGACAATGAAACTCCAGAAGATGGCGCATTTATAGCTTCTAAAGACAAATACAAGAAGGCAAGCGCTTGGCTCCACTCCAGAAAACATTTCGTTTCTAACTCATGTAAGAGCTTCATACTACCTACTTATATTGTATGTTGAACAATTTATCCGTTTTGTTAGTACTAACAACAGAAACAAAACGATTAAAAATAGGTACCATAACACGATTCTTCACCTCAAATCTTAAATAATAAAAAATCAATTCTTATAATTTTGATTTTATAAAATAAACACACAAACACTTGAAAAATTCTACACATTTATTAAACTCAACGATCGTTTTTATTTTATGTTAAAAATGGGGTACCTATATGTATGTAAAGAGCTTAAAATTAAAAATGTTGGAAACAAATTAAATCTGTATATACAGTGTGTCCACAGACTCATCCTCAATATGGGGATCTCCGTTGTTATGGGAGATAGAGATTTGGTTAAATAAATAAACTGACAAATTAGCAACAAACTACACTTTGACAGCTAAAACAAAACAGCCGTTTACTAAGCCAACGCGAATTTCAACTGTTTGCTAAGCCTTCTGTTGTTTTATCAATTAATTTAGCATAGCCTACTATTAAAAATCAGTGTTTTACGTATAACTCTGTTATTTTTGAAAATAAATCCATCAACCCTCATATCAAATTAAAGAGAAAAAAATCTCTTTCGAACGGTGTCATGGCCATCTTTGACGTGTATTTAAAAAAACAAAGTTAATACAAGTATCTCTAAAACTATAAAAGTAAATAAAAATATGAAAAGAGATTTGAAATCGTCATAAAAAAGGGCCTAAAGAAATCGAAATTATTTTTTTTCTAACTTACTTAATAAGCGAGTTATACACAAAAAACGAAAATGGGTAAATCTCGTTTTTCAACTGTCGGTCGCGAACCAAGCAAAATATGGAAAGTTTGACTACGCAGGGTAGTAGTACTGGAGATTCTGCACATTTTGTCTCATTTAACCAAATCTCTATCTCCCATAACAACGGAGATCCTCATGTTGAGGATGAGTCTGTGGACACACTGTATACGATTTATGTGTAAATGTTTAACATTGTTTTTCAGTTTTCTATGAGAAGAAAGTTTGGTGACAAGCTAGTAGGTTTTGTTAAAAAGGGGTATCATTTTTAGGGTTCCGTACCAGAAAGGAGCTCTATTGTTGTGCCAACGATGTCTGTCTTATGTCCGTCCGTCCGTCCTTCCGTTCGTCTGTCACAGGCCTCTAACTTCTAAACGAAATGAGATAGGGACTTGAAATTCACACATAATATGTACCTACTAACGCGGCCCAAAGACAGAGAGAATAGCAAAATATTAAAATGTTTATTTAAGGGAGGCACCCATTCATGCAAACCTATTCTTGAGAGGTATCGTTGAAAAGGGCTTTTTGAGTAGATTATGAAAGTGTTTTTATTTTATTTATTTTACCAAATTGTAGGTTTTAGCAAACGGGGGCAAAAAACATTTTTTTTGTACCTATATATTCTTGTGAGGTAATAACGGTAATTATCGCTATATAGGCATGCGAATATTACGGTAAATTACGCAATTTTCGCGGAAATCTTAACAGTAATATTCGACCTTTACAACACTACCTACGACCGCAAATTTTGCCGTTCCACTAGCTTACAAATAAAAAATCCTTACTAATATTATAATTAATGTAAAAGTAACTCTGTCTGTTACATTTTCACGCCTAAACCGCTGAACAGTGAACAGGTTTAGATTAAATTTGGCAAGGAGATAGATTGCATCCTGAGGAAGGACATAGGCTACTTTTTGTCTCAAAAAAAAAAAACCGGCTTCGCCCGAGTGAAAAAAGTAATCTCTGGAACTACTGAACCGATTCTAAAAATTCTTTCACTAATAGAAAGCTACGCAAGGGGAGAAATTCTCGCAGGGGGCAGCGGCAGAAATTCTTGCGGGAGGCAGAGGGAGAAATTCTTGCGGAGGGGCTAATAAATCATAAATTCTTATCTCTGTAAACTGACCCTGCGTTGTTGCAGTGTATATTTTTTATAACAACTATAATACAAAGTAAAATTAATTAATGGTGTTTAACAGCACAGTGACTTTATACAACTTCTTTTCTACATGCAGCAAGTTTTGAAAAGTTGTGCTTTGTTTCTTTTTATATGAGAATAAGATTGTTGCCAACTTAAGACGTGAAAAATAATATAATATATGTTACTAACAACATACCCTTTGTAGGCTGAATACTATAATTAATGTTTTATTATAACAGAAAATGTTGATTTTTCAACATCGCATAATTTTCCTTGTTTGTTTGTGTGTGTTTGTAGCATAAAATAACCCAATGTTATATAATGTTAATTAGCCACCTCTTAATAAATTGGGTTACATAATTAAATTGCGCAACAGTTTAAATGATTAGTAAAAAAAGAAAACTTCCTTGTATGTGGTACGCGTAACATAATCAATATTAATATACTTACCTGTTTTATAAACCACCTTTTAATATACAACAAATAAATTATTCTTGAAAAACTTAATATGATGTAGAAAAACGGGATACAAGACAAAAACAGTAATTGTTTGCGGTAGTATTATCTTCATTTCGATGCATTTGTTACATTCCTCAGGGCGCACCATAGTAATTTTTATTATAATAAATCTAAATCCGGAACTGGTGTAAAGTGTGATACGAGCTCAATAATCCATGTGTCTGTTAATACTACAAGTGCGGGTAAACTACTTTAATTTCGCACAGTTAATCTGTATTTTGATTACTTTAATTGTGCCAACTACACCTGCTTTCCAATTATTCAAAACCATTTCCAGTGCTTGTTCCTGATTTTCTGTGACACAAAACACAGATTAAATGATTACAATGTGTTCAACAAAGTATTGCACGCACCGCCAGCGATTTTTACTTCCCGAACTACCTGTTTCAAGTGCCAGTATAATATTATAGTCTTGAGATTTTTCTAATTCCTATCAAAGTTAAAGAATACTTTAAAAAAGTAATGATGTGAATCTATATGAATTTGTGATATTCTATAAGCTCTATAAATCGGCAAAGTTATAAGGCCACGTTTCCATGGGTTAAATGACGGGTCATGTTTCTTAACGCCGTTATTTAAGCGATAGATCACTAAATCAATTGTTCTATTGTGTTTATCAGCCTTTAACTTAGATCTGATAGGATTTTGAGGCAAATCGGTTCAGTGGATCCAGAGATATTAAAAAAAACGTTCTCAATGTCACGTATTAACATAGGTAAAAAAAATACAAATGAATTCTAGCTGTTATAATATGAAAAAAATGTAAATTTTTTTTCTCTAAAATGTACAGTTTTCGAGAAAAAAAATATTTTACAAAAAAAATAAAAATTGTACGTAAATCAAGCTAGCCATCAGTAGATCACTAAACAAAAAAGAGGGCCATGCTTTTTTTTTGAAGAATAAAAAAAGAGTATTTATTTTTTGCAAATATGTACTAGGTGGGAAGTATAGGACTGGTCATCAGTCGAATTTTTTTTATAAATATTTTATGGCCGTGTGTTGTAAACAGATACTTCGTGTGAAAAACTTTATATCAGTAGTCAGCTATCAATTCCATGGCCATACAGCAAACTCTGAGAGATCCTGAACAAAGCAGTGCTGTAGTCTTAAAAAAATAAACAATATTCATTTAAATTATGCGCTGATACATGGAGTTTTATTTATTGTAAATTGTAGACGCTAGACAATTTATTTTATGTAATTAATACGCTAATGTAAGTATTAATTACATCAAATAACATCATCAATTAAAACTAAACAACATCACAAAACACCCATGAACGGGTGGGATTCGAACCCACGACGGTCCAACGGTCAGCACGCTGACCATTACATATACAGGGTGTCCCAGGCCATGTTGGCTAACATGGGTATCTTTGTTATTAGTGGAGATAGAAAGTTGTTTAAATGGGCAAAGTAGTGCAGAATTATGTGCTCATTAATGCCCCATCGAAAAAACGATTGAATTTTGACACACTATGAATTTATTTAGAAAATAGTAAAAATTGTCGTTTTTGAAAACTGGCCATATCTTTTTTGATTTATGAAGGTATATGAACATTTCTTTAACCATTTTTTGATAACTTTTTAAGATCTTTTCAGTGGCGTAGGTTTAATTTTTTTATTTCTACTACATAATGAGATTCTTACATACATTTTGGTTATTCTTATGGACGCCGTTTTGGATTTTTAGATATTCGAATTCTGCTTATTTTTATGGTTATTTTGATGTATTATATGCCACATTTAAAAAAAATTTGCAATTAACGTAGGTACCATATTAGAGACACATTACCTAAAAACAATTGACAATCAAATTATAATTAAGCAGTGCGAAATTTTTAAGTGTAAAATTAATAGTAAATCGTAGTTTCGCAGAACTGAATTATAATTTGTTGTTTTTAATGTGTCTGTAATATGGGACGTTAATTGCGAACTTTTTAAGTGTGGCATGTGATACACTAAATTAATCAGAAAAATAAGCAGAATTCGAATATATAAAAAAGCATAATGGCGTCCATAAGAAAAACCAAAGTTCATGTCAATATCTCATTAAAAAGTGGATATAAAAAAAAATTAAATCTACGCCACTGAAAAGATTTAAAAAAGTTATCAAAAAATGGTTAAAGACATTTTCAGATAGGTATCCTTATAAATAAAAAAATTATGGGCAGTTTTCAAAAACGGCAATTTTCACTATTTTCAATTGTTTTTTCGACGAGACGTTAATGAGCACATAATTCTGCACTACTTTGCCCATTTAACCGACTGTCTACCTCCACTAATAACAACGTCGCCTGGGACCTGTATAAATAGTGAACTGGCATAATATTCAGAATTTCCACAAAATAGACATTTATAGCGAAATTTCGAATGCGTCCTCATATGCCGAAATTATTATAATTTTAGTTATATATATAGCACTAGGATCTCTTTTTGTAGGAATTTTTATGTTCTAAGTATGCTATTTTGTCATACGGCATGGGTCTCACAACGTTTCGAGTAAAAGTCTGAAAAACGACTTTTTCACGAATAATTTAGTTTTTTAGTGTATTTGCCATATGGCACATACACTATTGGCGTCGGTCGGATGGCGGGACTTAGGGGTCGGACCAAAATTTCTCGACGTTTCATAGCCTCCTGAACACTTTGGCACCATTTTTGGAAATGTCTATTTATATAATATGTATAATGTATATTTATATATTATAGGGGGCTAATTTTAGTCGTATTTAGGGAGGCAATTAGCCTTTTGGTACATCCAGTAAATAGCGGCATTTATTTTAACTTCAATGCATTTTATGTTTGATCATTAATTCGAGAGGTAAGTGGGACACCACTGTATTGATATTATGACGTCAGGTTGACTAGAGAACGTCTGACAACGAACTAAAACAGAAATTAACACGACTGGGACATATGATGTCTGAAAGTGCAAGACGATACGTACTACTTTTATTGTGTGTGTAAGGGAGAACGCAAATCGTTCTGCGAAGAAATATACTGTATAATTGTGAACACTTTTGCAAGTAGAGAGACGAGATACAGCCGCCGTCTTAATAACATCGGTCTGTTAAAACAATTAAAATAAAATGATTGAATATTCTAGCGAATAAAATATTTATATATAAATAAAATATTTCTGTGTACAAAATCAAATCAATAAAACAAATTTTTTTACACTTCAATAAAAACCAAATAAAATGTTAGTATGTTTTTTTAAAAAGTTTTTTGGACAATTTTACTGTCATGTTTGACGGCATTTGGTAAGTCAATTAATATTTGTTATATATTATTTTTTAAATATTTTTTCCTAACACAATTTTATAATTTTTATACAGAGCTCTGAGGATGAGAATATAATTCTCGAAACGTCAGCTTAATAAATGCAATATTAACAGTATTTGCTTATTATTTTTGGATCCTTAAGCCATTTCAAAGCTGTCTTCTTTCATTATCATCAGGATCACCACTTTTCTGTTTTTAATTAAACAGTTCTTCACATCTAAAATACTTTTTATTTTGGGATTTTGGATTTTGATTTGTGCTTTTCGTTTTGGAGCTGTAATTTTTTAGTCTTGGATTTTGGATTCGGCGTCGTTTCCTGCTTCGATTCCTGTATTGGTCGACCTTCCTAGTTTTCCTAATTCCCGAAAATTGATTTATTTTCCGTATTTCCATTGTTGGATTGTTATTTGATAGTTAGCTTACCGTGCAAACAATAAACCATAAAGGAGCCAAGCGCTTTTCCTAGTTTAGGGATTATAAGTTGCTGCTTTTGGATTTCCGTGTGGTTGTGTTGATTCTGGAATGCGGGAATAATTTAATTTATTCCAGAAATTTTGAAGATTGTGCAATTATTCCGAAATTTTTAATATTCGCTATCATAAGTGACGACGCATAAAGTATCCCAGAATATTATCAAGTATCTAGGCCAGTGGGATAGATATGGTACTACAATATATCCCGAAAATATTAAAGGATCAAATCTAATATTTTATGAACATTTTACATTTCTGAATGTCGACCACTTTGAGTAGTACTGGGTAAATTTTAGATATTTACGTCAGAATTAAAATGATTAATGTTGCGTCGATTGTATTCCTGTAGGATTTCTTGCACTACATTGGGAATTTTCCAGAATATTTTGAATTTTATTACGAATTAAGTTTGAATTCCTCGTCGCCAGTCTCGCGATTTTAAAGTGTTATGTTTCTAGTCCTATGCTATGTATTTTCTTTTCAGGCTCAGGAATTTCCGTACAGGCCCGGATTAAGTGTGAAATAATTGTTAAAGATTAATTATGTGAAGTTCGTTATCGTTCCGTATCGCTTCATTATTTATGAAGAGTTTTTGTTGAGAATTTCGCTTTCGTTAGGTTATCGTTCCGCTATCGCTCGCTACGTCACGCTAGCGTTTTGCGATTGATTAAGTAGGTTGTTGTGAGGCTTCGAGGCCTATTGAATTAGGATTTTTGTCTCGATTGTTGGAAGTTCCGTGAGGCCTGTGATTACAGTGCCGCTTTTATTTTTTGGTATCTCGAATACTGTGTGTCCCGATATTGTGTTCGGAATCTATTGTTTTGTTAGTATTTTATGTTAAGTTATCGTGTGGTTTTGGCCATTGAAATCACCTCTGATTTTTTTCTGTTTATCTTGCTAAAGAAGTAACAGCGTTAGGCCTGGGATTTAATATAACTGTGATTGTGGTTCTGGACTCTGTTCCGGAATATTGTTCGGATCTCTTTTGGCCAACGTGGTTATCCTTTTCGAATTATCCCTAACTGTGACCACTCTCGCGTCTCAGTTTGGACGACCTGAGACTTACGCAGTGTGGCCCTATAAGTTCTGGCGCCCTTCGATCTCTCGGTCGGTATCTGGCCCACTAAGTAATTTTCCAACGAGGTCCGTCTCTGGTTAGGTGATACTGAGTATAGAGGTGACTTTAAATTAAATTATTTTTTGAAGCACGATTTATTTTGTGCATTCAAATTTTTGTGTTGTCATAAGTGTCGAGTGGTAGGTGGTTGGGTTTTTTATTGACCATTAAGGGTTTTTCCTGTATTTAAATTTTGAGGCTGCTTCCCAAAAACAAGAGCGATCGTATCGCTAGATAATAATTTTTGTTCTTCGACCCATGACCCCGCGCCGTCGGTAGCTAGCCGCGCAACCGATTAAATTCGGGTCTTTTAGGAGCAAAAGCCCTTGCTATAAATTAGCGTCCAAACGAGGGGCGATTGCTATAAATTGGCGCCCTTCTGTGGAGCAATTCCTATAATATATATATATATGTGTGTGTGTGTGTGTGTACGGGCTATAACTTTCGAAAGAGTTAATTGATTTTGACGAAATTGGGTAGGCACGTTGCAATAAATCACCGTACGAAGCCTATTTAAAATGGGCCCAATTGGACTATTTTAAGGGTAGTTTTTAGGGGTTGAAAAATGTTTTTGGGCCCAAAAATACCGAAAAAAATTCTCAGAATTGTTTCAAAATTGAAATTTAACCCTTTAGTGAAGATTAAAATGTGCTGCTAAAATTTTAATAAAATCGCCCTGACAGGTCCGGACTTACAAATTTTATGAAAACACTAGTTTGCGGATAGTGATTTACTTACTGAAGGGTGTATTTAATTTGGTACAGAGGTTACATTGATAATAATATTGAAATTAAGAAAAAAAAATATTATTTTAAGGGATGTATTAAGGGGTTAAATTTTTTATTTTGTCCAAAAACAAACTTATGTTCACATAATAACAGCACAATGCCTGTATTAGCAAATACACTATATTGTCGGCAAGGTTTTGGCACTGCGACCCGAGTTTTTTTATATTGTCCGGCCTCTGAATGCTAGAAACTTATATAGATTAATAAAAACAATAGATTTGCTGCCTAATTGCAGTGTTATGATTTTTGGAATTACAGGTTTCTAAAATCGTTATTTTATTGGTCTATTATTTAAATTTTAACTATTTTTACAATGATATATTATCGATAGTCCACACAAAATCTGTTTACTTTCAAAAGGCGTTTTTTCTTTAAATTAAAACTTATTCGTTGACGAAACTGTTAAATCTTTATCAACGGCAACAGGGAAGATATATTTTGTTGGATTTAATATCTGTACTCTATTGCAACAATTAGTGCAAGTCTATGACTCAAGTCCACCCCTGACACTTAAACATCTCTTGAAAACTGAGTGCATCCGACTATAAAAGGTGATGACGGATAATAAACCCGTCGAGACTTTAAATTCAGCCAGTACAGTAACCTCTTGTCAAGTCATTGCTCGTAAAGTGAGCACTTCTAGCCCTTCTCCGCTTACGTCTTACTATTTTTAACCGTTGCGGGTCCCCAATTCTGCACACCGTAATGAGACTGCGGTAAGTTATATCTCACAGTATTTGACTTGGATTAAGAAGAATTAAAGAGAAGGGGCTTTCGTTAAGTCAGTGTTTTTCCTAACAGCTCCAGGCGCTTAAGGAAAGTCTACTGTACCATATTATTGATAGAAAGATATTAACTCTATTTCTATACAGTATACAAAATACAAACAGCTAGCAAGGTGTACCTATGGATAGAGGAGAGGTGTTTATTATGAGACACTTTTTAAAAATATTCTTCTGAACACAATAATTACCGACATATTGCAACGACATAATTTACAATCATAAACATAACAGTCCGAAAATGAGATGATACATTTCAATTACAAAACAAGCTTCCAATATTAAAAGTAGCCGGGAATAGTAGATTGTATATATAGATGCGTAATGGGGTATATTACTTATGAGTAGTGACAGTATTGAAAACGAGCGATAGCGATAATACCATTACGCACGAGATATATATGGTATTTTTGCCATACCCACTACAAAATACCTACTTTTCATTTCATTTTCATTATTTTCAAAAAAATTTTACAGTTCAGTTGCGTCGCTATATCCTTACATTTAGGGTAAAAGTGGGATAGTTGACCCACTTTTTGAATTTGACTTTTTATTCTGGAAAGATATTATGTAATTATATAAACCTGTTTTTGTAAACTATTGATTACTTAGTGTTTTAACAGCTATACCGCGAAAAGTATTTGAGTTTGGCATCAAATTATTATTATTACGTTACGTATTAAAAATAAATTTGAGAAATCCGCAAAATGTTTAATAAAATAAAGTAAATAAAATAAAAGTAAAAAAACTAAAACGCGACTACGTAAAAAGAAGAAAACAAGCAAATCAAAACGTATTTTTTTGTTATCAATAGTCAGGGACTCGAATACCGAAATTTTTTCTTCAACTATCCAACAGGTCCCCGACTATTGATAACAAAACAATACTGTCTTACGTTTTGATTTGCTTGTCTTCTTCTTTTTACGTAGTCGGGTTTTAGATTTTTTACTTTTATTTTATTCACACACAGCACGTTTATCACACGTGGCTATAACGTTCAGACTGGGGAGGTGTATTCTCCGTTTTAAAGCAGTATACGTCGATCGTATTTTGTTTACAAGTGCCAAATTGGATACAAGGGGCATCTATCCTCCTGGGGCAACTATCCCACTTTTACCCTACAGCAAGCCGTGAGTATTTAATAGCAGCCGGATAGAGCGAATAAACATACGTTACTATGGCAACAGTTTACAAAATACTTTCGGCACGCCTTTCTGTTAAATGACACAATACGGGTCGGTATACATGCATGGAAAGAAGCTTTTTTGTTGTGATATGGCAAAAAAACATTTTTGGTTTCATCTCACTATCTAGTACCTATCTACTACAACTAGGGTTACTAGATGGCCGGGATTTCCGGGAATGTCCCGGAATTCGTTGGTTTGTCCCGTGTCCCGAAATTTAAGTCTTCTATCCCGGAAATGCATAAGTTCAACGAATTCGTGCTCACGATCGCAAGAAACGACACTAAGTTACATGCTAAATAGTACTTATTTATTTAGCACTATCTGCAATTTCTGTACATGTTATATATTTTTTTACTTGTATTTAATTGTATTTTTCGGTAAAGACAAATTGGGAACAATAAAATGAATTATTAAAGATTCACACGAAATTAAACGCTTCTGAGTGTGTAACTCAGAAGCGTGTGCCACATCTCATCGTGTAATGGTGTGTGATAAATGAACAAAATTAGACAAGTCTAATGATAAATACTTATAAAAAATAGTAAAATAATAAAACTTTTTTTTTCACAATAACTTTCACTACTGAAATAAATGGCCTAGGTACCTATCAAGTTTTAACACAAGATTTAATTCAACCATCGCCTTAGAAATGCCCCGAAAATCTTGGTTTTTGATCTGGCAACCCTAACTACAACTATATATATATACTGAAACTTGAATATGTATTACTTATCTACTCATATATTGGAAGCTTGTTTTGTAATTGTTTTTTTTTGTTTCTTTAAAACGTTCGACTTGCCTTCATTTTATTCTGTTTTGAATCTATAACTAGAAAACGGACAATTTCATTTTAAATTTTTTAACGAATGTGTAGAGAATTGAAATACCTTTCAAATGAGGTGCAACATCTTCAAAATATAGTTTATGTGATGAGATTCGATTTCGATTTTATTCGAATTTTTATCCGAAATTTTAATTAAAATGTTTTCTACAAAAAAATACATTTTTCGTTCGCAAATTCTGCACCTAAAGAAATAAAAAGTGCATACATAATAATATATTATGTACCTGCCTATAGAGATATTTTGCAATAAACCGGAATTTGTGAAGTTTTAGGAACTGTCGAATAGCGAGTGACCTAATTTCGTCTCCAATTAATACATTCAACTTAGACTGTTCCCGTAGGCATGAGACTGAATGCAAGCTTATTAAGCTTTACTATTATACTACAATTAAAACAGTCCTTCCAGGAAACTAAGAGTTGTATTCATTGTTAAAATATCTTTATTATATTATTTCCATGTTTAGTTTGTTTCCATTCCGGGAAAATTTTAGATCTCCTAATACCTTTTAAATGTGATATCCCGCGTGTTCCAGTAACGGTATAGAAAATAATGTATGCTAATAAGAAACATAGATTGTGTTTTAAAGACCACCAACAGCTAAGGTTATTTGGGCCCAGCACCAATTCATATTTTCAATTCATTATTTTTTTTTAATAATAAATTGAAAATCCAACTGACACTTTTACCAGCTCTCGGGCTAGAACCCGGGAACTGGGGACTTGTAATAGAGGAACCATAGCAACGCCATGTAAACAACAGCATTGCTACACTCTCGGCTATTCTCAAGCCCAAGAAACATAGAATTCACTTAATTGTTAGCCTTTTGAATTCTGTACAGGGAGTTCTCGATCTACTTACGTCATTTTTTACGCAGTTTTGCTTGTAATAACTATAATAAGAAGATTTTCTGAAATATTAAATTTAAATTCGAGAGATGTCATTTAAATAAATGTGCATCATAACATTTTAGTGAGAATTACAGAAGATCAAACCAATTTGAAATGATTTTATTTTTCAACAGTGCGTGCAGGTTCCATGGGTTCTTCTGTCTGCAAAAATGAGAACCGCAAACTATTTTGTGATACGTTTAGTTAAGACTTTAATAAGCTATAATAAAACGTATGTCTTGCGGGCCCCCGTGTGGTCCTTTACATCTCTCCTCACCCTCATACCCCACCCCCACACAATTTTTGATAAAGACGGTTTTTCCAGAAAATCTCTCAAATCTACATTAGGTACTTTGACATCGGAAATAAAGGGGTGAAAGGGGATTAATGTGTTATCACAGATTTAATCATTCTGTCCATAAAACAATAAATTTGGAGAATACATTCCTGTTCTAACGTGGACATCCACTAAGAAAGGTTTTTTTTTAATTTCCGCACCTAGGGAAGTGAAAAAGTGTAAATGTATTTTTCACAGATTTAATCATTCTGTTCATACCTTCTATTGGTCTTTGAAATATGAAATTTGGAGAATACATTCATTTTATAACGTATAGGCACCCAATAAGAAAGAAATTTTCGAAATTCCATTACTAAGGTGGTGAAAACATCAATAAATATTTTTGTTTTAAAAATTATCTAAATTTTATAATTACCTATATTTAAGCTAATTCGGTCTATTGCTTTCCGATGCTATAATATTATAACTTTATTCACATGTCTGTTTTATTTTCTAAAGAAGAAAAATAAAACATGCACATGTGATTTTTTTTCTCTAAAAAGTAAATTTAGTACAGGTGGAATTATAATTAAAAATTTATGCACATTCAGTTCTCGCTGATTGCTATATTTCAGTTCCATAGAAGCGTAAAAATTGGAAAATTATCGAGTAATTATTAATTGACATATTCAACACTTTATGAAGCACAGTAAAATAGAATGTCGATATTTTTATTTTAAGCGCGAAGGTAGCAACATTACAAAAATAAACATAGACTCAACTTAAATATTTAAAAGTTTAAAAAAAAAAAATAATAATTAATACTGACTTCTCTTTTCAGTTTATTCTTCTAAAAAATTTGACTTATTTCAGTTTGAAATTTATAGGCGAAAAAAATAGGTTGAGAGCCAGGCGTAAATATGTAGACCAATTTCTGACAGGATGAAATTTTCAGGGAAGGTAGTATTTATTATGACAAAGAAAAAGCGCTAGGGTTGCCTCGTCAAATCCTGATGCAACGGCCGGGAGGGGTCCACTTCCGATGCAAAATAAGCATACTTAATTAGCTCATAATTCTTTTTCCTCATGATATGACAGCATGCAATTAATGCCATATTGTAGAGCTCGAAGAGCTGTATTCAAATACATAAGGTTGCCTAAGAAAATTTGGATTAATACATTAGAAACTTATATTTTATATTTGTTTTTTTGACATTTTTGAAACTGTCAAATTTAGATATGTATAAATAGATGTATATATAACAATTCATAATTTTCGAAATGTCATTTTCTTCAAAACCATGGTTACCATGTTGAACTAAGGGCTAATTTGTAATTTAGAACTATGACAATATATACATACATACATAATATATAAATTGACAAATTGCACCGGAAGTGGCTTTTCCCGGCCGTGGCATCAGGATTTGACTAGGCAACCCTAGCGCTTTTTCTTTGTCATAATAAATACTACCTTCCCTGAAAATTTCATCCTGTCAGAAATTGGATTACATATTTACGCTCGGCTCTTGGTCTAAAAGGCCAACCGTGTATTTTTGTTGGCAGCGATTTTTTTTTTGGGATTCGTGGAAGGTCGGTGGTCAGTTTAAAACTGAGTTTTCGGGACGGAGGATGTCCCCGTTTGACCATATCTACTTGACAAGAAGAGTGTAAGTATTTTTTGCTGTATATGTAAGTATCATAGCTCTTCATTGAATGACCCGATTTTGATGCGATTTTATTTATATGACAAAACATTTTTGCGGAAAGGTTACAGGATTCAAAAAGTGGATAAAATACAAAACAGCTATTAAAAGACAAAATTTGTCTCTAAATAGCTTTTTTTGTATTTTATCCACTTTTTGTATTATAAGTGACAATATTTCATATTGAATGTGTTATTAATAACACATTCAATATGAAATATAGCAGCAACTTATTACATAGGTAAATGTGGTAACAAAATATTTTTAGTACCTACCTAATAATAAAATAGTTTCGTTTAAAAAAGTGATAAATTGAAAATTTTAAACTTTTTTAATATGAATGCAACGTCAAAAAGTTATTAATAATTCTTGTAGAGAATTTTATCATCTACAAAATTGCTGTCTATACAATTTTTATGGAACTTACGGTTACGGAGATACATAAAAAACTATTACACCCTTTTTTTCAAGATGGCGGCCAAAATAGGAGCACCATTCGTCTCGAATCTCATAAAATTTCTAAATTTACGAAAGGTCGTCAGTTTGGTTTTGCAAGTGTAGTAGTGTATCTCAGGGATGTGGCAGATGTTTGCATCCGCATCCGCAACAATCGTTGGAAGTCATGACGCGTGCTCGAATTCTTTGCCTACTTGGCCAATAGAGATCGAGGGGCTGCGCGTGCAAGTAATATTATTTTAGTACCTATGTACAGTAAAATTATTACCGAAAAAAACCGTGCCACCTCGAAAAACTTTACGGGTGAGATTTCTTTTTACCAAAGAGTTAAGGGACATAAGGCAAGTCAAAAATCGAAATGACGTATCCCCACCCCCAGCACAAGGTGGCCAAATCTTGAAAAAAATTTGAAATCGATTTTTCTCGTTTTCTACTGGTCTTACGCAAGAACTTTTTTAGACAAAAAATCTTGGAAAAACACATTTTTGGTCATAGCCGCGATACCGTGTAGTTGATATTTCAAACGGTAGTGAGCGCCGAAGTTACCTAAAATCGGTTTTTCTTCATTCTCTCCCCGTGGGAGTCACTTTTTCGGATCACTGTAAATGTAAAAGTTGTAGAACTTGAAAAAATGTACAAAAATCTGTTCTAGTCATGTGATTGCTGCAAATAGTCTCCGAGTTGCAGCGCTTCAAAGTCCGGTCAGCATGGGAAATCGACTAACTTCTTTAGAATAAAGGCTATTAAATCACGGCTAGGGTTCTGAATGAATACAGGTTTGGTCTCTAAACACCTTGTGCTGGGGGTGGAGATACGTCATTTTGGTTTTTGATCTGTCTTATGTCCCTGAACCCTTTTTTAAAAAGAAATCTCATCCGTAAATTTTTTCAAGGTAAAACTACAATTTTACTGTACTATTTACCAATACTAAAATTTGATTATTAAATAATGAAAATAATGACTTTTCTAATAAAAATGATAATAAATTACAATCGCTTTTACATTATAGTTTTACGAAAATTTAATATTTACGAATCGGAATATTTACGAATCACATCTGCAGATGTGGACGTCAAAAAATCCGCATCGGAATCTGCAGATGTCAGTAGAACCCACATCTGTAACATTCCTGGTCTACGAGATTCTGACGTCCTGTAAAAAGTTGTCAAATGAGATTAACATTTTATGACAATTCGGTCCATCCCTAGTCTGAAACGTAACTTAATATGTCATTTAATATTCACAAAGCTTTTTTCAGACAAGGCGACAATCATACCTAGTACCCATAGGTATTATGAATTAGCTTTATATGTAGGTACAAACCGCATGCACAATATTCATAACGCTAATGGATTTAAAAGCAATATGATGTCTGTGTTCCGATAATTCTCAATGCCTATTAAATGATTGGGGTGGCTGTTAAAATAATATCCAGTAGCGGCGTAAATGAAACCTGATCTACGTTTTAAAATAACCACACAGCCACTTGCAGCAACGTCGATTAACAAGTTATCTGTAATTTAAGCCTAGATATCAGCAAGTAACGATTGCTATTCTTTTAGCCTTTAAGGGCCAACGCATACATGCTATATTTTATATCGAAAACGCGCGCCATTTAACAACTGCATCGCGATTTAATGATTACCCAGCTACTCGAAATATCTCGTTCGATCGCGCGATTTGGCGAAATCATGTGCTCGATCTAGCAATCGATGTGTTTGTTTCCCATTCGAAGTGTGCTCGACAATAATGACAATCATGCGTTCGTGACATATCAGTTGTGTATTTCAGCGAATACTCTGTGGTTTTACGCTGTTCGTAGTGATCTACAAGCGATTTATTCGCACAATTGTGATAGAATAAAAACTTTTTAACAAAAAAAAAAACCTCCTTCAAAAAGGCACTAAAAAGAGTAAAATAATGAAAATTGGAGGTCTGTGCCAATTAAAATATGAAGTTGGTTAAAAAAAAGAAGATATTTATCACTATACTATACTTTTTAACCGACTTCATATTTTAATTGGCACAGACCTCAAATTTTCATTATTTTACTCTTTTTAGTGCCTTTTTGAAGGAGGTTTTTTTTTGTTAAAAGTTTTTATTTTTTACTTTTTAGTGTCAAAAAGAAACATTTATACCTTAAAGAATCACACGCCGTTACTTACTTTTTTATTAAAATCAGCCGAACTGCTGAACCGATTTTGATGAAATTTCTATGAGACCACTCTGAAAGTATATCCTTTCAAACAAAAAAAAAATTTCAAAATCGGTTCATAAACGACGAAGTTATCCGCGAACACACATAACCACATAAAAAATATAATATACGGTCGAATTGAGAAACCTCCTTTTTTGAAGTCGGTTAAAAAGTAAGGATCAACGTAATTCTACCTTTTGTAATAAAAACACGCGATTTAGCAATTTTAAACATCTTTAAATAAGGTGTTTTGATAAAATTAATATACGTAGATATCAGGTTTGTTTCAAAACTGCTTATAAACAAATAAACTTTTGTGTTTCTTGTATCTATACGTCTATTAGACTAAGAGCTGAAGCCGAGTTTGCGTCGTCATTCGGAATATGGACAAACTTTACGGTAATATTATGTTCCACTACGTTTCTGTACTGGCGGACACAGGGGGTAGTATAAATCTTTTGCGTTATTTTTATATTACCAAAAAATAATTAGCACTAACTTACATTCCTACTTACCAATTTTAGTACCTAGTTAGTCACAATTGACCGTAAACTAACTTAATAAATCATAATTATACTTCCCAGGGCGTGCATAACCTAATAGCTGCGCACTTATAAAAAACACTTGCTGTCTTTTAAAACAAATCAATAACGTATAATCTACGACACTGTATGCAAATATTTATGTATGTATAAAGTCTGGTTGGTTTTCTCGGCGATTACCAAGAAAATATGACGACTTGGAATTAATTGAAATAATTAGTCCATTTTACGCACGACCTGAGTTTAATAATCCCTGAAGGTAAAATGATGTTTTGCACGATATTCAGGATATTCATTTTCTATCATTCACAGGGCTGCCAATTCAAACTTTCATTAGGTAAAATTTTTAATTTTCTAATTTCAATTTTTTACAATTATTATAATATTTATAAATACAATCCCATCAAAAATATTCTTGTAAAGAAAAAAAAATGCCAAGTCTCGCAACACTTTCGCCGTAAAAAGTTTTGAGATCCCGATAAGTACCAAGTCAGCCATTCTATTACCTTTGACTATGAAGTTAGCAAATTACTCGATAGTTGTCTTAAAACTACACAGGTAAAATAAAGAATAATTTATAAATAATATTTTATGACTGTAAACTTGTAGTACCTTTTGAACTTGGCAATCACGTGGCATAGGTGCACTGTGATGAGATATTGTTTTTATTAAAACTTTATCGCACGGTATCATATATCCTGATGCAATGCGATTGCCAAGTTGAAAAGGTACTACAAGTTTACAGTCATAAAATATTATTTATAAATTATTCTTTATTTTACCTGTGTAGTTTTAAGACAACTATCGAGTAATTTGCTAACTTCATAGTCAAAGGTAATAGAATGGCTGACTTGGTACTTTTCGGGATCTCAAAACTTTTTACGGCGAAAGTGTTGCGAGACTTGGCATTTTTTTTTCTTTACAAGAATATTTTTGATGGGATCTCAGTTCTTTTTGTAAGATTGGAAAGGGAAAATCACAAATATTTGAATTTTCTCGTTACTTGTATGTGAAACCCAGCATGCATACCAAATTTCAACTTTTTCTGACTAAGGACCTATAGAAACTTGCAACACCCCCTTTTAGGGGTTGAAGGGGGAAGATCACACATGTTTGAATTTCCCAGTGTCAATTTCCTCGTTACTTGTACGCGAAACCTAGCCTGCATAGCAAATTTCATGAGCTTTCTCTGACTACGGACTTAGCCTATAATAATTATAGAAATATGCACCACCCCCTTTTAGGGGTTTGTAGGGGGAAAAACATAGATTTGTTAATTTTCTCGTTACTTGTACGCGAAGCCCAGTCTGCATAACAAATTTCAGCTTTCTCTGCCTAAGGACCTATAGAAATCTGCAACACCCCCTTTTAGGGGTTGGAGGGGGAAGATCACACATGTTTGAATTTCCTCGTTACTTGTACGCGAAACCTAGTCTGCATACCAAATTTCATGAGCTTTCTCTGACTACGGACTTAGCCTATAATAATAGAAATATGCACCACCACCTTTTAGGGGTTGGAGATGGGAAAACATAGATTTGTTAATTTTCTCGTTACTTGTACGCGAAGCCCAGCCTGCATACCAAATTTCAGCTTTCTCTGACTAAGGACCTATAGAAATCTGCCACACCCCATTTTAGGGGTTGGAGGGGGAAGATCACACATGTTTGAATTTCCTCGTTACTTGTACGCAAAACCTAGCCTGCATACCAAATTTCAGCTTTCTCTGACTACGAACTTAGCCTATAATAATAGAAATATGCACCACCCCCTTTTAGGGGTTGGAGGGGGAAAAACACAAATATTGGAATTTTCTCGTTACTTGTACGTGAAACCCAGCCTGCATACCAAATTTCAGCTTTCTAGGACTACTGGAAGGGCCCTAGCTTTTTGATGATCGCTATGTCAGTGAGTGATGACAAAATAGACAATTTTGAGGGTTGATATTTTCTGAACTATATTTATTAGAAACTTGTAATTTGGAGAATTAGTTAAGACCGTTAGGTACTATCTCTAGCGAAATTTTTAGCCTTCTGCTTGCATTTGTAACAGAGATATAGAAAGTTGAAAAGTGCCTTGAGTTGCTTCGAGAAAAGGTATACACGGTAGCGGCCGTCTGTTGTTTGCTCGACTTGGCGGGGGCCACTGCCGTGGCCCCAGATAAGATGCTAACAATTTCAAATTAATTTTGTGTAATATAGTCGTTTTCATCGTCATTGGAAGATTTCAATGTTAGAAATGAGATTTATTTTGAATATTTGGTTTTGTCTCTCCTATAAAGTTAATGATCAAATTTTCGGTGTACATAGGTATTATATTATAAAAATACATTTTTCAAAAACAAAAAAATTTTCAATTTTGCCCTAAAGAGAATCAAATATAACGACAACCGCGCTATGCACTCTTGTTGTTAGACGTGCTTATGAAAGAAATAGGTTATGCTGCAAATATAACAAATTTTCAAAATTTAGTACGTCAGAAAATCAGGCCCATTAAATCGTATGAGGGTAAACGTATTATTATTTTTATTTTTGAGGACTGTAGTTTATCAGAAATAAAAATAGGTAAAAAAACTTTTGAGTTAAACGGTTTTATAAATGTACTAAAAAGAAAAAAATAATATTTAATTTAGGTTCATAAGTATAAAAACGTGGGTCATGACTGTAATAAATTATAGAGTTTACGACCCACGCTTTTATACTTATGGACCTAAATTAAATATTATTTTTTTTAGTACATTTATAAAACCGTTTAACTTAAAAGTTTTTTTGACTATTTTTATTTTTAATTCTTTAGGTTGCTTTATTTGCTTAGTCTGATTTTATTACATTTATCCGATTCACTGAAACGTTATCGGAGCAAGACCTTTTGCCGATGAAAATTCAAAAATGCGATTTGCACCCGGACGAGAGCCGGGTCGGTCAGCTAGTTACCATAATATTGTATTGTCACCAGAGCTACACATGTGTGCAAAATTTCAACTCAATCGGATAACGGGAACTGGGTGAAAAATCGGTCGCAAGATTTGAAGATAGATATAAATAAAGGGGTCAAGCTAAATAAAACAGTTTAAAAACATTATTAAAATTTGCATCCTCTCAACTGTAGGTCTATTTGTTAGCTACTATAATTAATTTCAACACCATCATTAGTAAATAATGATATAAAAATACAATATTTACGTAATATTATTACACTTATTATATACTTATCTCTTATCTACCTGTATATTATTATGTACTACATTATTTTTTGACATGTGGGCTGTATTTGTTTTATTGATTTTGAATTAATATCAATTTGCTGTACGATTATAAATACTTGAAACTGAAGTTCTCTCAATTGTGCCTTTTTTGTACAGGGTGTTTTCAATTTTTTCACCCACTATTTCTGATAATAACAAATATAACAAACGAAATTTTAAAGTGGGTACCGTGGTGACGAAATTATTTAAAGATTACGACAATGGCTCAATAATACAATTTAATAATTAAATGAAAATAGTGTTACATTATTACATGGAACATTTGTCAAATTTCTATCTGCCACCTATAAAACGCAAGGGAGACTAAGGCTGCCAGACTTACAGGTTCAACTTCTACAGAACACTTATACAGGGATTGTTGAAATTATTATTATGAAAATCCGTCGCTGCCTCTTAGACTAATTATTTTATGAACGGTAACTAATAGCACCGTTACTTTCGCAAAAGTTACGTACCTATCCTTTCAGGAGAAGGGCATGGCAATTATAAAAAGTAAATGCTATAGATATCCTAAACAAATTCAGAAAATGAACCGTCATTGAAAATTTATGTAAAAAATGTCATGTTTATGAAAAATTTATTGAGATGAAGAAAACTTCAATATTTATAATAAAAAAACAATTTTATTGTAAGCATGAAAAAAGTAATTACTGAAAAAGTGTAAACATTTTCATTTATACTACATTTTTAATTTAGTATACTTGTAAGTTTTAAGTAGGTAAATTTAAGATAATAAAAGATATAATATTAAGCAGGTCGTTGTGAAAATTATAAAAAAATATACGAAATTTTTAAATATCTTCGAACGTATTGGACTGAAAATAATTTTTTTTAATACCTACTTAGCTACGTGCATTGAAAGTGCAACATTACATACTTGTTTTCGGGAACGAAAGTAGGCTTTTGGATGCCAGTGGCGAAAAATAAAAGTCGCGTATACGCAAACCAAAATTAAGGTGGTTAGTCCCTTAATTGGCGATTGCTTCTCGTGTGATTTCCATTGCCCTCGTTGCGCCCTGGTAGTGGTGGACAAACTCCACACTCGTTTGGAATCACAAACTGTCCTCCCTAGTTGCACAATGTATACTATTGTGCAATGACCGCAAGCGACAATGGCCACGAGTAACATTTGTGTTGTTGGGCTAGTTGCGAGAAAACTGGCTGCTTTCACTTTTTCAAATAACTTTTTCCATGAAACGCAGTAGTTTCTAAGTTATCCTGGAAGTTTCGAGGACAGTTTCGGTATATGAGAAAAGCGTAGGAAAATCGCAACATTGAAGTTAAACATGTGTACAAGGTCTACGGAATTTTTTTTCACCACTCAATATACTATTTCACCACTGATTGCCAATACCAACTTAAACAATGAAACATTTTCTACATATTTTGACTGTTAAAATTAAATTAATATTCAGACGAGTTTGGATTTTTTGCCATACCCACTATAAAATAGCTGCTTTACATACATGTATGTATGCATGTAAAGTAACTTTTCACAGACCGGTGTGCGATGTGTGGGAAAGCAAACCATTTCCATAGTGATTTAAGTTTATTCGCCCTGATCCACCCGCTATTACCCTACTGCTGTGCATGCGACAACTACTCTCAGCCTACTATAGAAGTGAAGTTTGCGACACAAAGTGAAAGTCTGCTATTTTATAGTGGGTATGGCAAAAATACCATATATAAGTATCTCGCGCGCAATGACTCGTGTCTATCGCTCGTTTTAACACAATCTACTATTACGCACGTTTGTAGAATTGGAACAAAACGTTCCTAGAAATTTCCACCCACAATTTCACCTTTGTCACTGTTTTAGGGATACTTGCAGAACAAGTTTAAACCATAACCGCTTTTAAAACCGTAAAATGAGCAGACAATGAATTTATTGGGGTTTTGCGTACTGTGGACATATGGAGTGATCCTATAAAGATAATCTTTTGTATCCGTTGCACTGACATAACTCTAGGATAGCTTTCAGTGATGGTTGCGTCTCTACCAAGAACAACAAAAAACTCAGATTGGTTCGAACCAGTTTTGTCCCGATTAGGATTTCAGTTTTCAATGCTTAACGACAGTAAGAAGGTCTAAAAAAATACAGAGCTTAAGCCAGAGTAAACTTAAAAGTAAAAAATGTTGAGAATAGTCGATGGCGATGCAGTGTTGTTTATATGGCGTTTCTATGGTTCCTCTGTTACTAGCCCCCAGTTTCCAGGATCCGATTTATTTATTTATTGTAAATTATAGACGCGTCGACAACTTAGGTCATTAGCGTCTTGATTACATTTAATAAGAACACACTTAAAAGTAAATGACATCACAAAACATTCATGAGCGGATGCGGAATTCGAACCCACGACAGTCGGTTTTAATCCGAAAACTGGTAAAAGAATTGCAGGTTTTTCGTGGTTTTTGGTTATTTTCTATATTACGTAGACGGGAAAACGTAACGACTCTCATCACCCGACCTGTCAATTAGTGTGTAAGTATTATCTACAATGTCTTTCTTTAGTCTATACTCTATGATATTGTGAAAATATGTTTTTAATTTAAACCTATGTCTGTATGTCTGTCTGTTTATACCAGCGTAACTCGAAAATGACTGGAACGATTTTGTTAAAAATATATTAAAAAAAAAATCAAAATTTAATATTGTGATCATATGTCAATACACGAATATAGCACCAGAAATAAGGAGAAACTGTTAACCGTTTCAATATAGAACAAAAAATTCCACATAATATTATGGCGTCAAATACCTAGGAATAAATTTTTTTAATAAACTGTGGACTGAACTTAGAAAAGTAAATCTGGTTACTTTCAAAAAGACTACTGTTGAATTTTTAATTAATAAGTGTTTTTATTCTTACGAAGAATTTTTAAATGATGTATCGTAGATATAGATTACTACACACTCGCTTCGCTCGTTCGCTATATATATAAACCTTCTGTGAAAAATTATCTATAACTGATGGTGAAAACCGCATCAAAATCCGTTGCGTGGTTTAGGAATTACATTATACTCACTCGCTACGCTCGTTCACTATATATAGGTATAAACCTTCCGGGAACATTTCCGTCATACAAGATTTTTGTGTAACTTTAACCATTTACGCAGCGCACGCAACTGAAGCTCTCAAAAGGAATAATTTTTTCCGTTTTTGCTCCGCTCCTATTGGTCGTAGCGTGATATTATATAGCCTATAGCCTTCCTCGATAAATGGACTATCCAACACAAAAATAATTTTTCAATTCGAACCAGTAGTTCCTGAGATTAGCTCGTTCAACCAAACAAACAAACAAACTCTTCAGCTTAATAATATTAGTATAGATTTATCTGAGCTTTGTGATTTTTGCCTATATATTTTGACGTTTTCCTGTACACTTTGTATGTTTGAAATAAATAATATTCTATTCTATCAGTAATGGTATCCATATTTAAAGTACACGGTGGCAACATTTTATCTTGATGTGCTTGGGTGAAGGTAAGGTTCCTGTCAAAACCGACATAAACGCGAGTGATGCCGTGGGTAAAAGTTAATATAGGTACTATAAATAACCAAAATATATTATGCAATTTATCTATGTCAAAAAAGTTTAAAAAAACTCGTTTTAACTGTTAGAAGCAATTTAAGGACACCAACTAAAATAAATTATGCGTGTAAAAAGGACTAAAGTTCGTTTAGTTGAGTTGCATACTTTGAATTTCGCACCTGTTGAATAAATGGTTGTCAGCCCTGTTCTATCCTCCTTAAAACACTCTCGATCAGTTCAGTTCCATTAGCAAAGGATACTAACTAAATGATTACGTGCCCGTCATTTTAATCATACGATACAGTAAATTACCTGCTTGTGTGTTTATTTGTGTGTGTGTGTCTATAGATACTGCAGTAGGTGAGTAGCGGTAAATGTGGAACCTGCGGGCTATGCTATGCCTAGAGGTGTTTAGCCTGGCCATCGGATCAAATGTCTCGCGGTGCCCTCCTGTTCGATTTCAAACACCCGTCTTGTTGTTTGGGATCGTTGTTAACGCGATTATGTTGTGTTACGTGCGGTTTAACGGTGGAAACCTTCCTGCTGAAACCTTTTGTCTGATTTCATCGAAACTTAAACGGAATTAACACTTTAACTGTCCTTCCTGAAACGTTTTCCTTGAAATAATAATGTCGGAATATACCAAAACCAAAGCAAAACTAAGCACTTGAAATGGTCGTCATTTATACTCCTTGTGTCGTGTTGATGAGATACGTTTCGGAATATTTTGGTTCGAACAGTGACATCTGGTTTAATATTTTAGCTGATAATATTTTAACTATTCGTGTCTTATTGCTGTGATGACAGTGTACTTTCTGACAAATTTTGTTTAAAATAAATATGTACGATTATTAAAGCGAAATTAACACTTGAATTGTTTGTTATTTAATACTCCATGTTGTGTTGTGCTAACAAGATATGTTCTGGAATATTTTACTTAAAACACGGACATCTGTTATCATCGAAACATTGAGGATGTTAATACTTTGCAACGGGTTGTGATTTATGTCACTTAACAATAACACTTCAATTGTTTGTGATGTATAGTGTATACGCCTTTTGTGTGGTGCTGATGGAATATAATTCCAAGATTATTTTGCTTGGCACAAACATCATTTCACAAAATTTTAAACAAAATTAATACTTAAATTGTTCGTCAATTATACTCCTTACTGTGTTAGACAATTTGCTTAATGGAACATTTTGCTTATACAAAGGGTTATTGTACTAAAACTAAGGCGGGATTTATTGTTTGCTATTTATAAACGATATATTTAAAAAAAATCATTATTATTGCTTATGAACTTCGCGATCTTTCCCGGAAAAACAATATAGTCTAATTTTAAATAAACGAATTAAGCGATATAGTAATCCTTGCGAATTGTGGGGACAGTTCTTTCTGGAATGGGATTAAGATGACCAATTAACGTAAACGTCAAAATTTGTTTTAAATCGGAAGTGTTAACTTTAGTTGATGTAATCGGCCATATAAATAAGACAACATCTACGTAAACGTCAAAGTTTGCAGTGTTAACTCTGAAGTGTTAATTTTAGTTGATGTTATCGGCCATATACCTAAATAAGACAACATCTAAGTAAACGGCAAAGTTTGTGTTAACTCTTGACGCTCTTCTATTGTGTTCTACTGTTCAAAACTCTTCTGAAGTTTTATAACGTGTATAGGTTTTTAAAACATCTTTTCCAAAAGTAGCTGCGCGTTTATTCTTTAGGCGCAAGCATATAATATATTCATTTTAAAATTTAGTTATCACCTACATCTGTATTTGTATTTTGACGATATTTGTTTCACTTGCGACCAAATAAAGAAAAATATTTGTTTATTTACCCAACATTGATATGAATCTAATTGACCCGGACAAAAATCGTGCATTATCAGAAATCCCTTAAAGAGTATTTTCTCTGTACTCTTCATCTCAAATCTTTTTTCCTCGCCTAAAAACGGTTACCGCTCTTCCGACACTATTTAAAGCTAAGTTAATTCGAATATTATATATGAAAATAGGATAACTGTGGGTGATATAACACAAAAGAATAGTAACCCCTTTCCCAAATTACGAATTAGTGAGTTACTATTATAGTAATTCACTAATTAATGTGGGAAAGGGGTTACTATTCTTAATATAAACAGTACACTGATTCAAAGACTTTGCCATATTGATATTAAAAATGAAAATGATAAATCTGCAAAAAAATATTTTATACGAAATATTGCCTCGTGAACCTGATTACCATAATATAATGATAAGTTTATTTACCCATTATTTCTTATAATAACAAAGAAATAACATTATCTACTTATAAAATTTTGATTGACGTTTATGTAATACTGGCCTTCATAGTTTGGACTTTGGACATTTGGTACCTACTTATAATATATAATATTTTAGATACTTACATATTTATCAATATTTTATCTATACTCTATACTGTGTACTAAAATATAAAAAAAAATTGTGTCTGCTGTCTCAAAACTCGAGAACCACTGAACCAATTAAAAAAATATTTCATGGTTTAAAGCCTCTACTTCTTGACGAGTAAAATATAGGATATAATATATACATGGTGTTTCATAATAAGGTTCTGATACTTGCAGAGGATCATATTCCTCAGATTATCTTAAGAAAAATAGTTCATATGTAAACTATTATGTTCAGTAACCGCTTTATTTCTGAGATACAGGGTGTTAAAAGTTAAAACTTAAAAAAATCGGTGTTTTCCCAATTTTTATGTTGAAAAAATGGGTTTCAATACATTACTTTCTACCTACAAAAACTTGAAAAAATGTGTGTGTGTCAGCTCCGAGTTCCGACGCACGACTGGAACTCCTTAAGTACGATTGTCTTTGACTATCAGTAGGCAAATATACATACTTACATGCGTCAGCTGTCGCGCAGTATACCCTGTACACGTCGGCTCTATACAAGTATACACATACATTGAAAGGTGCGCAAGGTACGTTGCGCAGAAAAACTTTACACTTTTTAGTTAACGCTTGTATAAATTTGACTCGTCATAAAATTTCCATACCGGGGGCCTTATATGAAAATCGATTCTTAAGGAGTAAACTCCAAAAATCTGTTGTGGTTTCAAAAATATTGGGGAAAAACCGATTTTTTTCAATTTCAACACCCTGTATTTCAGAAATAAAGCGGTTACGGACCGTTGTTATATGAACTTTTTTTTTTAAAGTCATCCGAGGAATAGGATCCGTTTAAGTATCGGAACCTTATTCTGAAACACTCTGTATATTATAACACTACAACAAAATGAGGAGAAGCAGTGGGCGAAAATAGCAATTTACATCTGGGCGAAGCCGGATTGAGCAGCTATATATAGTATTTATATAAAATATGTTTAACTTAATAGTAGGTATTAATTTGATTTGATTTAATTTGACTTGATTTATCAAACTATATATTATTCAAGATTGAAGTACCTACTTAATAATTAATATATTAATTATCTGTTGATATTTGATAAGAATAATAATAATATTAAAGAGGATTACGAATATAAGTGTGCAATTTTAATGTATAATTGAAAACATTTATTTGGGTCAACATAGGTATACTATTTTAATTGATTAATAATAATAACCAATCTTTGTTTACAAATTCTGGTCTATACTGAATGATATAAGAGGATATTTTTAGTAATTTAAATTACAAATCGTGTCCATCGTCATTAAAATAAAATTAATTTAATAAATCAAATATTTTTATTATCCTGCGATTTTTCTTAATTTTATTTTTAGTAATATTAATTATTATAAAAGGTGTAGTACTACGGAAAACTATGTTCAAATTTGTAGGGTAGCTGAGGGAAAAAGGTTAATTTATGATAGTTTAAAACGTTGCCAGAAAATCACTACTACACAATTTTAAAAAAGAATTCAACCGATTCTTTATATATAATTTATAAACTTGCTAGCTGTTCTACCTGGCTTCCCCCGAAGGTGGTTTAAATGACCAGAATTTCACTCATTCTAAGTAGTGATCGGATGCTCCCCATTCACGCGTTCAGGTACTTTTTTTTATAAAAATCGTTGAACATGTCGTCCTTCATTTCGTAAAGACGTAACTGACAAAATTTGAAAAAGTGCGATACGCTACCGAACAACCGTCCTTAAACTTGACTTTCTTCTCACGAAGAGGCGTAATTGTGGTGTAAATAGAAGATACGTCTTTACGGCAGATGGAGGGACGATGTATTTCTTCTATTTTTTCCCTGAGTTTCACGTTTCCAGCTTAAGCGGATTCAGATTAAATTTCTAAAAATCTATTCTTATTGCACGCCTACCTATGTCATAAAATTTCATGTCCCTGGGTTCAGTGGTTTCGGCTATGAGTTGATGAGTCAGTGAAAAAACTTCATTTTTTACAGGACAAGAAAGAGTGTACCATATTATGGGAAAAACTTTTATTTATGAAGTTGTTTCGCTAATCGGTCCTGCTTCATAAAAAACTGTAAAAATGAAAAATAAACTTATTTTATTATTTTCAATTTGGTGGGAAATTATAAATTTTTTAACTGATTTTCGAAAAATTGGGTTATTTGTGAAAATATCGATAAAGGTTATTAAGAACAGTTCGAACTGCCCGCCATAAACGTCACTTCCGCGACACACTTCCGTGAAATTTCTCTGAGCTATACTAATGCAGACATTTTTGGAGGGAGAGCGCGAGTAAAGATGTTTATTATTAACGCATCGATAATAATTTAAAATATCATTAACTAGTATAGGTACCTATTATTATTATTTTTAGAAAATGAATGTATAGTTAGTTCAAAAATAGTAAGTTTAGTTGAAAATAGTTGTTTATAAGGTTTTATACCTACATATTATGACTTGTGTCCATTTTTTCTTTATTTTCACTGTCTCTTTATATACTTTAGAAGTCTGGCAGTTACTTTTTGTTACTTATTGTATAAACAGGGGAGTATAATATTACGACCATTATTAACAAAAGGGTAAAATCCAAGGAGTATAATATATAGTACCGGAGCCAGTGGTGATTTTCATACGTCATACGTACTGCTCATGCACCGTTTTGGGGGAACAGTTAGAGGATACCGAGCACATAATGTAACTCTGGTCAGTTGGCCTTAAGTGGTTGCGTTTCGCCCCTATCGATTTTTGAAAGTGACAGAATTTCAGGATCATTGCTGATAAAAATTTTAAGTTGCATATGAAAGTTCAACCTCTGCAGATCACAAAAACAACCGTCTGCCATGCCAAAACGGTTGCTATCGCCGTCTGTCAGGATGTTTAAGTTGCACAAATTACACATTGTCATCGTCATATTGGGAGAACCGTTTTGGATACAACCATCAATTTTGGAACTCGTTCGTCACTAATGAAAAGCTGTAATCCTATATAAAATTTGGAGAAAAACGGGTGACTGGAAATAAAGCAAACAACCAAAAAACATGTTGCACGTTAGTATCAAAAGTGCCGTGATTGGTCTATTTCTAGTGTGCCATTTTTCTGGAAATTTCGTAGAATTACAGCTTTTCATTAGTGACGAACAAGTTCCAAAACTGAAGGTCGTATCCAAAACGGTTATCACAATATGACGATGACAATGTGTAACTTCTGCAACTTGGTCACCCTGACAGTCGGCGATAGTAACCGCTTTGGCATGAGAGATGATAGTTTTTGTGATCTACAGAGGTTGAACTTTCATAGGCAATTTAAATTTTTTATCAGCAATTATCCTGAAATTCTGTCACTTTCAAAAATCGATTGGGGCGGAACGTAAGCTCGGTATCCTCTATCTGTTCCCCCAAAATGGTGCATTAGCACTATGACGTATGAAAATCATCACTGGCTCCCGTACTAATACAGGTTTTCCAAAATAAAACTAAACATACCAAATTAATGAGTGCAAGAAGGAAGATATACACAAAATAAGTAGCGAGACAAAGATAGAATGCAATCATGACAAGGTACATTTTTAAACTAAATTTAAGTAAACATTAAAGTATCCATGGAAATAACTAAAGCATAATGTGAATTTAAATATTATTATGAACTCTTTGTGGCACTCATTAAATATCTATAGGTACCTCTTTGTTGCACTCATTATTTTGCTGTGTTCAGATTTGATTTCGGACACCTATATGTACACATAATATATTTGTTATATTATTATTATGTATACTACTATTATTCACAACAATGAAATATCAATGAATATTAGAAAGTAGGGAAAATGTCAGTTTTTTTAAATATTAATTACTTAGTTTCTGACAAGTTCGGTAAAAATATTTTTATTCATTTAAAAAAGTATCAAAGTATTACTTATACAAAAGCTGTTTGTGAAGTGCAAATGTGTAATTTTTATTAAGTATATTGCCTAAATATAAGTATGGTATTTTAGATAATGCAGAAGAAAAAAAATATTTTGAATACGTACCTATCTAATAAAAAACTGTAAATTTTAAATTGAAAAATTATACGAAAGTGTTTAGTTAATCAAGTGTAGTTTTTTTTCTTGAAAATATATTTCTAGTATGACTTTGAGTGCGGTTAAAAGCGTCGATAAATGGATAATACGCCAATTAAACTTGAAGAAATTACAACTCTAAACAGAATTAGCATAGTGGTAAGTTGTTAACTATACTAACAATTAATAATAGACTATGGTTAGAATGATGCCAACCTCAAAAAAAAAAGAAAAGGATTGCAAGTACTTTTTTTCATTTTTATGAAACCGAGTAAATGAATTAATTGTTGAATAACAAATATTTAAAAAATATATCTTTATTACTCGGAGTCTGCCATACTCCTCTACTAGTCCAGTCACGAGAGGAAGTCCACCTTGCGTTTGGTGCAGCAAATGATTTTATTTTTTTGTGTCCTCAAGCATGTTTAGGAGATGTCAAATCCAAGTTTGCGACCTCTAAAACAGGGCGGGGGAGTTTTGGTGGGCTAAAAACCACGATTTTTTTGCACTTTTTTCGATTTCTTGCTTATAATATGGAAACGGCTAGTCCTATCGAAAAAATGGTCCTATTCAAAATTAAAGGGAACAAAATTTGCTTCAAAATGCACTAAGCAAATATGTCTATGTTCCCATTTTTACCGGCTCTACAGAACTTAGAAAATTGCCAAAATTTACCAAGATGAAAAAAAAGCATTTTTTCAAGCTTTTAACTATTGAAAACTCGAATAGCCTATAATCTTCCTTAATAAACGGGCTATCTAACAAAAAAAAAATTTTCAAATCGGACTGGTAGTTCCTGAGATTGGCGCATTCAAACAAAAAAAAAATAAATTCTTTTTTTGTTTGAACGCGCTAATCTCAGGAACTAAAAGTCCGATTAAAAAAAATTTTCTGTTGTTAGATAGCCCGTTTATTAAGGAAGGTTTTAGGCAATTCGAGTTTTTTTAAATTCAATCCCAAAGGGGGTAAAACGGGGGTGTAAGATTTTTTGTTATTACAAAAAATCTTACTCCCACGTTTTACCCCCTTCGGGGTTAAATTTAAAATAAACTCGTATATCCTATAACCTTCCTCAATAAACGGGCTATCTAACAAAATTTTTTTTTTTTAAATCGGACTTGTAGTTCCTCGTATGAAAATTTCAAAGAGAGAGATTAGGTATTTTTTTTGAATTAAACTCGTCAGGCGACAATGACGTTTTCAAAATGCAATTACTGATGAATTTAATTGGTCCAGCAGCTAGCATCAAAATTATAAAGTCATGCAACCTAGAATACCGAAAGAATTTACGTATCAACAAATCAACGAGAGATGCAAGAGAATCTTTTGTACAGATCGAATTACGATCGCAGAGCACTATAAATGTAATAATCGAATACAAAATAATGGAGAATCTATCAATGATTTCGCTATTGAATTACTAGCATTGGAAGATCATTGTGACTTTGATGATAAATATTTGAACGTCGCTCTGCGTGACAGATTCGTAGCGGGATTAAAAAGCACTTCAATCAAGGCTAAATTGCTGCAACAAGACAAAAAATCGAAATTTGAAAACATAATCAAGATGGCTGTCAGTTTAGAAGTAATAGAAAACGAAGTAAAGGGCGTGCAAGGTCAAATGAAAACACATAACACGAGAGCAAGCAGTAGTCCTTATAATAGGAAAAATGAAAAAAGAGATTGGGAAAGGCGTAATATTTCTCTACAAGATTGATAATAACCACTTTTTACCAAAAATGGAACGGAACCGAGAAAATCTAAAAAAATCGTGTTTCGTGTACTTTGACGTTGAATAATTTTTAATGAGGCGGTGATTTCGTTCCCAATTTCTAATATTTTTTTTTGAAACATCAAAATAAAGCGATTAAACGAAAAATAACGTAGTATCTAATTACTTAGAACAGGAGCCATATTTACGTCTAAAGTGCACGGACTATGGGAAATGTCAAGTTTTTGTTATTACGGTAATATGAAAAGTTTTTCTTTGTGTTCAGAAAACTTGAAAAGTATGTTTGAGGCTTTAAAATTTTTATACAACGAAGTACGGAAATTTGCTGAATGTTATAAAAATAATTTACTAGGGAATATGAAATAAAACTGGGAAGAATAAAAATAAATAAAAAACAGTGTCTTTTACGTACAGTGTGTAAAATAAAATGACAAGGCGGTAGAATAAGAAAGTAAAGAAAAATCTTTCTTTTAAATAAATTGTCTTCTTTCGGAATTTAGTGTTAAACATTCTAACGTATTTTTTTTCGAATCTATTGTCCTGGGGTTTCATTGTATTGAATTTTATAAAAAAAAGTTTTGTTGATCACTCAAGCGATACATTTATTGTTTATTGTTCTATTAATTTCTTTAATTTTTTTTATTTAGATTTAATGACAGTCAGTTTTTGAAAAAAAAAATCATAACAAAAGCTGTTAACAGTGAATTGCTTCATAACTGAAAATGATATGCAATTATGCAGGCTGTCCGCTTATCTTCTATTCGGCTGCCATTTTTTTAAATTTCAAACGTAACAGCATATTGATTATAACTATTAATAACCAATACCAATATTAAGTGATAGTGTATTATTATGACATCTTCAAATTTCTCATAAAATTCTATAGATCTATTGGGTAACGTACCTGTAAAATCGACCATATATAATAATAAAAAATTTTGGAGCATACAAGTAATTCAAGAATTACAAGGCGCGATATTCATGTAGGTACCTACTGTGTGTAAACGGTTTTATCGAACATAGGGAAAATAACACTGAGAAGATTTATAATTTTGTAGTAGGCTATGAGCCATAAGACCAAACATAAATATGTATTGGATTACATAGAAAAAATAGTACAGTGAATTTTTTAAACAATTTTCCATGGCAACGGTTGACTATTAAGCTTAACTCGGAACCGGCTAAATAAAAACAGTCATGATGTGTCATAAGACACCCGACAGAAGCTATGCTTCTTACGCATTGTATATAAACCGAATTTATCAAAGATATAAATAATACAATTAAAAAGTTATTATTTGATCGCCATTTTGAAATCTGACGCCACTTTATTTTTTTGTGTCTTGTTAAATTTTCAAATATCAATTTTCAAAAGGATCGGATAATTTTTACAAAAAAGTACATACGGCCGCCATTTTGGAATCTGACATAATTTTATTTTTTTGTGTCTTATGAAACTTTCAAATACCGATTTTCAAAAGGATCGGATAATTTTTACAAAAAGTACATATGGCCGCCATATTGAAATCTGACGTCATTTTATTTTTTTGTGCCCTATAAAACTCAAATATCAATTTTCAAAAGAATCGGATAATTTTTACAAAAAAGTACATAATTTAGCCGCCATTTTGAAATCTGACGCCATTTTATTTTTTTGTGTCCTATAAAACTCTCAAATATCAATTTTCAAAAGGATCAGATAATTTTTACAAAGGAGTACTACATATTTCCGCCATTTTGAAATATGACGTCATTTTATTTTTTTGTGTCCTATAAAACTCGCAAATATCAATTTTCAAAAGAATCGGATAATTTTTACAAAAAAGTACATATTATGGCCGCCATTTTGAAATCTGACTCCATTCTATTTTCTTGTTTGCTATAAAACTCTCAAATATCAAATTTCAAAAGAATCGGATAATTTAAAAAAAAAGTGCATATGGCCGCCATTTTGAAATCTGACATAATTTTATTTCTTTGTGTCCTGCAAAACTCTCAAATATCAATTTTCAAAAGGATCGGATAATTTTAGCAAAAAAGTACCTACATATGGCCGCCATTTTAAAATATGACGTCATTTTATTTTTTTTGTGTCCTATGAAACTCAAATATCGATTTTCAAAAAGATCGGATCATTTTTTCAAAAAAGTACATATGGCCGCCATTTTGAAGTCTGACGTCATTTTATTTTTTTGTGTTCTATGAAACTCTCAAATATCAATTTTCAAAAGGATCGGATAATTTTTACAAAAAAGTACATACGGCCGCCATTTTGAAATCTGACATAATTTTATTTTTTTGTGTCCTATGAAACTTTCAAATACCGATTTTCAAAAGGATCGGATAATTTTTACAAAAAAGTACATATGGCCGCCATTTTGAAATATGACATCATTTATTTTTTTGTGTCCTATAAAACTTTCAAATATCAATTTTCAAAAGAATCGGATAATTTTTTCAAAAAAGTACATATGGCCGCCATTTTGAAATCTAACGTCATTTTATTTTTTTGTGTCCTATGAAACTCAAAATACCGATTTTCTAAAAGATCGGATCATTTTTTCAAAAAAGTACATATGGCCGCCATTTTGAAATCTGACGTCATTTTATTTTTTTGTGTTGTGAAACTCTCAAATATAAATTTTCAAAATGATCGGATAATTTTTACAAAAAAGTACATACAGCCGCCATTTTGAAATCTGACATCATTTTATTTTTTTGTGTCCTATGAAACTTTCAAGTACCGATTTTCAAAAGAATCGGATAATTTTGACAAAAAAGTACATATAGAATAGAATAGATATATATTTCTCTTGTAAAACCGCCATTTTGAAATCTGACGTCATTTTATTTTTTTGTGACCTATGAAACTCTTAAATATCTATTTTCAAAAAGATCGGATAATTTTTACAAAAATGTATATACGGCCGCCATTTTGAAATCTGACGTCATTTTATTTTTTAGTGTCTTATGAAACTCTCAAATATCAATTTTCAAAAGGATAGGATAATTTTTACAAAGGAGTAAGTACTATATATTTCCGCCATTTTGAAATATGACATCATTTATTTTTTTTTGTCCTATAAAACTCGCAAATATCAATTTTCAAAAGGATGGGATAATTTTTACAAAAAAGTACATATTATGGCCGCCATTGTGAAATCTGACGTCATTTTAATTTTTTGTGTCCTATAAAACTCAAATATCAATTTTCAAAACAATCGGATAATTTTTACAAAAAAGTACATAATTTGGCCGCCATTTTGAAATCTGACGCCATTTTATTTTTTTGTGTCCTATAAAACTCTCAAATATTAATTTTCAAAAGGATCGGATAATTTTTACAAAAGTAACGTTACACTTTTCATGTAAATCGGATCAGTGGCTCTCGAGTTATAAACGTACAAACGGACATACAGGCAGAGAAAGCCAAATTGTTCAGGAAGATATAAAACATCAAGAAATTTTGGTCCGATCCCCAGATCCCGCCATCCGACCGACGTCAATAATTAGTTACAGGTCATTTTAACTCAGTAGGCCATGGTTTTTAAACACAAAAATCAAACGTCACCAGTCAAAAAATTGAATGACTATATTAAAATATTTATTATAAGTCAGAGCATACGCTATCTTCCAATATCCATATCACACTGTGCAACAGACAAGGACAACCGAAACAAGTTTGCGATTTATTAGATAAAGTCGCATTTATATAGTTGAAATTAGCAATTAAATGTGTATAAAAAAACTGTTTTCACACAATATTATACATAAAATCTATCTAAAATTTTCTCCTCTTTCGTTTAAGACAGGTTTCGAATCGATCTGACTTGAATTGAGCGAACTATAAGCAAAAAACACCGTTTTTTCTAATTTGCTCCTCTCTGGGGCCAAAATTCAAAAATCGGGCGACGTTAGGATCAAATAGACCCCGAGAGGAATCGAACAAAAAAAAGTTTTTTAAAATCGGTTAATTCGTTTGGGCTGTACGACTGATACAAAAAATCCGTCACAGAATAACAGATAAACAGATTAACAGACAAAGCGAGTGTATATAGGCTCTTCTAGCTTCGCTTTAGATCGCGCCTAAAAACTCAGGTCGCAGTGCCAAACCCTCAGTCGACAATATAGTGTATTTGCTAATACAGGCATTGCGGCTTTATTTTATGTACTAAAGTTTGTTTTTGGGCAAAATAAACCCTTAATACAATGTCTCTCAAAATAATATTTTTTTTTTCATAATTGTAATATAATTATTATCAAATCAACACCTGCACCAAATTAAATACACCCTTAAAATAGTCAAAGTTTATAGTCTGTTAAACTCCTTAACTCTAAAGTCATCGACAAGTCGAAAACTTCATGACTCGAAATTTTTATAATTTCCCTTGAAGTTAGACTTACAGAGTTTCTACTGTAATATGCATGGATGATGTGATTCGCTTTACCA
Organism: Mongoloraphidia duomilia; assembly: GCA_039654895.1. Classification (NCBI taxonomy): domain Eukaryota; kingdom Metazoa; phylum Arthropoda; class Insecta; order Raphidioptera; family Raphidiidae; genus Mongoloraphidia; species Mongoloraphidia duomilia. The sequence continues at coordinate 34,999,279 of CM077518.1, read as the reverse complement.
ATGTATAAGGATGATGCGTAGACCCTCTGTTTAGGTGTACAGATCTTGAGCTGGATGCTTTTCTTGAAGGTCCGCGTAATAATATATGCCCACTACGTTATAGTTTGTTTATCAAAGAACTAGTGGTATCCGTGACTCCGCTCACGTATATTTTAATTTTATTATTTGTTTGAAGAGTATTTATACCAAGTTTCAAGTTGATACACGCAGGGAATACGTTTTTTTATACAAATATATTCACCCCATTTCGATTTCCAAAAAATTCTTTCTTAGAGCACCTCTACACACTGTAAAGAACATATCTTCCAAATTCCATGTTTCTATCTTCAGTGGTTTAGGCTGTGCGTTATCTGTCTGTCAGTCAGTCAGTCAGTCAGTCACGGAACTGTTTTATATGTAATTAGATTAGATATGTTGAAAATATACGGATGAAGATATTTCGGCTGATATAGCAGTGTTGCCAGGTCTAGAGAAATTTCCTTACATTAAAATTTCAACAAGATCGATTGTAAATTTTACGAGCTATGGGGCGAGTGGAAATTATAAGGTAATTTTCGTAACGCAAACTTTTCGTACATGTAGACATGCGGAGTGCGGAGTGAGACGTTGTCACGTCAAAAGTGTAACTAATTTGGTGTAGATGTTGATTTTTTAACTTAGATATTAATGTGATGGGTTTAATTTGCACATTTCTGTTAATTATTGTTGAACAGAACAAAATAAATTATTCGTAATTTTTGTTGATTTCTTAATCTAAACTCGACTGATGCAATTCAATAAATTATTAAAACTTCAATAATCAACATACCTGAAACTTTTTCTATAAATCATACTGTACGTGCCAGGCTTTATAAGCAATATTGAACTTTACAAGCAAAAGTTAAGTTATAAAGAAATAGGTTCAGCTTTCAACATAAACTTTGTCAGATTGATGTATTCAAATTTATACGACATAAATTAAGAAGACAATGAAATTTCATTTGATTAGAGGCATAAAAATTTTCAATATTAAATGAAGCGTAAAAACCGAGACACGCACAAAAGACCAAACGGTTTTCTGGAAAATCTGTTTTCTCAGCACAAGGAAACGCTTCAATGGAATTCTGTAGTATAATTTTATCTAAGAGTAATTGTGAATCTTTGGATATAAAATGAATGGACATCTTATAAGAAAACAGGAGATTCTGTAAATCGTGTTATACACATTCTGTTCTTTACCTGCATTGATTTAATTTTAACAAAACGGTTCATTGAGATCAGAGTTGTTCCGAATATCAGTTTACAATGTTTCAAGATCACTCTGTCAAGGACGAATTGAAGATTCGGATTAACTGTCAGGCTATTTCTTTTTACGATCAACAAAACTATAAACTACCACTTTTGCACGATTTCAACAAACTACAAAGCGTGAATGGATTCTTTTACATCCACAAATCGATTACACAGGCTGACTTTTTATCTTTGAAATGTGGACATACATTTACTATTTGAGATTGTGTAATAAATAATAGACGACCTATTCTTGATCACTTACCGTAAGCCTGTTACAACTTGCCCCAAACTAGAGCTAAATAACAACAACGCACCTTTTCTTAAAAAATGATAATTGATAAAAATGTACAATATAGTAGTTTATATAACTAGTACAATTAAGTACAAGACGCGAGGGGTGAAGTTAAGGTACGCGAGCTGTAGGCGAGAGTACCAACACCCCGAGCGTCTTGTACTTAATTATACGGGTTGTATACATCATTTTTTGTAACATATATTTGAAGTGTACAAAATTTTTGACTTTCAGAGTTTTATTGAATTAATTTCAAACACCGAAATCTCACTGACAGCTGAAAATATTGGCCTAGATCCAATATTTATTTATCTCGTTACCATAGCAACAATCTTCCTATATTTATTGTATGGCATAAAATATGCATTTTTGCACGCTGACATTACAGTCTATATTTTGCGCACGCCTAGCTATGTTGCCGTATCACATAAAATATGTATTATTGCACGCGTGCTATATACCGGGTGTCCGGTCTCAAAGTCGAACATAAGGAATTAACGTTGTGTGCCATTTTTAAGTATTTTGGCTTTTACTTCTACTCGTATAGACTATAATAAGAAAACAAACGGAAATCTATCTAAGTAATGAAGAATTTAATTGGTTTTTTATTATTAAACAACGAAAAGTAATACTTAATAAAGAAAACAAAATTATAATAAATATTCAAATAACCGCCTATTTTCAACTAAACAACATCGCAGTCTGTTATAAAAAGAGTTTCTAACGTTTTGTTTTTCGCCTACTTAATTTGAAATCATTACTGCAAAATCGGTAAATTTCAAATTGGTATTTTAAAGAAAAAATTTCATTTTTGATCTTATTTTTAGAATCATTTGATGCGTTTATCTTTCGATAGGTAGGTACCATTACTTTTCTTGTACGTTGAATTGGCGAACACGAATCAGCAAAAATGAACAATACCATGTTAAATCCCTATGTTCACCTTTGAAACCGGACACGGGGTATATATTATTTTAAGCGGCCGACTAGAGACACGAAATGTTGCACATTTCATATATGTGTTTGGACACGATACTTGAATAGTTAAACTAGCTATCAAAACAACCTGCATTACAATGCTATGAGTTTTTGTAATATAATCGTTTTGCTTTAAAATGTTACAATAATAGCACCTTCCTTCCCTACTAGAGAAATTTGTAAGCGAAGCAGACAGTTATTATTTAGAAATTCGAATTATTAAAAATAATTAAAGTTGGGAACATAAACGCTAAATATCTTTGACGTTAAATGTAAAAAAAACTAATAACTACACTTATAGTCCAGTCACGAGAGCTTAAAAAGGTAGGTTTACCTTGCGTTTTGCGCAGCAAATGATTTTATTTTTTTGTGTCCTCAAGAATGTTTAGGAGATGTGAAATCCAAGTTTGCGACCTCTAAAACAGAGCGGGGGAGTTTTGGTGGGCTAAAAACCATGATTTTTTTGCACTTTTTTCGGTTTTTTGCTTATAACATAAAAACGGCTTGTCCTATCGAAAAAATGGTCTTATTCAAAATTAAAGAGCACAAAATTTACTTCAAAATGCACTAGTCAAATATGTTTTTGTTCTGATTTTACCGACTCTACAGAACTTAGAAAAACAAAACAAAAAAATAAACTCTTTTTTTGTTTGAAGGCGCTAAATCTCAGGAACTACCAGTCTGTAAAAGAAGCAAAGTACTAATCAATGAGACCCTATACGAGTTTTTTAAAAATTCAATCCCAAAGAGTGAAAACGGGAGTGTAGGATTTATTGTAATAACAAAAAATCCTACATCTACGTTTAACTCCCTGTGGGATTGAATTAAAAAAAATAATCGAATAGCCTATAACCTTCCTTAATAAACGGGCTATCTAACAAAAAAAATTTTCTTCAAATCGAACTGGTAGTTCCTGAGATTAACGCGTTCAAACAAAAAAAATAAACTCTTTTTTTGTTTGAACGCGCTAATCTCAGGAACTACAAGTCCGATTAAAAAAAAATTTTTTTGTTAGATAGTCCGTTTATTGAGGAAGGTTATAGAATATACGAGTTTATTTTAAATTTAACCCCGAACGGGGTAAAACGTGGGAGTAAGATTTTTTTGTAATAACAAAAAATTTTACACCCCCGTTTTACCCCCTTTAAGATTGAATTTAAAAAAACTCGAATTGCCTAAAACCTTCCTTAATAAACGGGCTATCTAACAAAAAAATTTTTTTTTAATCGGACTTGTAGTTCCTGAGATTAGCGCGTTCAAACAAAAAAAGAATTTATTTTTTTTTGTTTGAACGCGCTAATCTCAGGAATTACCAGTCCGATTTGAAAAAAATTTTTTTGTTTGATAGCCCGTTTATTAAGGAAGGTTATAGGCTATTCGAGTTTTTCAATAGTTAAAAGCTTGAAAAAATGCTTTTTTTTCATTTTGGTAAATTTTGGCGATTTTCTAAGTTCTGTAGGGCCGGTAAAAATGAGAACATAAACATATTTGACTAGTGCATTTTGAAGTAAATTTTGTGCCCTTTAATTTTGAATAGGACCATTTTTTCGATAGGACCAGCCGTTTCCATATTATAAGCAAGAAATTGAAAAAAGTGCAAAAAAATCGTGGTTTTTAGCCCACCAAAACTCCCCCGCCCTGTTTTAGAGGTCGCAAACTTGGATTTGACATCTCCTAAACATGCTCGAGGACACAAAAAAAATAAAATCATTTGCTGCACCAAACGCAAGGTGGACTTCGTCTCGTGACTGGACTATTATAAAAAAATCCGAAGCCTTTATTGAATGAGAGCGACAGTTATGACATGGTTGACGTAACTTTTTCAGTCGAGGAATGTTGAACACTCTCTTGTTTGTGACATGTATGTTGTCATATTTATTTATCACTGCACAAAGGAGGGTACTTTGCATTGAAGCTACGGAATTCTTGTTTCCTCTACAACCGTCAGCATGTTGAGGACGATGCTGTTTTGCCACTGACCTACTGTGAAGTCAAACCAACTACGAGGTCAAACAAAGACTGTTTTCCTTTAAAGGCCTAGCTGTAACCTGACACAAACTCGAAAACCGCGATTAGCGTGATATATGGGTCTCTTTCAGATCGTGCCAGATAATATGCTATTTCGCAACATTCGTATGCGAACGGATTCATTCTCCGATTTTTTGTGGGCCAGTGGCTTGGTGTACAACGTTATTTTGGTTGTTATTTGGTAAAACAATTTTTAGTGTATTTACCGTATGGCATAGTGGCCCATACACTTTTGGCGTCGGTCGAACGGAAGGATCTAGGGGCGGAACTAAAAATTACCGACATATCACGTCATCCTGAACAATGAAATATGTATTTTACAAAAAAAAACACAAGTGATCAGAAATGTAGAGGACTTCGAGTCCGATAAAATGACGGATACATATTTAATGTAGCACAGATGGTTCGCGAAATATTTGAAAAAACAAATTGAACCTTTCCTTATCAAAATGGCGGCACTTCCGTTGCTCGAGGGAGGTCAACAGTCTGGATTTATGATCTCACATAACCCCATATGGGCTATAACAAACCTACAAAAATTCAGCTATCGCCATAAAAATTTAAGTGAAATTTACAATCCAACTAGACGGAAGCCGTTTTAAGTGCTAGACAAAAAAATTCCAACGGAAAGACGGAGCTCATTCCAATTATTTTATGAAAATAAAATCGTTTATAGACTTATGGGTATCAATTTGTTTTCATCTAAAATAGTGTAGAGGCATGATAATTGAAAAAACCGCCGAATTATTCACTTGTATAAAATATTGAAATTTGGAGTGATGAAGGACGGGGCTAACTCCCTGACAGACGAACATTGTCTGTCAGGGAGTTAGCCCCGTCCAAGCAGTTGTCAGTTTTTTTCTGGACTTTACTAATGATAAAGAAAAAGCTGTCCAAATTTCAAGTCTTATAAACACACATAAGTCTATTTTTTTCGCAAGAGTGAACAAAAAAAAATATTGAGTGGTTTTGCCCCGCGTTTGGAATGACACTATTTACCCCTTGTAGAGATATACAAAAAGTCATCTTTTAAAAAAAGGTCCAAGTCTTATATAAACACATAAAAAAAGTGTTATAAGCTCTTAGTGTACTACTAAAAACCAAGATGGCAGTCAAAAATTCAAATTTGGTTATTTATTATCAGATTTGATTTATTTTCGGTTTGTACACGTGAATTGAGATTCTGAGTGCCATTTTGAAATTGAATTTGAGTTTTATTGCGTATATTATTGAAAAAAAAATGGAAAGAGTTTTGTATTTTAACAAGACCGTCTGAGTGTGACGGCGAATGTTAAACGATAGATACTTGTAAAACTTTAAAGACAAATATTTTAAAACTTGTATGTTAAAGAAGTGTAATTTTATTTGTACCTATAAAGCAAGGATGGCATTTTAATAAACACATACGATGACTTTATACACAAATATTTTTCCAACTTTTTCAATAATATGGTCAATAAAATCCGACAATAAATAACAAAATTGGAAATTTTGGCTAAAATCCTAGTTTCAGTAGTTTCCGATATCAAAATGCTAATATTGACCTCAAATTCGTAGTTAGGACCTGGAAATTAATCTATAAACTAAAAATCAAATAAAACAGTCTATTGTACAAACAGATAAAATAGAAATTTTGGCCACCATATGGGATTTTAAAGGTCCTTGAGTAAATTTTGAAATGGCTCAATACCTTTAGGATATACCTTTTCATCGCTCCAAATTTCATGCTTTTATACAAAAGTGAACAATTTTTTAGTTAGGCCGCCGTACTAACTCGTTTAAAGTGTGCGTTAAATTCAACTAGTTGTTTCTGTCTATTTGGGCATGTAATTTAAAAATCAATTTGGGCACAAATTCATTTTATACCAGAGCGACGCGGCGGCGGCATGCATTCAGCATACAGCTAGACGAAAGTTTCGCAAAACTCTTTTGTGAAGAAACTCTCACACAAAATGCAATCAACGTGTTTCCGCAATAAATTTTTAGACGGAAGAAGAAGGTACTGGCGTAACAATGTTGAGCCTTCTCGATTACTACGTATAAGTATTGATTTTGAGTTTAGTTGTGTCTTTTTCTTTTTTGTACTTCACAGTATAAAAGAAAGACTAATATTTGTTCAAAATTCGGTAATTATTTTTAATTGAAAGAAAAATTCAACATCTCAAAAGAAACCTTACTACAAATATGTTCGTTTCCTACACTAAATCTACCCGATTCCCAGTCTAATTAAATTCTCTAATGAAAAGAATAATATTTAGACACAAAAGTGGGTTTTATTAGAAAAACGAGGTAACAAAGGGGATTTCTCGGAAAATTGTAGAGAATGGTCGCCTAAATAACATATCACCTCATCTGCTAAACTTTTTTAAGGTAAAAACTACCCCCTACAATGTGGTTTTTGCAAAAATCTGGAGAACTATTAGATATATGTAAAAAAAAAGGAAAAACATTCTTCTATAGATTGGTCTCTAAAAATGTATTGCACATTTTCGCGTAGATCGAAAGGTATGGCCAGAAAAAAGGCTTCTATGCTTATAACAAAACTTTCTCGAGACAGGACAGAAATCATTTAGTTTAAGAATCCATGACACTCAAAGTCTGTGTCATAAAACTGAAGAAAATTTGGCATGTCGAGGGCCAATTCGATCCCGGCTGAACCCTAAGTGAGCCCGGTGGGCATAAAGTTTCAGCCAGGACCGGAAAAATTGACGTCATTAACTCTCATTCTAATTATTGTTTAGGGCAATTTATTTCCTATGTCTTGGACGGTTTTTTTTCAAAATAGAAGGTATTCGCGGTGAGCGTTGAAAAAATGTGTAATTTTCACTAATACCCTATAATGATTTCAAATTTGATTGCCAATAACTTCTAAGTTTTTAAAGATATCGATATGGAAAAAAAGCATGATTCAGATCGTCTTTTACATTATTGTAACTATACTGATTTAAATTTGACGTATGTATTTTTATCAAATGTTTTCGTGTTATCTCTTTAATATATCGTAACCACATTTTGAAGTTTTTCTTTTTTGTCAACGTCATCACTAAATCATATTAGGTAATGGAAGAAAGCTGGCAAGAAATGTGTATGAATATGAGACGGGAATAAGAAATAAGTTGTTTTTCGGGAAAGGTTGTATGTGTTACTATATTCAAATCTTATTTCACTTTGTATGTTGCCTTCTTAGAACAACATTTCTATTCAAAAGTATATACATACATACATCACATACATATTACCACACCAAGAGAAAACTATCAACGAGATATATACAAAACGAAACAAGTAAAGAGGTAACCTTGTCTCATTTTAGGTTTCCTGTTTCCTGAACACTAAAAAAATTTTACATCTATTTTACTACCTGTACGTATTCACTGTAGTAATACTATTTTAGCTGCAAAATCCATTCTTTACACGGATTGTCTCCAAAAACCACTCTCATTTAAATTGTTGATTGATTTTTAACTTCCCGCTAAGAAAATTGAAAATTTTCAAAAATAAGGAAGTTATTGATTTCACCCCGATTTTCTAAAATCGAGTCTTTATCAGATCTCGACGTTTTGTGATCCTAGGAAGCTATTCTGACTATTTTTACGATGATGTCAGTATGTCTGTATGTATGTATGTGTGTATGTATGTAAACTGTTGAACGGCTTGACCGATCGAATCGTGATGTGCGGTATTCGAAAGGGTTCTACTGAACTTAGATTTCCTGAAAATTTGAACCGATTCGGCCCAATAGATTTTGAGAAATTCTAAAAAAACCGAAAAAAAAGTTGTTAAAACGATGTTTTTTCAAAATAACTTCTAGAATATTGTACCGATTGATTTCATAATCTAATCAGCTCTTCTCCTCAAAAAACTGCGTCGAATGCCGCTAAGCGGATCAAAATCGGTTAATCCGTTCTAGAGATTACGTAGTCAACAGATTTCGAAAAAAATGTTTTTTCAAAATAATTTCGAGATTTCTCAACCAATCGATTTTGTACCTCTTACAATATTTTTAGAGCTTAAAAAACTGCGTCGAATGCCGTTTTAAAAATCAAAATCGAACAACGCGTTCAAAAGCTATAGCTGTTTACAAATTAAAAAAAAAAATGTTTTTTAAAGATAACTGTAACATTTTTCAACTGCGCGATTTTTTTTTATTTATCAGTTTTTGTGTTAAAAAAGCCGCATTGAATAACGTTTGAAAAATCAAAATCAAACGACGCGTTCAAAAGTTACGGCTTTTCAAAAATTAAAATAGTGTTGATATCAGCAATTTTCAGATACTTTTGGGTATATTATCAAGTGCTTCTAACTCAAAGCGCTTGAAAATAGCGGGAAGTTCCAGGAATGGCCTGCAGGGTCAACCGATTTACAGATTGTTTTGAGGGGATCTATTAAAATTAAATAATGCAAGTAAATGTATGGTGTTAATTTATATCATAAAATTATTTATGAAAACACAGTTAAATTTTTTATTTTCTCCAGAAATAAATTTGACATAACGATACATTTAAATACCAAAATACATGCATTGGCAAATATTTTATCAGGGTTTTTCACTGCGGTCAGTGTTTTTGTTTTAATTTTATGATTGCGATAAACATAACATAATATTCTTTATTCAACACATGCACGCTTTTACTGTTTTTTCGTATCTGTTTTGAGGACCTTAAATAGCCGTTTATTGACTAGTGACCATTATGTAACGCTTTTCAGTGCTATAATGGTTCATTATGTAACTAGTTACACAATGATCCATTATACAACGCTTTTCAATGCTATAATGAACCATTATGTAACTAGTTACATAATGGTTCATTATGTAACTGTTTTTTTTAATTCAATTAAAGTCTAAAACCATGCGAATGTTGAATAAAGTATAGTGTGAAACGCGTATGCTAAATCTTTATGCGTTATAGGCGCAATATTTTCAGCACTCGTATGCGGCTCGTGTGCGCTCGCCTACTACTCGTGCAAAAAACATCAGCACTCGTATTCGGCTCGCGATGCACGCTCGCCTACTACGTGTGCTAAAAACATCGCGCCTGACGTATAAAGATGTATTTAGCACACTAGTTACACAATATACTATTTTAAATATTACTTATGATAAGTATAAAGTAGTTTAACATAGTTTAACAATTAGATACATTAAGAAGATCTTTAAGTAAAAATTGTTTGTATTTATAGGAGAGTTTGCCGCTACCGCCGGCGTCGCAGACGAATCCGGGCCGTCGCAGATGGTGGTCATCGTTCCGTGACAGGATGAGGGGCGTGAGCGCGTCGTTGCGACGCACTTCCCGATGTTGCGGCTCGCTGCCGTCTCCTGCCGGCGGCGGTCAACGCCAGAGGGAAACGCGTCACACGCCGGACTGGTTCCTGGACAAGTTCAGCGTCGGCGGTCAGGGCAACGAAGATGCCGACGGAAATATACACTGTTGGGGGTACAGGATTGTCGTTGATCCTACCCTGCCATCGCATTATAGGGTAAGTTTAATAACGAAATCCTTCTGTCGAACTCAATTACATTTAAACTGATTTTATTAAAGGATGTTGGAATCTTGGAAAATGAACTCCGGTGTACATTCCCAATTAGCATTGAGTAATACGTATACTTACGTATAAAAAAAGTTTTCTTTTATTATTAAGGTCGCCAACTGCCACGGTTACATTATTTTGAAACTTTATACAATATATCTGTCGTAGATAATACCTACCTATCACATTTTTTCCCTTTTGAGGGTTATATTTAAAAGTAGTCAAGTACAAGTAGAACTCGCGTCATGAGGGTTCCGTACCGTTATAACAATTTAATAAAATTCAAGTTTGTCACGTAATAATAATATTCCCAGATAGTAGTTGGCAACTATCGCGTAGGATGCAGGGCCGTAGCTAGGGAGGGAGCATTAAGGGACAATGTCCTACCGTAAAACATCCAGTGCCTTGTCTTAAGGAATTATAAACAAGCCGCAAAGACTGTCACGATCACTCATGAACAGAATGACAGGCTTGGTCTATCTGGAATTTGAAAAATAAGATCAGATTCGTTGGATCTAAATGAAGTTCTTCGGAAATAACATGACAAATTTTGTATTTTTTTTTCTTTTTGATAAAAAAATATATTATAAATATTTAAATTGTTGTTCACCGTTTTGATTTCACCAGATGAGGTAGGCAATCCAAATAAATTATAGTGTTTTGCTTCAGCCCTACTTTAAACTTTCAGTGCCCTATCTTGAATTCAGCTCTAACTACGGCTCTGGTAGGATGGCGCTCCACTATGTTTTTAACTTGTTCTGTAGATGGTTAGTCAGTACCTAAATAAGTGATTTTTTGGAATGCCGTATCTTTTTATTGCATTGAGCTAGAAGCTTGAATTTTTGACAGGATTATGAGGCTGTAGACCTTACTACTCGATATGAATTTCAACATGATAGCTGTAGCCGTTCCTAAGAAAAAAGGTCTTGACTGAATTCTAAAAATTAAGTTTGTCAGGTGATAATTTCATAAAGAACCTCAGGGGTTGAATTTCGAAAAATCCCTTATTAGTGGCTATTTTTGTCACAAAAAGAACCTCTTGTCCATATTTCACGTTTCTATCTTCAGTGGTTTTTTCTCTGAATATACCGACCTACGAACGCCCCCTGGTCCAGAAAGGTTACCCTGTGTCTGCCGAGTACAACGACGTTCTCGGACGTTTCTTCCAGAGATATAGACTTTTACTTGAAACAATGCAATAATTTGCCCCTGAACAGTAGGCAACCAGCTCCTGCATGTCCTGCTGGGGGGCACTACTTCTTAAATGTTATGTTAGGTATGTAGATAATCCCTTGAAATATGCTACCCAAGTATTTATTTATTTTTTTCCAATAAATTATTCATATTTCTACGAATTTTATGAAATAATCGAGAATTCATGCATTGCTCCACTTTCAAGTGAAATATGCAATAATTAAAGTACTCGAAAAATTATTGCAACACACGTAATACTTCGAGAAAATGTTACTTATTAATCTCCAATTGGCTTTATATCATTTGCTTTTGCCAGTCAAAAGTTATAGCAACTTTTGTACAGCGCGCGCGCTCTCGCAATCCTTCCAGCGTGAGCGAACGGCCGACGTATGTCAGCTTGGAGCATTAGTTAACAAATTACTGCTCGCTCAACTTTAATTCGAAAAACACATGTCATATATATTTCTTTAGTAAAATTTTGTTCTTTCCAATGGTGCTGTCAGTTTTTTCATACAAATTGAATTTAAAAAGTTATTCTTGAAATATTGTTTTTAGCATCTACATTGTTTAATAAAAAAATTTCCGCACAATTTCTCACGGTGGCATTTTAATATTTTGTTCTCCACACATTTCTGAACACTTTTCAACAAAAATCATCGACCGAGGAATTATTCCGAAGTGAAAATCTAATTTGATTCCCCTAAAATAGAAAAGTCTGTATTACAACAAAATAGTTACTAAGCAATTTAGGTTCTAATTACTAACAAAACTAAAAAGACAGCAAACTTGTATCGCGTGACGTCATATTCATAAATCAGTTTCGTTTGCGACCCCACGTACAAGAAATTGAATATCTCCGTTGAAATTAAAGATATCAAAATAATCTTCATTACAATGATGTGATAGTATCATAATTATTAATATTTTCGTCCAATGGAAACTTCCTTATTGGAAGAATTTGAATAAAATAAGTATTATTAATTAATATCAATTGCTTCCGGCAGAATTTTCGCCGGCACCGTTGCCTTTTTAGGGACATGTTTTCATAACGAATCGTTTAGAAAACATTAAAATCGGCCGGGGATTCAAGGTAGATAAATCTACCGGGCTCTCGGACTATAATACAGAATCTATGTAAATATGTAGACCGTTGCTATGGAAAATTGTTTTTTATTTCTATTGTATATTGTCTCAATGATTACCTATATACTAGGTTCATAGCATTCTCGGATTCTGCCTAACATTCACTGTACTATTTTTCCTACGTTACCTTTTCTAAGCCAGACCCGGTATAAAAATCCAATGTTATATTTTACACGGTTAATATGTTTAATATGTTTAATTAATAATTAAAAAATGTCATGTTTAGACTGATAAATACGTCCTTGGCCTTAATGGTGGTAGAATTTCAACGGCAGCTTGTATGAATGACGTTGTATATGACAACAAAGACTAATGTTTGCTTTTCATTCGCTAATTATGATTTTATGATATTTGAAGAGCTCTGTATATTGATAAAGCCCGAGATGCGCCAACATGAATTATAATAAAGTTTATGCTAAGTCACGAATTCCTTATGAAATAATATTATATAGATTACTAGATGCCCCGTCCGGCTTCGCCCGGGGAACGAATTTATAGGTAATGAATTAATACCTTACTCACTCGCTTAGAGTGAACACTCCAAATGAAAATGCACACAATTAATACTCTCCAACGGTGAGCCCTGGAGTAATTAAATTTACAGTTATTTGTGTGTGGCAAATCCCACTGTAAAAAATGGATGTAACAATACTTTGAAAGTTAAGGTAGAATTCGCTCGGTTTTCTAAGTGATTTTACATTATTATTTATTTTTACACAGAAAAGTTCATAAAAACTTGGACTTTTACTGTAAAGCTAAACAAATTTGTGATTTTTACATAAAGTAAATTAAAATTACATAATTTGTGTAATATTCCAATAAAATGTGTAAAAATTACGAAATAAATGCATAGTTACATATATAAAATGGATGAATACAAAACAAATTAATGTAAAAATATCTGGATGACCGAGCTTTGCTCGAATGAGTTCAAAAAAAATAGTACTTAAAGTTCCCATTACTTTCAGAGTAATTTGACATAAATAATGAAAATAGTTTGTTTTTTCCAAAGCCTACTCACCATACGACACTGTTTTATAACGTTAAAAAAACTGTTTTTTAAAATGATAAAATCGATAAGAAAACGAATTTTTCCAGGGATGAGACCTAGCTAGGTCGATTTTTGCCCCCCGAAACCCCTTTTCGGTAAATTTGATCAAAATCGTTAGAGCCGTTTTCGAGAAAATATTTATATAGGTACATATATACAAGATTTGCTCGTTTAATTATTGTAAAATTAGTAACCACGCATGCGCAATGTGTTTTTATGGAATCTACGCGATGTACAGACGATACCTGTTTGCGACGCCATTGTCTCTTTGTGTGCCTATTACCAAATTAATCGCTAGCTACAAATGGACCATGGATAATCTATGTAATCGGCCTTCTCATTTCTTACAGTGCCGGATGAATATGACTACTTCAGCTCGCTACGACGTTCCCTTCCTGATTTACTGATTTACGTTAGAGTAAGTTCGCTCTACTCGGACGAAGCCGGGACGGACAGCTAGTTGTCTATAAAATTATAATTGAATAATTTATGTCATTATAAAATATCAAATATTTCAGAGAGTTCGATAGTTCAACATTGCAACTTTCATAAAGCGTCATTTATATTTTTTTTTCAAACAAAACCCCAAAAATGTAAATGTAAAGATTTCTTTAATTTGAAGTGTCTTAAATAAAATAATGTACTAAATTTTATATTTTCTCATTTTGAGATGCAATTTTATTAACAATCAACTTTGTTTTTATATTTAAAGATCAATGTTTATTTAGTTTAAAAAACAATTCTTTTTCCCTATTGTTTTGTGAGATTAACGAAATATTTGATTTGCAAACGTGTTTTATTTACATTTGCAATAAAATAAATAATCAATAATAACAAAATTGGAAAATACGTTTTCATGATGGAGTTTTGATCGGATATAGAACTATAATATAACCAAAGTTTCAAAAATTATTATTCTCTACAAAAATAAACATTTGTACCTACTATTTAATTAATGTACGTATACTAACTTCATATAGGGGTATATCTAAAGGGAAAAATTCGACTGATGACCAGTCCTATACTTCCCACCTAGTAAATCTTTGCAAAAAATAAACTCTCTTTTTTTATTCTTTGAAAAAAAGCATGGCCCTCTTTTTTGTTTAGTGATCTACTGATGGCTAGCTTAATATAGCAAAAATCATGGTTACCTTGATTTACGTACAATTTTTATTTTTTTAGAAAAATATTTTTCACATTATAACATCTAGAATGCATTTATATTTTTTTTACCTATGTTAATATGTGACATTGAGAACGTTTTTTTTTAATATCTCAGGATTCACTTAACCGATTTGACTCAAAATCTAATCAGATCTATGTTAAAGGCTGATAAACACAATAGAACAATCGGCATGGCCGTATGTTGTTCCGTTTTTACGATATCGAAGGCGAAAAATTGACCACATACACACACACACACACACACATATACACACATACAGACATCAGTCAGAAAATGATCTTAAACGATTGCTAGGGTCTCAAAACGTGAAGATCTGTTAAAATCTCGAAATATTTTTTTCGGACTAAATCCATTACTTCCCTACCATAGTAGAGGTGGGAAGTAAAAATTACATGCCACCGTCGGTATTCGAGCCATTATAATACAAATGCGTTTATAAAAATATTCATTTATTTAGGATTATAACAGTTTAGAAATAAAATAATTTAATTGTTTCATTGCTTTCTTTTTTGGTAATGATGCTAGTATTAGTATTTACAATTAATATATCTTTGTGTAACTCGCATGTGTTGTTGACAAAATGGGAAAAAAGCCTAAAAAACTGTCGTGCCATTATATAGTGTAATGAATAGCGAAGGATTCGATAACAAGTAGTCAATTATTTCTTTAAATATACCCATATAAAATAAACGCGTTTACAGACAATTTTATATACAGGTTGTGTCTAACAGTAGACTGACGGGACACCATTAGGCCGATTGAACCCAATTTATCTATGTACAAAAATTCACCCTTTGGTAGGTACAGCACTTTAAAGTCGGGGTTTTGACGTGAATTGGGGAAAATCAAATATGTCAGTATTTGGTTTTTTTCCTATTTCCAGAAAAAAACATAAACCGTATTAAAAAATTATAAGACTTTAATGTCTTATAATTTTTTAATACGGTTTATGTTTTTTTCTATTGATGTAAATATGTCCGATTACTACGTGTACGTGTATACCTACTCAATTTGCGAATTAAGTGAATGATAAAATAAATATTGTACGGTTAGTATCAAGAGTGCCGTGATTGGTCTATTTCCTGTGTGCAATTTTCTCTAAATTTTGTATAATTATAGCTTCTCATGAGTGACAAACGAGATCCAAAATTGAAGGTTGTATCTAAAATGGTTCTCGCAATATAAAGAAAATAAATTTTAAAACCTCCAACTTTAAAGAGCTGTACCTATCTCCGAAAGGGTGCATTTTTTATAGATAAATTGGATT
This sequence comes from Mongoloraphidia duomilia, assembly GCA_039654895.1. Classification (NCBI taxonomy): domain Eukaryota; kingdom Metazoa; phylum Arthropoda; class Insecta; order Raphidioptera; family Raphidiidae; genus Mongoloraphidia; species Mongoloraphidia duomilia. The sequence continues at coordinate 34,983,339 of CM077518.1, read as the reverse complement.
CTATCGGTCTAATATTGTCTCATGAGTCTGCTGTAAAGCGTTGTCGGTTGTTTTAGAGACACTCTGTATATTATAGTTACCTACTTAATTAATTTGAAAATTTTTGATTCTATAATATTACAGGTAATTTTATCATATACAGTTCAAGAAAAGTAGCATTTGTAGGAGAAATGATTTATAACTTTTTGAAATTTTGGATGTAGACTGTCGATGGAAGTACAAATAAAAACCCTAAAAGTTCTCTACTGTAGGTGAAACTTCCACTTTTTCGCGAAAAACCACCTCCAGCGAGGACATAGTGCCAGTTTTTAACTTCCCATTGAAAGTTATTGTAATGGGTCCGAAAATCAAAATCAAATTTTTATGTTTCAAGGTCACTACACTATTTTTAGAAAGATGTGTGTGTGTGTGTGTGTGTGTGTGTACGTACGTATGTGTCCATTTCTTTCTAAGACGAAATCTAGAGAATGAAAAATGATATCGACTACGTTAGGGTGTCAATCGACGCGTATTAACGTAAATATGATCTGAAAGAAATTTTTTCAAAATCGGTTCAGCCGTTCTTTTTTTTTAACCAAATAAACTCCAAAAAAGTAGATTTTACACAATATCTCGCGAATAAAAAAGTATATCGATTTCGTAAGGGTGTCAATCGAGGCGTGTTAACGTCATTTTGACCCGAAAGAAATTTTATCCAAATCGGCTCAACCGTTTTTTTGTTTAAAAAAAAAGACGGCCAAAAGTGAATTTTACACGAAATCTCGCGAATAAAAAATGATATCGACTTTGTTAGGGTGCAAATAGAAGCATATTAACATCAACAAGACCCGAAGGAAATTTTATCAAAATCGGTCAAGCCGTTTTTTTTTTTTGTTCACATGTTTTATACGAAATATCGCCCAAAAAAATGTTTACAACTTTGTTGAGGTGTCTATCAAAGCATGTTAACGTCACTATGACCCGACATAAATTTTATAAAAATCGGTCCAGCCGTTTTTTTTATTTATTGTTAAAAATAAATAATAATTATGTTTTAATGATTACTATTCTGTGTAATTTCTAATTTAATTAATAATATTAAATATTTATCAAACTGGGAAGTTCGTCGTGTGGACCTCAAGGGTCACACTTTAGTTCTAATAAACGACCCGCCTCACGACTTGTTTACATGTAGTGTCCGAACGGTTAATCAGAAAATAAAAATAATTAGGTATACGAAAAAATATTTGTCATTAAATTTTACATGCAAATTTTCCGTTTTTGATTCAGTTTATTCTAAATAGAGGCTCTGGGGTGGGCTGGACGCTATTTTGGAGTGGTCTGGACGCTATTTTGGGGTGGAATGGACGCTATTTGGGCTGGACGCTATTTAACTATATCCTGTATGGCTTAGGTTAGTTATAGGTGACTCGCTACTGCGAACAGATTGTTTAAAAAAATTCTCTTATTAGATATATTGAGACGTGAAACTTGTAGTCAGCTTTTTAAACGTAATAATTTTCTCTTTTTTTAAGGCCATCATTAGATGTTATGTAGGCTCAGTACCACTTCATATCTTTATTATTTTTCTAATAATAAATGAAATTCATTGGATACTTTTACTTGTCGGATTAGAATCTGAGAACTGTAATAGTACGATACCATACCGCAGTGAAAATACTTACAAAGATACAATAAAATCAGCTTTCCTTCAAGATAAACAATTTTTCATCGAACTGGATTCGTATTCTTGTTTATTTTTAACTGTTAAATTTAGAATACTCGTACTAAAATAAAACTGTTATACCTATATGTAAGTACCTACAGCAGATTTCAATAAAAATCATGAATTTTGTTGAATAATGTTAATTTCATTTCGTAAACTTATTAAATACCAAAACTATAACCAATACCGATTTTGTTGCACTATTGAAATAAAAACTGAATTTGTCTTTATTTTAAGGCCACCAACTGTCAGCGTTATTCGGGCCGAGTACCAATTTATAATTTTAATTAGTTCGTATTAATTTTAATGATAATTTGAAAATCTATGTGAATTTGGTCATTATTTATAGATAATACAAAAACTAGACAGCGGGAAGTTTCAGGGATGGTCTGCAGGATTAACCGTTTTTCAAATTTTTTACAAAATTTCTTTACAAATAGCTTTTCGTAACCTTAAACCTCGAATATCTGGCCACTCCGGCACGATATCAATGGGGACTTTTTACACAATTTTTAAAACACCATAACGAAGGTGTGCACCAAAGTTGAGCTAACTGCGAATTGTTTCCCAATTTAATCCTAAAATTACATATTGTATGCGACTATGGTGTATCATGTATGGTGTAATTAACTATACTCAAACTTTTCCTAAATAATTAAAGAAATACAATATGGAGATTATTTTTGTCCATATATTTGTTACGATTAAATTTCGCACAATATAGTATGTGCTCATAACTATTTTTTTTGGTATTTTGATCTACGGAATTCATTCTAGAAATTTATGAATTTAAGTAGCTACCTTGCATTTTTTGAATTTTGTTCTTTTTACACCCAGAGTTAGTTGTCTTTTTAGAAGTTAATTTTACATGCAGCATATTTCATTCGCGTTCTTTTCTCATTTATTAACTTTAAACAGCGTACTGATTTCATTTAAAGTTAATTAATTGCCACTAATTAAACTAGTAATATAGAGTTTATCACTCTACGAAATTGTTACAAAGTAAAATTAACCTTCTCTTAGTGGGAAAATATGTTAATAGATGCTTTAATGGATTTAGAATAATTTAATATGCTCTGATGGATCTTAATTCTTAGGTCACAGCTACATTGATTAGCACCGGAGCGTTTAGCGTCAGACCGTTTAATCGTCCAGGCGCCAGTGCATTGCTAATATTATTGACCTAGGGAGCGTTGTGAGAGAGATCCCGTTTTAACTAAATCACTTAGGCATTTGGTTTGTTTGATTCTATCTCGCGATTACAACCAGATGTATGGACTAATTTTAATGAAACTCGGCACGGGTATCCTTTGGATCTAGATCAAGGCCGTAGAAGTAATCACTTACGGTCTTGGTGTAGATCTACCTAATTATATATGCTTATACATATAAATAATTTTTCCTTTAAGACGCCTTCCCCCTCCATAGTTTACGGTGGTTAAGAATCTATTAAATGAAAAAATATTGAGTAAAATAAGCAAATAACCTTCAATATAATGTGTTATTGCAATTCGGGATCAACAATTATTAATAATAAGTTGACGAAAGTTTTTAAACTTAAAATAATCTACTGTGAACGTTTACTGTTCACAGTAGACTCTATTGGCATTCACGTTTTAAAATTCAAGTGGTAGTATAAAATTGAGCTACCGTTTGGTGAGCGCTATGGCCAGTTTACGAAGGCGTCAGAGAAGAATGGTAATCTCAGACTTTCAATCGTTTAGCAGGCTATACATATAAGCTACCGAAAATTTGAACGTTTTTTAGGGTTTCGTACATCAAAATGAAAAAAACGGAACCCTTATAGGATCACTTTCTTGTCCGTTTGTCTGTCCGTCAAGACCCTTTTTCTTAGGAACAGATAGAAGTATCAAGTTGAAATGAATACCAAATACTAAGGTCTACGACTCCATAATCCTGTTAAAAATTCAAGCTTCTAATTCATTGCATTAAAAAGATTTAAAAAAACGTATTTTTATGATAGTGACTCACTTATCAAAACCTATAGTATACTTCCCGTTGACCTAGTATCTTGAAATTTGGCATGAAGGAAGGTCTTATAGCACAAGTAAAGAAAAAAATCCGAAGATCAATAATAATTTATAATTCTATGTGAAATTATTACGTGACAAACTTAATTTTTAGAGTTCCTTCAAGACTTTTTCTCAGGAACGGCTAGAGCTAAAATACTAAAGTCAACAATCTCATAATCCTGTAAAAAAATCAAGCTTATAACTCAATGAAGAAAAAACATACGGCCTTTCAAAAGACGACGTATTTTAATAGTGACTAACTCACAAGTATGTAGAAATTATCTATAGAGGACAAGTTAAAAACATACAGCTATGGACGCAAACCAATCTTGCGGTAGATTGAAGCGCCATCTTACGCGATGGTTGTAAACTATATATGGGAAGTTTTACGTGACTTAATTTTTATTAAATTGATATAACGGTAAAGAATGGCGCGAGTTCTACTCACACTTGACCGCTTTTTAAATACAGGGTTACTCTTCCAATTATAAAATCAAATATTTCTATACAACCTTGCGCATCTAAATAACGGTGTCTTATCTCAGTCTTGGGTAAAATGAGAATGGTTTCACTTCTTGTCTATTAGGTGAACACCATATTTTCATTTTATAAGTTTATCACGTAATCTTCTACGATAAAAACTGTTTTCATTCAAGTGCAGCAAAGCAGTAAAATTCAGCTCGGTCAGCAAAACTACAAACTGGGAGGAAAGATGACAAAACTCATAATATGACGTTCGGCAGTAAATCCAGCGCCTGACACTATGGGGCTTATGAGTAGTATAAAGCGTGCCTTTATTATATTCTATTATAATATTATTGGAAATACTATTACTATTACTATATTTATTAGTCAAAACACAATAAAAATTGTATAGACATTGTCAACACACAAGAAATATTATATAAGATCAATTACAATAGATTGGAATTTACTTTTTTAAAGCTTGTAACCATATTTGTAGTAGGTACTCTTCAAAACTATAAAAAGGTTTTAATATTAAAAATGTTTAAATAATTTTTATAAAATATTTATATGAAAGTCCTTTGATTTTGTCAGGTAGTATAGGTTATAAAATTTTTGACCCATAAAGTCCGGACTATGTTGACATATTTTGATTCTATGATGTAAAACAACAAAATTAAGAAAAATCGCAGGATAGTGGACAAAATATTTTATTTATTAAATTAAATGTACGACGTTTCGTTTATATATTTAAACTTTTTCAAGTACATAAAAATAACAATATTTATGAAAATTAATATTAATTACTAACCATAGCAATTAACATATGATAGGGTACATAAGACAAAAACATGGTAACATGGTAACAAATTATGTTGACTATAAATTTTAACAATCAATAATAATAATAATAATACAAATGTTAGTATAATTTCATAACATAATTGTAGGTACTGACTACTTAAATTTTGAGTGTCTGTTCTATAACTGATTGAATTGTTTTTTCTATTAAAACACATTTCACTGATATTGCGTTTCTTCCAATTTGACTCTTTATCTAATATTTGAACTTCATTGAAAAGAAATTTATGCCCAGTGTCGAAATGATGAGATGACAACGCCGTCTTATTATCACTTAATAAGTTTATGTTTCTACAGTCCATTTTGTGCTGATAAATTCTATTTTTTAATAACTGTTTTGTTTGTCCCACATAGCATTTATTACATTCACAAGGTATTTTATAAATAATATTAGACTGATGTGAGATAGGCGTCTTATCTTTAAGTCGTGTGAATAACTTATCCAATTTATTTAAGTTATAAAACACCAACTTAATATTTGTGTTCGAAAATAATCTGTTGATCTTGTAGGACAAGTTCTTCACAAATGGAAATCTAACATAAAACTTGGTAGACTTAGTTCTTTCATCCACAGTATCCAACGTGTTATTTATGTTATGAAATTATACTAACATTTGTATTATTATTATTATTATTGATTGTTAAAATTTATAGTCAACATAATTTGTTACCATGTTACCATGTTTTTGTCTTATGTACCCTATCTTATGTTAATTGCTATGGTTAGTAATTAATATTAATTTTCATAAATATTGTTATTTTTATGTACTTGAAAAAGTTTAAATATATAAACGAAACGCCGTACATTTAATTTAATAAATAAAATATTTTGTCCACTATCCTGCGATTTTTCTTAATTTTATTATAATCACGATGGACACGATTTCTCATATAAATATAAAACAACTGTTTCATTTCTGTTTCTGGTATCATAACCATGGTAATCAGCACCAGTTGATAAACTATCGATTTTGGCTTTAAAATATCACAGTACATTATAATTAATATATAGATTAAAGACAGTCATTATACCTTTATGCAATGAATAGTGGTTTGCAGTGAGCATCGTAAGTAGCCCCAGCAATACACCTTACAGCTTTCTTTTTTTGAAGCAGACATACGTTGCAACGTCGCGGACTTTTTATACTTTACAAAATTACTGGTACGTGTATGTAATTTTGTTCTATCAAGTATGATTCACGCACAAATTTGAGTGGGATCTAGAAAAACACATACTAAACGAATTTTTGACGTAAATCACGTCTAATATGTCTCATACTGGGGTGGCATTTGAGAAATATTAGATGTTATGGAAATAGAAGGAAGTAGTTGTCATATGAAACAAAACACAAGAACCTATATTAAGGTCTATGTTGTTGTACCGACAAGTACAAACGCCAAGCCCAGGTTCGAATCCCGAAAACTTTTAATAGACTTTTATTTTTTTTTATAATGAAAATATATAGTAATCGCTTCCACACCACCCTTAAGCGTCCCCACTCCACCCCCGACCGGTCCCATACCACCCTCAACCGCCCCGGGAGAGGCTAGGTGGGGGCCACCTACCCTCTCCCCGCCACTACCTCTCCCAACCCCTCCCTTTTATACGATAATCGTATCAACAGACACTCCGTTATTTGTAACTTGGCAGTTTTATACTTTTTACAGTTTTTCACAAATCAAAGATATAAAAATTCTTTCTCCTTATTCTATTCACTGCACGATTGAACATTTATTTCGTTGAATAAATAACAGATATCTTTGCGGCAGTACTTGAGATCTAATTGCACAAACATAGAAACAGTCGTAAAAATTTGCTACTTCAGTTTAATGATCTGAGAACACATTAGTTCCAGTACAAAATAAAATATATTATACAGTGCCAGCCAGAAAGTGTATACCATGTATAAAAAAAATTACATAAGAAGTTATTAAAAATTTGATTTCTACAATCGACTCTTCTTAATAAAAAAACCCTGAAAACGAAAAATAGACCTATTTTTTTAACTTCCCAATTCGTTGGGAAGTTATTGTAATGGGTCCGAAAATCGAAATCAAAATGTACCTATAACAAATTTTTATGTTTAAGGTCACTACACTATTTTTGAAAAGACGTCTGTTGTGTAATAATAATAATACATTTATTGTTGTTCGTATTGCAAACAGCAGAACATGTCATGTAAACATATACACAATATATAAGTACATTATGAAGAAAAAAAATCAAAATATGCCTACTAGGCTAGTCAAAGTAGGTGGTTGAGGTAGAAAAAATTAGTAACAAAGTTATCTCTGCGGAAATGAGTACTCAATAGGGTCTTTATTAACCCCTCAAAAGTCGCACTTTGTCGCATTAGTGGAACTTGGAAAAAAATGGCCGCCATCTTGAATTTTTTCGAATTTATTGAATATCTCGTAAAATATGCATTTTATCAAAAAAACTCAAGGGATCATTTTTATAGAGAATCAAAAGCTACCTATAATGGAGGCATTTTCAAGACTATTGGCCAAAAAACAAAAAAGTTATTGAAATTTATATGAATTGGCAATATGGGACATTTCAAAATTTAGTTAATATCTGGAATAGTATGCATTTTATGAGAAAAGCTCAAAGAACCTTTTCTGTGCAGAATAAAAAACTACATGTCCATCAATAGTCCGGATATTAAAGTCCGCATTGTCAAACACAAATTACATAAAACTATCTTCTGGCACATTATCTTTGTTGTTAGTTATTGCCGAATTCTCAAACGCTAAGCATTCAGAATATGTCACAGACATACCAATTTTTGATAAAAGATCTATTAAGTATTTGGATACATATTTCCGGTGCAGCTGAATCCCCAAGCTAAGCATAAGCGGTGAAATAAATGACTTGATCTGCACTGATGATGTAACAAAATTTTTTAATGCGTTGATTTTGATATCCCTATTTTTGCCTTTAGTTATTAATTCATAAAAAAAAACGTCCAAAGAATTTGGAAATTGGTTCTCTCCTCCCAATCTTACATCGTCAACCGCAGGATAAGTATCAACGTCGCAAACCATCGTCCCTATATCTTCTTTTAAAATTTGTGCTGCCGCTTTTATTACCTTAAGTCGTTTTCCTTCAGTATTTGTATTGTTTTTAAACCACTCATCACTAATTAATTCATCACACTTATTTTTTAAACATAAAACGGCTGGATTTCGTGGGACTTCGGTAATTATTACAGTGTTTTTGAGTTTTCCTATTAATCTAAGTTTCAAATTTTTTTCGGACCAAGGTGTTACATTTTCACGTAAGTATGACACTAACTTTTCCTGTAGTTCTTTAAAGAAAATTTACACTTTTCGTTATCGTTTTGAATGTCGTAGCATAATTTTTCAAATGCTTCTTCACATTCAACATCTAAAGGCCTCCCAAATTTTTCATGGCTCCTTTGCTTCAACTTGGATACGTGACTGGAGTGTTCTAGTGGCACCCCTTATCTACCATTAAAATTTCATCAAACTTCTAATTAACGCAATCTAAAAGTACCATTTGACTGGATTTTCACACGTATTTATACGCGCAGCTGAAGCATTTTCCACGGGTATTTTTGCAGCTGAAGGTGATTTTTTATCATTTATTATCATAAATAATGTATACAAAAATTTTCAGCTTTGGTACTATTAATTTTTTTTTACGATTTCCACCGCGGGGGCGGCTCTAGTACTCTCACCTCCATCCTGCTGCAGCTGAAGGTCGTTTCCTTTATGTACCATACCAGAGCTAACATGTATAGGTAAGAATCATCCTTGGTACTATTGGTCACTAAAATGTGTCGCTGGCTCATGGGCTATTAGGTATTGTAAAAACATATCACACTGCCATGGTTACTGTGGTTTTTATTTCCAAAAGTTAGCAGCGTCCATGGTCTGACCTTTTCTATTGAAGAGAGCAAGCATGGTGCATTCCGAGTGACGTCATCCCCCCACTACTATCTATCGGAACGAGGCAACCTATACTCTTATACTAACCTTGCAATCACGCCTAAATTACAGCACGTGTTATTCGTTTACGAATCGCGCGGAAACTAAAACAATAAAACCGCATAGTAACAAGGTTGTCTTGAGTCGCCGTCGCGCCGGTGCAGGTGTTGGTGGCAGTGTTGCCAATCTGTGGGTAATTACCCAATTATTGAGTTTTTTTTCCCTTAAAAACCTTATTTGGGAAATTGGATATACAAATAGTTTTAACTATTTCAGATAGATAGATAGATAGATAGATATTTATTTTGTCAATAATTGAGATACAGATCTATTTGACACGTCAAAAAAAAAAGTTCACATTAAAAGAAATATAAAATTACTGGCAACATATAAATTCATCTACACTGTAAAATGCTCGCTCTAATAAGAATTTTTTTATATTTTCCTTAAAAACTGCGTAGGTATTATTTTTAAACTTTTCCGGTAGTTTATTGTAGATGTAGGCTGAATAATTTTCTGGGCAATGCTTGTATACATCTTTTGTTGCCAATGGTAGTTTTATGGCTTTTTTTCCACGAGTATCATAGCCATGTCCATCCTCTGCCAAGGCATAGCTTGCCATATTTTTGCTAGCGAAAAGTAATAAGTTGAAGAGGAAAATACATGGAACTGTCATAATTTTTTCTCGGGGAAAAACATCTCGACATGACTGTCTTCTATCCATTTTGAACATGGCGCGTATTATCGATTTTTGTTTAATGAAAACGCTTGCGAAAAAGGCACTATGACCCCAAGCTACAATACCATACCGTAGCAAAGGATAGACATGACCATAATATATCGTTTTCAAAATATCAATGCTGGATAAAACATTAGCCGTTCTCATGACATAAACGAATTTCGATAAGCTTTTACACATGCTAGAAATATGATTGTCCCATTTTAGGTTGCTTTGTATCTGAATGCCCAAAAATTTATTCACCTCAGTCTCACTAATTTTTATATTGTTGATGACTATATCGGTAGCAAAATTGATCCTGGATTGAACAGTCTTGAAGTACATTAATTTGGTTTTCTTTTCGTTTAAAATAAGTTTGTTACTTAAACACCATTCTCTTATTTCCTGTAAAGCTAATGTTATTAACCAAATTTTTAAAAAACCCATATTGCCAAATCATATGAATTTCAATAACTTTTTTATTTCTTGATCAATGTACTTGAAATTTTTTCATTACACGTAACTTTTGATTCTCCATAAAAAAAGTCTCTTGAGTTTTTTTGATATAATGCTTACTTTACGAAATATTTAATAAATTCGAAAAAAATCAAGATGGCGGCCATTTTTTTCCAAGTTCCACCAATGCGACAAAGTGCGATTTTTGAGGGATTAATAAGGACCCCATTGACTACTCATTACCGCAGAAATAATTTTGTTACTAATTTTTTCTACCTCACCTGTATAAGCCTGCCTAGATTGACCAGCCTATACTGGTAGTAAAAAATTTTAAGAATTTAAAAATTCTTCTGTGCTGTAGAAACAATATCTACTAAAAATTTTCACACTGTCTTTTTAAAGAGTTTAAAAGCCCATGATCTTTTTTATTTCATCTGGTAGCTTATTATAACATATAATACACATGTAATATGACGAATTTTCCAATGTTGCTGTATTATGTGACGGTATAGCTAAATAAATTGTTTCTACTTCTCGTGTTGTAATTAGTAATGCAGATATCGTTATTTGTTACAAACAGATTGAGGTTTTTCCTGACAAAACAAACCAATTCTAAAATATATTTTAAAAACTTTTCACCTTTGAATAAAGGTTTACAATGAGCAATCACGTGTGAGTTAGTAATACTGCGTACTATTTTTTTTGCATTATGAACAAACGGTTCATATGTCTCGACCTTCCTCATATTAAAATCCCATACCTCACCGGGAATATACGTGTGCATAATAAAATTGTTTTACCGCTTCTCGAGAAACAGTTGATTTTACGACTTTGATGGCAAATAATGCCGAACACAAATTATTAGCTAAACTATCAATAAGGTTTCTCCCAGGTTAAATATCTATCGATATGGACTCCTAAGAATTTCACATTGTCAGTCTGCTCTATAGTACCTATGTCATAAATAATTCTTAAACTATGGTCAGATTTAACAGTATTTCTATACCAAACGAATTTAGTCTTACTAGAATTCATAATAATGCCATTAACAGCACACCATTTACTAATCGATACGTTCGTTTGCGATGCCATAGATACTAGTTCACTAATATAATTGCTGCTAAGGACGACTGATGTATCATCAGCAAATTGACACACATTACCAAACGGGACAGAAAAGGACATATCGTTTACGAATATCAGAAATAAAATGGGCCCTAAAATGGACCCTTGTGGTACTCTACGTTTAATAGATTTGATATTGGATACTCCACCTCCACCTCGCATATCAACTTATTGTTTTCTGTTATTTAGATAAGATGCAAACAATTTCAAAACTGGTCCATCTATACCATAAGCTTCTAATTTTTTTCATAATTTCGTGTGAATGACATCGAAGGCTTTACTAAAATCAAAATACAATACCACAACATTATCTTTATTATCTAGTGAACGATGTATGTTATTGGTGAAATGGAATAATGCTAGTTCGGTAGATTTATTTGTGTGTGTGTATGTGTGTGTGTACCGTACGTACGTTTGTGGTCATTTCTTTCTAAGACGAAATATCGAGAATGAAAAATGATATCGACTTCGTTAGGGTTCCAATCAATGCGTATTAACGTAAATATGATCTGAAAGAAATTTTTTTAAAATCGGACCAGCCGTTCTTTTTTCTTAAGCAAATAGACTCCAAAAAAGTAGATTTTACACGAAATCTCGGGAATAAAAAATGATATCGACTTTGTCAGGGTGCAAATAGAAGAATATTAACATCAACAAGACCCGAAAGAAATTTTATCAAAATCGATCTAGCCTTTTTTTTTTGTTTAAATAAAACGACTGCAAAAAAGTAGATTTATACGAAATCTCGCCCAAAAAAATGTTGTCAACTTCGTTGAGGTGTCTATCAAAGCATGTTAACGTCACTATGATCCGACATAAATTTTATAAAAATCGGTCCAGCGGTTTTTTTAATTTATTGTTAAAAATAAATAATAATTATGTTTTAATGATTAAAATGATTACTTTTCTGTGTAATTTCTAATTTAATTATTAATATTTAATATTCATCAAACTGGGAAGTTCGTCGTGTGGACTTCAAGGGTCGCACTTGTGAGCCCTAATTAAAAGTAACTTTAGTCCTAATAAACGACCCGCCTCACGGCTTGTTTATTAATTTATTTGTGTAAAATTTAAATGTTTTTAACTGAAATCCTAAATATTTGTCAAAATATCGAGAAAAGTTGTAATGATAAAGTTGTGCGAATTCAACTATTATTATATGTAGAAAATTTCATGACAATACAAAAATGTTGTAAAATTTTCAAATTTCGTACACAAAATTGCTTATATTATATCTCCAAAATCACTTATCTGATTGACTTAGAGTCCTTACCGGTCCTTACTGAGCCAAGAATGTAAAAAATCATTCAAATGGGCGAATGTTTGCAGAAGTCATTGTGAACGAATGGAAATTTCACATAGTCACACACGCAAAGCCGCCATGCTGAAAAGCACTTTTCTTCATTTCCTTACGGAACATAGAGCATGCGAAATAAATTTAAATAGTATGTAGGTAAAAAATAACAACAAATATGTAATTTGAGAAATAAATACTAAATAGTGATATATGAAATTACAAATTGATGCTGGTAATTCACACAATTTTTACTTAAATCGAAATCTCACAGCTGCAGTATTTGTATTTTGCTTTGTTTGTCCTTTGCACAACACACACAGTTTACTGACGTATTCTCTAATACGTCAGTAAACTGCAATAGGTTATCACGTGCACGTGATCATCCTGCAAGATCTGAGTAAACAGCGTCCAGATGCTGTCAAAGAATCTCCCTATGAAAATCGTGAAATAATCGTATAGATAATCGCAGAATAATTTAAATCGTAATTGCTTTATCACTATTTTTTTTGAAGCAGAACCGATTAGCTAAATCAAATTCTTGATAACTTCTAAAATAAAAGTGCTTTTCATGTGGTGCACACTTTCTGACTGGCATTGTATAATATAAATAAATATTTTTATTGATCCGGTCCATAGATATATTTTTAAGGTGGAAATATAATCATTTTTTATTACTTTTGAAAAAATAAATACAGTTTGAATTGCTTTTCAGTTTTAGAACTTTTTAATGCAGGAAGAGGACTTTCAATAAATTTCCTAGTTAATTAACGGTTTAAAACAAAATTATCGGCACTGCCAAAATGGGGTTGACCCACTATGTTGAAAGTGGCTGTTTTTTTACGAATATCATTGTATAAATTCTATAGAATTATCGCTAGGCACTTGATAGAACATGATTGAATAAAAATTAATAAACAAACACTTGAAAAATTCTACATATTTATTCATCTCAACGATCGTTTCGGGTTTCTAACCCATCATCAGGAGTTTAAACTCCTTGGCGGTTCACAGGTCACTGACCTGTGAGCCGCCAAGGAGGACAAGTTAAGGAACCTCTGGTATAACGAATACATTGACAAATATATTAAGAGAGATGGTTAACAGTTCTCTTGTACCTATATTTGTTGCACTCTTCAAACGAATTTTTCGCCAACACACATCGCCGTTTTTTTCTATTTTACTAGGTCATCCAAATACTTGAAACCACCCAAATTAGCATCGCGTCGTGTGGAGATCGATTGCGATGTGGGGCTCGCGGTTGAAGATATTCAACTTGACCAGTTTGGTTCTGATGTGTATGAGAATCAACAAGCATGCTAGGCCCGGAGTTGGGCTCGAAAAAGTTTCTTCCGTGGCGAGCATATTTGAGCGCGTATGATCTGCTAAGATCGATATAATTAGACATAATTTCATTTTAAGAACTTTAAAACCAGAGTGTATTTTATACACGGACGTGCGTACGTTTATATATTTAATGACCCTACCATACTTCTATTGGTATAACAATAGTTAAATATAAATTCACACTCAAATTCGTCTCTGATTTTAACGTTTTTGGAATGAAATATCCAATCTCTAGACATCATGAATAACTGTGCAATCAACATTATAGAAGATGTAGTAGAATTAATAGTCGAGACTGAAATAAAAAGCATAATATAATATTTTTTTAAATATAATAATTTACAATTTCATAAACGTTTTGGGAATGATTTATTTCTTTCGTGAGACGTATTATTTTTTTTTGCGATGAATTGAAGTTTTTTCCATAAAAAATGATTGAAATTTGAATTAATCACAGTACAATTAAATAATTATTGTAGATTATAGACGTTAGACAATTGAGAAACTTTAGTACAAATGCCAATTTATCAATAATAGAAAATTAATTATCAAATTAAGCGTGCAGATTCGATACTTTAAAGGAAATAGTAGATTTTTTTTTACAATAGCAGGTTACGCTTTAATATTGTGTTTAGCCTTAAGACTTGAACGATACAACACATCGGGCGCTGTTTTCGCAAGTTTCATTCTGGCGAATAATTCATGAGCGTAGAAAGAATTCACGCACCACTCATCATGAATGGAATAATGCCAATCACTGCAGGATTATACCACATCAGAAGCTGCGAGTATAAACATGTACGCACGGTTCCAAAATAAAAGATTTTTCTTTTTAGTTTTTATATAATTAATGAATTGCTTGGAAAAGAAATAGGGTCCCGCATTTTTTTTCTTTGAGGGTTAGGATCTACATTACAAATTGGCTGTAAAACACTTTTTTAGAATTTTTCGAAAGCTTATTGTGCAATAAAAAAAATCTCTAATGTTATTTTAAACATGCCGCTACGGAAGTGACGCGAGCTATGGTCAGCTAATAACATCACGACCGTTTTGCTTTCCTCCTTTTCACGGCTGTAATGGGATGCCCAACAACTCTAGTTTAGAATTAGCGTGCCTGTAAGCATATTTACATTCCGTCCTATGCTTCCGCGATTGCTCGCGGAAACCAGAATAAATTGTAATACGAAAGCATATTTACAAACCCTCCTGTGTTAGGAATTGTAATGCGAAATGTATACTACAATCCCTATGTGGGCAGCGCGATCTGTGTTACTTGATTTAAAATTATGTAGGTACATAATTTAAATTTCCGAATTAATATTATGTACATATTTATACTTCTTGAATTTTTATTGATGAATTAAAATTATCTCTGAGATAATTCTAATTCTTCATCTCTTTCTACAGTACCTATAGTGTAACATAGTGTAAAAAGAGATCGAGAGTTAAAATTATCACTAGAGATAATAAAAATGGATTAAAGTCGTGTGTACACATAATAATAATTTAGCATATTTTTATAAACTTTAATATTCCTGTGAACAGCTGTTTTTTTAATCTTTTTCGTTTGGTACATTTCTTTTATGTTATTAAATAGCAAAACGGCGGGCCATAAATTTATGTGTAGTATACATAATAATAATTCAGGTTATTTTTATTAACTTTAATTTTCCCGTGAACAATTATTTTTTTAAACGACTACAAAAAAGGAGGGACGTTCTCAAGTCGACGCGTACCTATACAAGGTGTCCGGATAAGGTGAGCAAAAAATTCAGGGGGTGATTATACAGGATACTGCTACCTAAACAGATCGCGCTGCCCACATAGGGTTTGGAGTGAACATTGTCGCATTACAATTCCTAACTGGTTTCCGCGAGCAATCGTGGAACCATAGGAGGGATTGTAAATATGCTGCCGGTAATGACTGTTGAAAAACTAGCTGTTAACTTATTTTGTTGTATGCATGTATTTAATAAGGCTTAAGACGGATGTCTCAAAACAATAACTGTAGCCTATAATGCATAAGCACACGATAACATAGGACTATTCTTCGTGACGTTATAGGCGGGTTAAATGAAACTATTTAAAATGGATGCATTTTTTTAATTCTTATTTGCAATTAAGAGAATTCACAATTAAGGATAAAAACGTTGGTTCACATTATTTGTTTACAAAATATTACGAATAATATGCACTGTTCAAAATTGTCAATTTTTTATATGTTAGACAACCCCACTGAGATAATCGTGGAGGCTACAATACTTCCTCTACTAAATAAATAAATAAATAAATCCCAGGATTTATTGAAATGTTTTGTATCTTCTTCTGTTTCAGTGGCTTATGGTGGTGGCTCTAGCTGTCCTCTACAACATTATATTCGTTGTCGGTCGAGCCGTCTTCTGGGAGCTAAACAACCTAACACCAGGTCTCTGGTGGTCGCTCGATTATATCTGTGATGGAATATACCTACTAGATACCATTGTCCATGCACACGAAGGTCAGCCTATTTGATTTATTAGTAGATACCTATAATTTTCAAGATTACGTCGGAACAGTAACCAAAAATAAAATGATGTGGGCACTAGTCCACCTAAATAAAACCTAAACTCATTCAGATGCCAACTTAATAAGTAATCAGAGAAAAATTAAAAACAAACAATAACTTACTATTTAGTGTTGTTTAGTTTAAAATAACTATTCCGACACATGTAAAGTAAGATAAAGGCACCAGTTCTCGACCACCCACCTGTGATCGACCACTTTTATATTTTAATTGGCAGAATAAATTTCGGATGACTTAATTTATATTAATATAATAATTATTATAACCAATATAATACTGAATGGATTTTCATGAAACATTCAGGATTGTGTTCCTTAGACTCTCCATTAACTTAAGTATAGGCCACAGATTATCTCAATAACTTGTTCAGCCCGGCTTCACCCGGGTGAAAATCGGATTGAATCCACTGCACTGAATAGAATTAAATGCGGTTATACCTTACTATAAAATATAAATTTAATATCGTTAATCGTCAAAAAATAGTGATAAAATGAGTGAAACGTCGATAAATGGATACGTCTTATCAAAAGGCGTTGCGCTATTAGACATATTTTTTTTCGGCCAAAATGAGGAACCATCTATCGAATATTGTCATGGGGTGTGTTCCCGTTTAGGTAAGTTTGCTTCTTTTCAAGCATTAATGTGATCGATCATTAGGTGTCACGGTGTCATATCTTTAAAGAGCAATATCTATAATATGTCATTATGTAGTCCCAGAAAATTAGAAGTATAGAAAGTGGAAACTGCCAGAGTTGAAATTTGTTAGGAAGTAGAATGGGTTAATTCCTGCAGGTTCCATTTATATCTACCCAGCTGTAGATGCAGAAAAGATAAACAGTATTCTACGATCACACAAAGACACAAGAACTTTATTAGAATAAAATTAGCAAGGCAATTATACAAGTATTTACAGCATTGAGAACAATCCAGAACAATATTTTGAATGAAGAACTATTTGGTTTGTACACTATACTAATATTAACAAAAACCTGACATTAAACTCCTTATACAGAGATATTAACTGAATTTAGTAAAATGCCAACAGTAGATTTTTCAATTTTTTCCCAAACGCCTTGACCCGCGTGTTTACATATCTAAAATAAATTTTAAAAAATATAATTGAGACATGAAATATAAATTGTTATTATAGCACGTTTCACATAAATTTATCCTAGTGCCCCAGGAAATCATTCGAGAATCAAAGGGCTTTGTGCTCAAAATACATATAGGTACCATAAATAATCTAGTTACTAGTAAGTTACAGAACCACTGCTTCCACTAAGTTCAACTATGTAAATAGATGTACATTTATTTGATATACATATGATAATAAACATAGTATTAGTTGTATGACCATCATTTACATTTTTTTCATAATCTTTGTTTACAAATGCTATTGGAAGTTGGCGTTCATTTTTCACACGAGAAATGAATGCGTAATTTTTTGCCACGTGACCGAAAGCTCGTATCTGTTTACATTCAGCAGACCGACTAGCGAAAGGGTTCATTAACCCAACATGGCCGCTGGCTGAACTAAGATGACTGTATAGTTAAAGATACCAGCTATTTCTCATTCCATTTGTAACCGGTTGTTTGTAGGCTGAACCCTCTAAGGAAGTTCAGCCAACTCTTAATGGCTTTCTTTAACTTTTATCACTGTCTACTTTTTTCAGACAAATAAAGAATTTGTATATCTCTGTCAAGTACACTACCATATGAAAATATCTGTCGAAATATATTGTATTTACGTATTATATTTATGCAATTGTGTTCAGACGTAGCGATCATAACAGAACAAGAATAAATTATACATTAACTTAAATCCAATGTAAATCAGTTGGAGGTATGAATTAGTTGATATACTTACCTTGAATTCAATTTAAATCAAATGGAGTCAATATTATTTATATATATTCAGTGACAATTTAAAATACAGTAAATTAAATGAAAACACATTTTAAAAATATTGACAATTATTTCCAAGCTCTGTCAAAGGCACATCCGGCCGCGTCGGGATGGCAGAGTAGCAGGTATACAAGTTTTTGCCTACTCATTTTGGTGACTTTTTAAAAATTACATAATCAGTACATAGCAATAATAATTAAAAACAAGTGCGAATCGGACTCGCACATCGAGGGTTCTGTACAATAATAAAAATACAGAGGTAGGTAGGGGTAAAAAATTAACAGATTTGTTTTAAAAAAGGTTTTTACTTATATTTTATTTTGGTCTTTTTTCCGTATCAAATTTCATAATATAATTGTACTGACTACTTAAATTTTGAGTGTCTGTTCTATAATTGATTGAATTGTTTTTTCTAATAAAACACATTTCACTGATATTGCGTTTCTTCCAATTTGACCCTTTATCTAATATTTGAACTTCATTGAAAAGAAATTTATGCCCAGTGTCGAAATGATGAGATGACAACGCCGTTTTATTATCACTTAATAAGTTTATGTTTCTACAGTCCATTTTGTGCTGATAAATTCTATTTTTTAATAACTGTTTTGTTTGTCCCACATAACACTTATTACATTCACAAGGTATTTTATAAATAATATTAGATTGATGTGAGATAGGCGTCTTATCTTTAAGTCTTGTGAATAACCTATCCAATTTATTTAAGTTATAAAACACCAACTTAATATTTGTGTTCGAAAATAATCTGTTGATCTTATAAGACAAGTTCTTCACAAATGGAAATCTAACATAAATCTTGGTAGACTTAGTTCTATAAGGACAATTTTAAGAAAGTTGAAAATATCTTAAAAGCTAATAATTACCCTGTCAACTTTATACATCAATGCGTTAATAGGTTTATAGAGGACCAAAATCACCTAAATAACACGTTGGATACTGTGGATGAAAGAACTAAGTCTACCAAGATATCAGTGAAATGTGTTTTATTAGAAAAAACAATTCAATCAATTATAGAACAGACACTCAAAATTTAAGTAGTCAGTACAATTATATTATGAAATTATACTAATTTTTGTATTATTATTATTATTGATTGTTAAAATTTATAGTCAACATAATTTGTTACCATGTTACCATGTTTTTGTCTTACGTACCCTATCTTATGTTAATTGCTATGGTTAGTAATTAATATTAATTTTCATAAATATTGTTATTTTTATGATTGTACTTGAAAAAGTCTAAATCTATAGACGAAACGTCGTACATTTAATTTAATAAATCAAATTATTTTGTCCACTATCCTGCGATTTTGCTTAATTTTATATTTTTAAAGAAAAAAAAATATATATTAACAGAATATTTGATGAATAAAAAATAAAGTGAAAAATTACTAAATGTTCACATTATAAAAAAAACAAACAATCACGTATCGTCAGTTGGATTTGAATCCGGCTCTCCGTGGTGGCATGAGGCCTAGCGCGTTAGTCGTTACCACTACTCCACGTGTAGCACGGCAGAAAAAATGATATATTTGATACATTTTGTACACCTCTATATGTCTAATTTTGTTTCCCATGGAAATTTAAGGACTTAGGATTTTCGTTTAGGTTTTCCTGTAAACTGTGAGTGAGATCCTATAGTCCCAATTTTTTTTTTCAAAATTTTAGGCTCAGTGGTTTCGGAGATAATGGGGGGGGGTGAAGATCGGATGGACAGAAAGACAGACACGAGAGTGATCCTATAAAGGTTCCGTTTTTTCATTCTAAGGTACCGAATTCTAAAAACTAGGTACAGCCATGCAGGCAACTGGTCACGGGCAGATAGACTGCTTCTGGCCCGCAGAGCTTCGAGGGCTGGATCTGACCCGCACGGGCAGCTAATTACAGATCGCTGGTGACAGTATTCGTCGTGAACATATCATTAATTCTATAATATAACTAACTGCGATGGTAATTTCCAGTATTAGCGAGAACTACATATTGTTACCAAAACTGTTTTCTAAGTTGGCGGAATAAATATTTATTTACAATAATTAAAAATACAATAACAATAAATGCAACAACGAAAAGTCACTTCTAACAATAAAAAAACTTAAACGGTAATTATTGAACTAAACGAGCCACTTAAATAACACTTAACAAATAACTATACAGGGTGAGTTCGACCACCCGTATCAGTCGTTTTTTTCGAAAACGGTTAGTCGTAGAGAGTTGAGTCAAAAATTTGTATTATAAAAGCCCTAATAAAGAATCGAATGGTGATAATTTTTTTTCCGGGAAGGTCGGCTTCCCTATTAGTTTGCTCCAGAATGTCCAGAACTCCGGAATTATAAATGTAACGATAGGTCGAAAGTGGTATTGTTGAAAAGATCTTTAAAAAATAAGCAAGTTTTGTAGGAAAATTTTTTTTATTACTGTCACCCCTGTAAATTTCTATAAGTATAGGTAAATATAAATTATTATATGTTCAAAACTCCGGAATTTTAGAAAGCACGATAGGTTGAAAGTGGTGCTGTTGAAAAGCTCTTTAAAAAATAGGCAAGTTTTGTAGGAAAAATTATTTAATTACTGCCATCTCTGTTAAGTAACAATCGTTTGAAATTATTAAATCAAAATTTCATAATAATGATCGAAGTCGGCATTAAAAATCTAGCAGCCTTAGACATTGTAACAAGTGTTCAAACTGTCTTCCATTTACTCTTTAATACATAGTACTGAGCTCTTCTGGTTATACTGTGAGTGTACTTCTTCTGTGTTTAATGATCGGATAGATAAGGTAACTAGATTTTAAATGCGGACTTTTAAAAAGTTCGTTATTATGACATTTTAATTTAGTAATTTCAAACAAATATTACTTTACAGGGGTGGCAGTAATAAAAAAAAAATCCGTACAAAACTTGCTAATTTTTTAAAGATCTTTTCAACAATACCACTTTCGACTTATCGTTACATTTATAATTCCGGAGTTCTGGACATTCTGGAGCAAACTAATAGGGAAGTCGACCTTCCCGGAAAAAAAATTATCACCATTCGATTCTTTATTAAGACTTTTATAATACAAATTTTTGACATAACTCTCTACGACTAACCGTTTTCGAAAAAAACGACTGATACGGGTGGTCGGACTCACCCTGTATATACAAGGATTATTTATTTGTAATTATTTATGTCACTTAGACCTCGTTTCAGAGCATTTGTAGAAGCCCTATGTTCCTAAAGGAACCAAAGGAATTTAATATATACATATATATTTATGTCACTGTATTTATATCAGATTTATTTCGCTGTTTAACAGTGTCACAGTACAATATACACTGACTGATTCCCGTTGACTGATCAATATTTATATCACTCATCCGCTTGATGGCACACCTCACCATTCACTGATTGCCCCATCACGACACACTCGCCGTTTATATACCTGCGTACGGTGTACACTCAGTGCGTTCTCGTATTCTCTAGCGTTGTCTAGAATCTTCGATACCATTCCACGCTTTACACTTTACCTTTCTTTCTCGTGGTTTCTATTGGAGGCAGTGGCGTAACATCTTGAGGTTTGCTACAATATTTTTATTTAATGTAGAAATTTAATTAAATTACAAACTTCATTACTACATGACATGATGACAGACCTTGTGAACAGCATTGTGTAAGCGAACAAAACAATGAACATGTTTATTTTGCCGATGCGGTGTAATTAGGTGCAGAAATGAGCTAGTTAGTTTTGCATCTTTGAGACGTCACCAAAATGATGCCATGTCATTGGCTGATTATACAGGCCAGTTCAGTTTATATAAATTATTTCATAACTTAATAGATGATATCAACCTACTAGCTGAATTTGCAATCAAAGTGCCTACTTTAAAAACTAGAAACCGCAACATTATGTTTCATGTACCATTTGCTAGAACAGTGTCACATGATAATTCCCCTATATTAAGTATGTGTAAATTAATTAATAATGTTATTAGCACAAATCCCAATTTGGACTTTTTTGCTGATAACTTTTCTAGTTTCTCCAGTATTGTGAAAGATCTCATATAGTTCGTTGCTCCCCATTTATTGTAATATTCTTGTAATATTTTTGTAAATTTCGCTGTAACTAATAATTATGCATTCCAGTTATCTATGGTTGTATAAATTATTTTGTATCTTTTTTTTTTTTCTTCTTGTGTACAATTTTTTTATACTCTCTAATTGGGACTATTTTGTCCTGTTGAGTATTACTATAAATAAATAAATAAATAAATAAATAAATAAATAAATAAATATAATCAGGAATCACCAGCCAATAGTTTATCGAAAATTAAAGGTTATTTGTCTAATAAACTATGATCGAGTTTTGCTTTTTTTTTGATGTACAGTATTTTTGAAGAAACTCGACGCATGCCTCTGTTCTAAATAAAATAATTTCAACCACTATTAATAGAGAATACAAATAAATATTAGTAAAAAAAACTTTTTAGAGACAAGCTTTGTCTCTAAAAAGTTTTTTTTCTAATATTTATTTTGTTCATTTTAGTCTTTCAAAATTTCACCCCCCTTTGATACCCGTAGGGGTTGAATTTCGAAAAATCCTTTCTTAGTGGATGCTCACGTCAGAAAAGGAACCAACTGTTCAAATTTCAAGTTTCTAGCTTCAGTGATTTGGCCTGGGCATTGATTATTCAAAAAAACCCTACATCCATCCCCTTAGGGGTTGAATTTATTTCTAAAAATGATTTATTCATGTATTGCCATCGGGAATACATATGTGTACAAAATTTCAAATCGATCGGATACGTGGAAGTCGTTCAAAATTGACTTGCAAGATTTGACCTAAACAAGCAAACACACAAACAAACTAATAACATTGCTTTTGTTAAATAAAAGCTTGTAAAAAAACTATCTATGTAGAATTTCAGAAGGCTAACTTTCTTTATTATTGATTTATAGCAAACTATTTGAAATAATCCTATACATCCTGCACATCAAAAAGGAAGCAAAACTCGATTATATATATTATTAGACAAACCACCTTTAATTTTCGATACACTATTGGCTGGTGAAATCATGATAATATAAACTGGACCACCCTGTATACTAAGTAACTAAACTATACCATGCAGAATAAGTTTTCAGCACTGTTTATAAAGAGTTCGTATGCGAATTAATTAAAGACAATAATATTATAAGCATGTCTACATTATTTTGTCACGGTAGTGGAACGTGTCTTAGGTGAATTAATGCACGATTTAATACGCAAAACAACCCCATTAAATATGTTTACATAACATTTAAGAGATTTAAAACTGTCAATACAGTATACATCAACATATTTTCTTTTCTTTAGTCGCATGTAAATATCTTCCCAGTTAAATTAATTTTGTTGTTCTTCCACTTTGATTATTTTAATAAGTGTTCTGTTTTTTTTTTTCAAATTTCACATTATCGTATTTTTGAAGTTACAGTACTTCTTCAGCAAGGGTAATGAATTGGACTAAAAAATTACCGACTCAAAAAATAATAAACCGCTGACAGGGATAAAACGGCTATAACGATTTGGATGAAATCTACTGAAAAGGGGTTTTGGAGGGCAAGAAATCGATGTAGCTAGGCGTCATCCCAGGAAAAATTCGTTTTTTTATAGATTTTATAATTTAAAAATGAATTTTCAACTGTGTATACAGGATATTTCCGTCGTTTTAATGCGCAGGATTTCTCCTGAATGTAGCCTGTAGTGAAATAAGCAAAAACGTTCTCCTGAAGATATGCTTTTAACTCGTTTGTTTCTGAATAAAATAAACAAACCGTGAGGTGCGTCGTTTATTAGGACTAAAGTGCGATCCTTGAGGTCCACACGACGAACTTCCTAATTTGATAAATATTTAATAATAATAATTATTATTTATTTTTAACAATAATTTTAAAAAAAACGGCTGAACCGATTTTTATAAAATTTATGTCGAATCAAAATGACATTAACACGCCTCGATATAATTTTTTATTCGCGAGGTATTGTGTAAAATCAACTTTTTTGGAGTCTATTTGTGTAAGAAAAAAAACGCCTGGGCCGATTTTAAAAAAATTTCTTTCAGATCATCTTCACGTTAATACGCATCAATTGGAACCCTAACGTAGTCGATATCATTTTTCATTCTCGAGATTTCGTCTTAGAAAGAAATGGACACATACGTATGTACGTACATACGTACATACGTACACACACACACACACAGAGAGAGAGAGAGAGAGAGAGACATCTTTCCAAAAATAGTGTAGTGACCTTGAAACATAAAAATTTGTTATACATTTTGATTTCGATTTTTGGACCCATTACAATAACTTCCAGTGGGAAGTTAAAAATACTATACCCAACGATATTTTGAGCCTCACATGTAAACCGCTGTATGGAGAAACAACAATTGAATTTTTAGTCTCCTCGCGTTATAAACTAAGAGGTAGTGTAATCAAACTATATAATATTTATTTCTTTGCGAAAGTGTTAAGTGTCAACTAAGAGCAGTCCATTAATCAATCAGATAAGTAAACTTCAATATAATGTATGCACTTTTATTGATAACATTTTTTTTGTGCGAGGTTGCTATGCTCTGTGTAAAGCCACATAAGAAAGCGCCGGATGCCCTTAATAAGATCATTAGCGTATTTTGTATTTCTGAAAATTACATTTTATTGTTTTTGCGTAACCTTAGACCGTTTAAATGTTTAAAAAAATGTTCCTTTATTTTTCTTCAATTTTACTTCATTGACCTTATTATGCTTAGTATAATAACTGTATACTACAGCATCAATGAGGACGGCTTCCATTTTCTGTTGTTTTTTTTAATTCGTTAATGTCAATTTCTTTCAAAAATTAAAATTGATATGAATTATTACAAATCTAGTCAAGGCACTCGAGCTATGAATCATCTTTAGTCTGTGTCGCATAGAAAAAAATTGGGCGACGGGACAATTCCATAACTTCATAAATATTGGTATATTTGAACACAATATTATAAATATTTATAATATTTCAATTGTTTCCATTTCCATGGTTACTTATAGTCTTACACATACCTAAAAACTAACCAAAACAATTACTTTAGAACAAAATAAATGGCACGAATCCACAGACAAACTGCATCGACCGCGGATTTTAGTTCATCACTTTCTGGATTTTTCCGCGACAAATGAATGTTGTCGTATTGTAGGCTCGTTAATAGCATACCTATTTAAGAAATTATTCGAGTCGTTTTCGAAAAAAAATTCATTATCGATTTTCGTTATCAGTAAAATACCCTTATTTGGGGGAGTAGGGGGAAATTAATAAAAACCCCACTAAGGATTCTTTTTAGTAAATTAGAGTGTGTCAGGTAAATCTCTGCACATACAGACGGACGGACATCCAAAACTCGCTTTTGATCGAAACACAAAATAAATAGTAACTTAATGTTTTGTGAAACAAATTCAGTTACCCAACAACATTTATTGTACCTCTAAAGTTTCATCTTTAAAATTGTCTCAGAATTTCGAAAATGATAATATTTCTTTTAAATGAGACAATGGCTTACCATTAAATTAAAAAAAGCGTGGTTAGATCCATTCTGTAACTGGTGAGGTTACCAAACTATTTTCAATACTGGACATCTACCAATCTATTCGACAGTTTCCGTAAGATCGAAAAAATAAATATTTTTATGTCACAAACCGTACCTCAGAAACGATTGAGTTAAAAGTAACTTTTTATTTAACTTAAAAACATAATATTATGGGGAACGTTTTGCTTAGTTTCCCACTCTACACTCTGAAGAAATCCTGGTCATTAAAACCGTATAACTGTATAACTTGATAGATTATATACCATAATATTATGAAGTTCAAATGGGAGGACACTGAATAGAAACAAAAACTTTCATTGAAAATTCAGGATAACAACAGATAAATTGGAAAAAGTTTGTAAATATTAAATATAATTAAAACCATACATACATTATTACAATATACTTACTACTTAGTCTGTACTCATATTTTTCTCAAAAATTCTTTGAAACAAAATTGACTTTTTTCCGCCTACTATATTTTGTAATTTAAATAAATAATAATAATTGTAAAATGTTACGTTCAAAAACAATTTCACCAATAACGAATTAATTCTTGTTAAATTGGAAACATATAAACAACTCGGCTTTTCTTAAGCCATGTATTATTTCAGTATGGCAAAACAACATAGATAATGTAATCTCCTTTGCAGTTAATAACTCAATGGGCAGAGCAGACAGACAGACAAGATTGATTTATAGGGTAAAAACTGAGGTTCCCAGTAACTAATCTGTGGTAAACCACTTTTATATTTATGACAGCATAGATTATTACGTAACATTATAAATGTACATTGAAAATTATTTTAAATTTCTTGTTTCGTATTTTACCAATAATATACTTTATCGGCACTAAGAGAAATTAGAAAATATTAGTTTGCATATGAGTTACAGGTCTGTTGTTTGATGTTTATTGTGTAATTTACTTGCAAATTTATATTTTCTAATTTATCTTTATATCATATATTATTAATAAAAAACGACACTAGAACTTTAAATACAAAAATTATTACTACGTACTTTTTTTATCTTATAGGTCATGATCATACTGTCTGCGGAAGAGGAAACATTTTTTCATTACTTTTTATTTAAAAGAAAATATACAGATAGTTTATATTTTTTCTTTTATCTCTTCCCCTCTTAAGAAGCGTGAAAGCGTATAAATGTATCCGTGTTTCAGCTATAAGTAGGTAGTTTATATTGCAATGTTGCCAGATTGGTAGTTTTCTCAAAAAATCCCTATATAATTTCCTATATTTTAATTTTGAAATATTCCTGTACAATTCTTACACACTTTAACAATAACACTATATTAAATTCACAACCACTACTAAAAAATTATTCCGTTATTTGCTTGGATCTTTTAGTTTTGTCGAAGCGGAACTGTTCAAATACACAGTGTGTTGCATTTAAGATGGACTCACCCCGATATTTTATTTCTTTATATGGATCAATTGATTTTAAATTCATATCACTTATAAAACTCAAAAGGCTTAACACAAATGTATGTTTTTATCATGGCATGCTATTAAAAATTCTTTTTTTTTAATTTCTGAAAATTCGAATTTTTTAATGAAACTTGATTTTCGAAGGTAATAGTTTTTAATTCGTAACAACTTTTTTAAGTAACTTTTTGCTGTATCTCTAACGCGAAGCTAAATATTGAAAATTGGTCCTATTCTATTGCTATGATAGCTATGGTAGAAACATACAAGAGTATTCGATAGTGGAACTTACCCCCTGCACCCTTCATCTCAAATCCGTTCCCCTCGCTAATAAAACGGTTCCCGCTCTCCGACGCTATTTTTAGAGCTAAAGGGTTCGGCTAAACGCCAAATGAAGGACCGAAAATCACGCTACAGATCATGCAGGCGAATTTTTTGAATAAGTTTTGGATACGTGTGAAAGATTAGGTAATTTTTTAAAAAGTTGTTAGTTCTTTCAGGATTTTTTTTCTTCAATTTTTCGCCTGTAGGATCTGTAGTGTGATTCTTGGTCCTTTAGCTTTAAAATTAGCGTCGGGAGAGCGAGAACAGTTTTATAGGCGAGGGAAAAGGATTTGAGATGAAGAATGCAGGGTGTAACTTCCGCTACCGAATACACTAAAGGGCATGAAAAGATGCGCCTTACTGAGTTTTACAAATGATATGAATTTCAAACCAATTGATCCTTAAACAAATAAATTATCGGTGTGTGTTCATCTTAAATGCAACACACTGTATATAAAGGGGTGGCAAAGGCTCTCGATTAGAATATTTCAAAATTCAAATGTTTATGTTATTACTCTAATGTCGGGTTTATCGTACATTTAAATCACGCTGTTATGTTAATTCGCTGTTATTTCTATGGTTACTTCGTATGTTTTATGCAAAGACGGTTTTATGTGTAAAAATTTAACAGCGATTAACAAAACAGCGTGTTAAATGTACGACAAACCCGACATAATTCAAATATTACCTTACACCAAGCAGGTAGTTATCTTCGAGAAAAGTCTATTCCAATCTGGATTCAGCCATTGGAAAAATCATTACCGATTTGGAACAAAACAAAGTTTCACTGGCTCGAACTTTTGCCATTTTTGAACATGTGGTTACTGTGCAATTTGGTTGAAATTATTCGAGGTCCTGAAATGGGACTTTATATTATTGAAAATTTTATGGCTTTTGACGAAGGTCGTCAAATGATACAAACTTGACCGAGGTCTTCAAGTGTGAGGTCCGCAATTGAGATTAACCCATAGAAAGGGTTAATCGAATCGAATCGAATATAAATTAATTTCTGCTAGGTAATTATTAATGACCAGACAGAAATCCAATAAAATTCTCAAGTATCTATTACAAAATATGTAAAAAATCCGTAGAAATTTCATAAAAATCCCTATCGATCCAAATATACCTAGAAGCAGGGAAAAATGTCGAATATGGCATCACTGGTTTATAGCTGGTACTGTTACACAAACTAATTTCTGAACATGGTCATAAATCATAATGACAAATGTAGGTAGATATAAGTAGGCTTTTAGAATACTAATTTAATATTGTATTTATAGTTATGTTTTGTGTACATAGTCCATATAGGCTCGAGAAAATGGTGTATAATTATTCTTTTGCCTGCTTGTTTATTTTCTCTGAATGTAAATTGCAAATACACATACATGGATAGCTTTTCATGAACGAGTACAGTGTGACTGAACATTTTATTCAAGTGAAAAACTTGTGTATTCTATGATATCACTGCGTATTCCTAGGCAAAATGATGGTTTCAAACAATTTGAGGTTTAAGATAATACACTCATTTACAATATTGTATTTAAATATTCGTGATTAAATTCAAAGTACCTGACCTCTACAGTCGTTCGTTGAAATTACATACAGTGTGCCCCACTTAAGAACTTACCACCCTCGTAAAATTTGCATTTTTCAACCGATTTTCGTAAACTTTTTTTGTTGGATAGATCTTTGAAAAAGGCTTTAAACGCATGTGTCACTTGTTTTGACGACTAAACCCATGGCCAACTGTGATCTCTTTTTGGAGTCGAAATTTCGGGGTGGGGGTAAAAACAAATTACAACTGCAAGGAAAGATGCGCATTCAAAAACTAAGGTTGACGTGTCCAAGCATTTTTAACACATATCTTCACGAAATGTTTTATTCACAATACGATGCTATACGGGAAAAATGTATTTTATGCACAAGCCACCGTATAGTACCTAGTGTATTGTTAGTGTATTTGCCATATGGCACATACACTATTGGCGTCGGTCGGATGGCGGGACCTAGGGGTCGGACCAAAATTTCTCGACGTTTCATAGCCTCCTGAACACTTTGACACCATTTTTGGAAATGTCTTTTTATATATGTATATATATATATATATATATAGATTTGGATATATATAATAATATACATATATATATATATACATATATATATATGTGTGCGGGCTATAACTTTCGAAAGAGTTAATTGATTTTGACGAAATTTGGTAGGCACGTTGAAATCCATTACCGCACAAAGCCTATTTAAAATGGGCCCAATCGGACCATTTTAAGGGTGGTTTTTAGGGGTTGAAAAATGTTTTTGGGCCCAAAAATGCCGAAAAAATTCTCAGAATCGTTTCAAAATTGAAATTTAACCCTTTAGTAACGATTAAAATGTACTGCTAAAATTTTAATAAAATCGGCCCGACAGGACCGGACTTACAAATTTTATGAAAACACTAGTTTGCGGATAGTGCTTTATTTACTGAAGGGTGTATTTAATTTGGTACCGAGGTTGCATTGATAAAAATAATGAAATTAAGAAAAAAAAATATTATTTTAAGGGATGTATTAAGGGGTTAAATTTTTTATTTTGTTAAAAAACAAACATAATAAAGCCACAATGCCAGTATTAGCAAATACACTATATTGTCGGCAGGGTTTTGGCACTGCGACCCGAGTTTTTTACTACATCTAATTGTTAGTAATTCACTGTTCTTTAGTGAGTTCATAATGTGGTAAAAGGGCAACTATTTCTAGTTATTATTCATTGTATTATGCAACCCACAATACCCTATTTTCTTAATAATATATAATTATATATCTTTTAAAACTATTCGGTAAGCCGTTCTGAAATTTTGTGTACTTATTTCAGATATAATATTAAGAAGTAAGTTTACAAAATGTCATTCATTTCTCGGTGATTTGAGATAGGTGCCATACATCCGTAATATATTTTTTTACTTTAAAAATTAATTTAATTAAATTTGATACGGAAAAATTTTGAAAAACTAAAAAGAAATTACAATAAAAATAAAAAAAACGTTTTAAAAACACGCTTAAAAATAAATCTCTTAATTTTTTACCTCTACCTAACTTCTTATTTTTATTATTGTATGGAACCCTCGATGCGCGATTCTGACTCGCACTTGGCCGGTTTTTCAATACCGCATCATTGCGCCTCCACCATATTTGTCTCTGTACGGCCACCATATACGTAATTTTCTCGCACATTTTTTCATTATTGTTTCGGTAATAATCTTTCTTGTGTTTATTTCTCGCTACGGCATTATTATTTATAATTTTTAATACACTTAAGTTCAACATAAAAATGTTTTCGTCCTTTTTATAATACATAATATTATGTAAAACAAGTTTTCTGCGACGTGTCGACTAATAAAATTAATTATTCACGCAAATTAAATATGAATAAATGTATGCAATGCAGCAGTTTTCTATTCACTGAGCGTGCTTAACGTGAATGTAAAATAGTTGAAGCAAATGAAAATTGAGTTAGTATTTTACTTTTTAAAGTTAACATTAAAGTACGATAAAGGATATACATTAACTCGTTATAAAGTGGAGAAATTCTCACTTTGACATAACTTTTCTCAAAACTGACGTTCATTAATTTGTTACCTAATATCTCTTGAATTAATTTCATGAACAACAGTTTCAGAATTATTTCTAAAGTTGAACATCATTTCGATATTGAATTTAAATGTAAATTATTTGTGGTTATGTCAGAATGACAATTTAATTATACAATTTTTTAAATGGTTCAGATCCGTAGGTACCATGAATTTGTCTTTGATTTTTGAAAACTATAGCTGCTGAAAACATCGTAATAGTTTTCCTATAAAGTATACGAGTAGTATGTAATCCTATCATAAGATATAAATTTGAATGGGTCTGATCCTTGCTAAGGCCCTTTACATGGTAGGGCCCTATGTTGGTCGTAGGGGGGGTTCTGATCCCCGCTAAGCCCCCTCCTTCCACCAACAGAAGTGACGACATGCATGACCTCGATAGCAAAAGACCGCGTTCTCGTAGCTGACGTCCGCGAGCTACGACGCGACCTCGGTAGCAAAAGATCGCGAGCCACAGCAAGGCCTCGATTGAACGTAACCTCAAATTCGACCTAAATCGTGAAGCTAGCCTCGAACCCCACTTGAAATCGCGAAACCGCCGGTGAATCTGTGGTCTCGAACCCCTCCTAAAAACGATAACTTAACCTCGAAGCCAACTTGAAATCTGTAAAGGGACGATCTAGCCACTGCGAACCCGCCGCCCGGTGATGTATTCTCACGTAAGAAAATAGCCGCACGACAAGCAGCGTATATAATGCGTTGTATTATAAACAAATAACATCAATTGCATCTACACACACACACGGATACACACACACACACACACACATCGCCGCAGACGACCCACGACATCGAGCGACGCAGGCGCCGCGTTGTGAAAATTAAAATAATTACACAGAAGACGCCATCTTTCGAAACTAATCGGTACTGTTCTACTATAGGGAAGAGCGCGTAGATATCTAATTAAAAATATTCACATAGAAACCAATTCATACTTACCGCTAATCGGCCCCTCTATTCTATCCTCTTATAATCATGCGGAGGTGTCTAGCCAAAATAAACATTCTCGATAATCGCTTTTGTTCGTTTCGTAAGGACGCCACGAGCGACCGATATGATGACAGGTCGGCTTGTTTATCTACATATTTTTTTTATGAATATTAAGTTTAATATGTTTATTGCTTTTTGATAGAAGGAATCTGAGAAGAGGTACGAGATCTTTATGTGACAATCAGGAGCTGTTTTAATGTCCCCTCGATTATAATTTCAAGAAAATGTTCTGGTCTACAAAGTATATTTATCTTAAGACACATAAAAATGTAGAAGAGGCGGCAGCTGTTGAGCTGCCTAGAACGTCACTAAACCCCCAATTAACAGTGATTAATAAAGACGACTGTCAAATTAGGCAAAAGATGCCCAGAAAAGTGTTCATTCTTGTGTAAAACAATCGTTTCCTGAGGTATGGCATGCATGAAACGGCAACTCCATACATTGTACCGTAGATATGTAGGTTTATAGTGTAAACTAGTCCCTGGTTTTACGGGGGCTAACGTTCCATAAAATGTCGCGTAAAGACAGACTCAACATTCATGCAAATATGGGGGTCAGGTGCCAGACACAAAAAACTTCATTGTAGGAACATCAAATGTAATAATTATACGTAATATTAAAACGCATGTGTACATTTTTGTACATCTTTGTTAATAACAAACTGAAAACAAATAAATAATAATGATACAAAACCACTGTTTATTTAAGTATAAGCTCTTTATTAGTGATCTGTTTAGATTTATTAGTTAATTTTCGTCAGGGTTCGTTATAGGGCATTAATGTGTGCACGATTTTTCGCTTCAGTTTAGGCTTCTCTCCACAGCTTGATCCACCGTATCTGACGCAGCCGTAAGATCATTTACCATTATCAAGCACCGGTTTAAAATTGTGAATGTCAAGGCCATGCGTCGTATAGCATTTACAGAGAGAACGTAAACGTTTTATCTAATCAAAACTTATCCGCGTAAAATCAAAAATAGGATGTCAAAAATCAGACCGCATATAATTAAAACCGTGTAAATAAGGTAAGCTAGAGGCTACTGTAATCAGAGGGGCAGTATATTTGTTTGAGAAAAGTAATGTATATATACACACTCTATAAATAAAATTAATATTTATTTATTTAACATAACGTATATGACCGATTTTAGTTAATATAATGCACCGCTGTAGAAAGTATAAAGTATATTTAGAATCTGAACATACACGAGTATCTGTTTTTAAAGTTTTATATTGTAATTATCAACGAAGTTCTTTTAGTTTTCATAATCAGTAAACAGCTGTTTTGAGAAAAGGAGAGCCCTGAGGTATACACGGTATGTACTGGGTGTTTTATAAAAATTATTCAATAAATTACAAATATAAACAGCTTTCGATCTAAAACTATAGTCATATGTCTATTTTTTGCAAATTAGACATAATATTAAAAAAGGGCACAGTTAATGATCATGAAGTCGATTTATAACAAGAAGGGTTTTCGTCCTGTCTGAACTTTTTGAATCCGTATGGAACAGACGTGTAATTTTCTTCTTCCTGAAATTTTCTTTTCAAAGAACAAGTTTTGAAATTTTTCAATACATCGCCGGTCGTGACACCGAAATCTGAGGTCCTTTTGAAGTTTTGGACGGCTACCTCTACGCCGTTTATGCCGTGTTCCATTATCAATTCTTTCATTTTATCGAAATTTATTTTCTCTCTAGTACGAAGGTCAAGACAAAAACCTTTGACTTTGCATACTTCGTACGTTTGTTGTTTAATAGGCGAATATACCTTAAAAGAGTATGATTTCGGACCGCCGCAAGCAAACTCTGTAATATAATAATAATAATAATAATAAACATTTATTTCCCAACAGATATACATCCAATAACAGGGAATTACAAAGCTTGGAAAATGAATGCATGAACAAAACATAATAATATAAACATAACATATTGAATATAAACATAGAAGGTACAATAACAAATATAAAAATAATCAAAATGCATTGCAATAGTTTCATGATCTTACTGATCTGCGAAGTACTTTATAGCTGTCCTGGAAAAAATCTATGAAAGGTTTATTAGCATGCAGAGTATTCACCAATGTCACCATCCTACACAATGGTGAATTATCAAAATGCTGAGTTGAAACGTGAGGACGTGCTAAAAGTTGATATTTTGGTCGAGTTGCTGCACTGGAAACTTTAAAGCTAACATTGCCTAATAGATAACTATCATTAACAATGTTATGAAGCAGTTTATAAAAGAAAAATATTATTGCATGATTACGTCTATTTTCAAGTGAATCCACATCAAACATTTTAACTAAATCTTTATACGGCATCATCGTTGGATAAATATGAAAGATACTAAAAAAAACATATCGCAAAAATTTACTTTGTATCATTTCAATACGCTTTATATAATTATGGTGATATGGACTCCAAACTATTGACGCATATTCTAATTTACTTCTAATAAAACTATAGTATAACGCAAACATTACTTTTACTTTATTAGTTTTAAATTCACGGGAAAATCGCATAATCATACCAAGAATTCTGTACGACTGATTCACTATATTGTCTATATGCACATGAAAATTTAATTTGTCGTCAAAAATTACTCCTAAATCTTTAATGGATTTACTTCTACTTAGAGAAGTGCCGTTAATTATGTAATCACCGTCAATAGTGTTAACCTTACGAGTAAACGTTACAATTTTACATTTCGAACAGTTTAGAGACAACTTATTATTGTGACACCACACATGTACATTATCCAAATCTCCCTGGAGCAAATCACAGTCCTCCATTGAATCAATGTGACGAAAAAATTTTGCATCATCCGCGTATAAAAGACAATAAGAACTTTTCACCACATTAGTAATATCATTTATAAATATTGTAAAAAACAATGGACCCAAATTTGATCCCTGAGGCACACCAGATGTAGCAACAAATGGATCTGCCTTTTTACCATTAAAAATTATGTGCATTTCTCTGTTGTAAAGATATGATTCAAAAAAATGAATTAGAGAATCGGAACAACCAAATAAATGTAACTTTTGTAAAAGAATCGAATGTCTCACTTTATCAAACGCTTTCGCGAAGTCTGTGTACACGACATCTACTTGCATCCCTTTGTCCATTTGTTCTGATATATAGTGTGTCAGATGAGTAAGATTCGTTTCCGTAGATCTTTTATTAACGAAACCATGTTGTTGTTCAACAATATAGGGTGATACGTGCTTATAAAGCCGAGCATATATGATTTGTTCAAATACTTTGACGGGGCTACAAAGAACAGAAACAGGTCTATAGTTCATTATTTGATTTTTCTCTCCAGACTTGTGAATTGGAACTACTTTTGCCATTTTCCAACAATCAGGCAGCTTGCCTATTTTAAGAGATAAATTAAATAAAATTAGAAATGGGTACTGCAAGAACTCTGAGCAACCTTTTAGTATGTAACTCGGTACATTATCGAGGCCTATACTTGATCTGGAATGCAATTTGTCAATGGCTTTTTTTATTTCCTCGGTGCTAACACTCTCTATGTTTAAACAGTCATTAGTGATAGTACAACTATTATTAATATTATTTACAATAATATCTTTCTCAA